>JABFAI010000161.1:0-371128 GCA_013266175.1 Fusarium gaditjirri | reverse complement strand
AAGTTTTCTTGCTCCCCGAGGGCAGGACAATGCAAATTGACGGGGGTTATTGAATGGGTTTGCAAGAGGATTTGCTATAGTCATGTGTTGATAAATTGCGGAGTTTTGGGTTTGATATCTATTTATTTAGATTGCGTGTCACTGTATACTGATTGAGCTGACGCGGGAATGCCATGCTTGTATATATATTTCACGGTGCGTCGTACCCTTGATCAACCAACCCATGTGATTAAAACGTGCTGATGCAGTGGCCCCTTGATTTTGACTCTTTTCTCTTGCCTCTGGTCTCATCTCGACCTGACTCCTGTATGAAAACTTCACACTATAGTCGTACGACCTAACACACTGGCCTATGTCAAAGAACGATATCATCATCACCAAGGAGGTCAGCCCGCCTGTCATCTCTGGCGATCCGACGGAAGAGCTCGCAGATGGCATAGAAGATGTTGCTCTAGAGATCAAAGACACTCAACCAGATTTGGCGCTTCGAGTCAAAGCTACTGCCGACAGACTATTTCTCTACGACCGATTTACGAGAGACACGAATCACTGGCCTTGGGGAGCAAGGAAACTTGGACCTTTAGAAGAGGATGCTAAAACNNCTCCTAAGTTTAGGTAAGAGTTGCCTAAATATCTTCATCACTTAGGATAGAGGGTCCCCTAGACTGGTTCTTGGGTGAACAGCGCGAAAACGCCCGCTTGATGAAGGACTACATCGGCATATTTCAACGGAAACTAATATCGATACCCAGCCAACGGTGAACGAGTTTTTGGGCCAGCACCACCCCAATCCCTCGGTCCAGAACTTCAGGACCATGAATGGTTGGCGCGTTATCGCCCAATGGATAAGGAGACTCTAGATGACTGGTAAGGACGATAACTCGCCGATCATGCAGGAATTTGTTTATCTTGGCAAACGCTCAGGCGATAAACGCCTTTCTTGTCATATTCAAGCAACCGAGCAAAGCTTTAGGGAAATATACCATGACAAGTATCCTAACAGGCCAGTAAAAAGGCCCAAATCACCGAAGCAGAGCTGGAGAAGTGGTTCATCCTGGACGCTGCTGTTCGTTCCCTTTTCCTGCCCAAAACCTCTCCCTCTATCCTTGATCATGTGTATAATTCATTTGTGATATTGTTGAGGGTCAATCCCTCCTTTGCAATATCTCCAGCATCAACCAAGAAATCAAGAGGCATCTCGACGAGTGTACCACGGATACGTGACAGCCACTCCCTGACCTCCCTCACACCGCCAGGGAACTCAGATTTCACAATGTGACCATACTCAACCTTGCCCTTCTTAAGCTCCGCCTTGACATCCTGGTCTTTCTTACCAGGGATGATGAAGTACTGAGAGAAGAAAGTATCGTACTCCTTCCAGGTTCTAACTCGGTTGGTAGGAACAGGGTGGAATGCTCGATCGAATGTCTCGGTGTTGACACGAGCCGTGCTGCTCCAGAGACGTTGGAAATCTGGGCTGAGCGGATCGACGACGAGATGATCCGCTGGAGAACCCCAGTCGTAATCGTTGGGGTCTCGGTCGACGGGTGTCCAGTTTCGGTTGGGCTGATCCCATCGTTGATCGGGAACAAGGCCGAGATGCTTGCGGAAGAGGAAACGGCGCAGAGAAGCGGCGAAGCGGGAGGCAGTGTAGGGACGTCCGTTCATGTATGACTCTACAGGTGTAGGGTCTTCGATGACAACTGCAATCTCAGAGTCGTGGTCACCGAGCTGCGAACGGTCATTCAAGTTGGCCGAACCGCAGATAACAAGGCGGTCGTCAACGATGAGAAGCTTGCTGTGAATGTACAACTCCTCGGAAACGAAAGCGTTAATCTCATCTTCAGGATTGCCATCCCAGCGTAGATCAGTGACTCTGGGTCCTTTGTCCATGTAACAGGAGCTGATAGTGTCGAGGGTGTTGTCGCCAACTTTGCTAGCCCCCTGCTGGTATCTCTGGTATGAATCTGCGCCACCTCCCTGTGAATAGCCTCCTTGCTCTTGTCGCTGTGGTCGGTCATCATATCTTGATTCAGAGTGGCCCGGGTAACGCTGTTCCTGTCGGCTGTCGTATCGGGAAGAGCCTGAGTGTTCCCCATACTGTGGACGATCATCGCGACGGGAGCCGTAACTATCAGAATCTTGTCTCCCACTGTAACGTGGGTCAGCTTGAGGATGCTCATAAGGATTACGCTCAGAACGTCCATATCCTGCATCTGGCCGCTCCCCATAGTCGCCTCGACCGCCGTAACTTTGCTGCGAGGAGCCACGATAGTCATCATCGCGTCCGTACTCCTGTTGAGAATATCCTTGGGGCCTAGACTCAAACCGAGGATCAGCTCCAGGGTGGGCATAGGGATCTCGGGCTGGTCGACGTCCGTACTTGTCGCCTCGACGGTCATCGTCGCTATCACTGTCACGTCGTCTCCCGTGGCTACCACCTCGGCGGTCGTCATCACTGTCGCTATCGCGTCTGTATTTGGATCCCGAGTGCCCTCCACGGTAGTCGTCGTCCTGACGTCTGCTGTCTGGTCGGGAGTTGTAGCCCCTCTGAGACTCCTGTCGGTAATCATCTTGCTGAGATCGGTCCCCATAACCTCGACTCTCATAGTTGTCGCCTCCTCGTGAGCCCGAAAAGTCGCCTCGACTCTGTTGGTACTGATCGCGTGCTGCCCTTCCAGATCCCTCATCTGGGTAACCGCCCAATTCACGGTCTTTCTCCTTTCGAGCCTCTTCGTATGACACGCCAGTTCGGGCTTCCGCATCAGCCATTGTCTTGGAAATATTGATTCGATCGAAATTTCGGAGGTTGTAGAATCCAATGTACCTGCTTGTATCTCGGATGCCTGCCTTCTGAAGCTTCTCGATGATGCTATACCCACCACGCGAGATCGAGTCATATTGAAACTCCATGATGGCTCTGGTTCCCAAAGCTCCTTCGTCGTGTAAGTCTCCTGCAAAGGCTGGGACGGCTGGCATTAAAACCCAGACATGAAAGGGTGTTCCTTCATGGTCAGCACGGATAATTCGTTCTACCAACGCAGCACCGATTTTGTTCTTAACAACTCGTTGCTTATCATCGGTAGCGGTGATGAAGAACTGATTTCGTTAGTAAAACTTTGTAAAGCCTAAAGTAACTAAAGCAATACTTACTTGATTCTCGATGTAAACGTAGAACCTCGAGTTCTTGATAGCGTCGATGTATGCGTTCTGGATCGAACGCTCCAGAGGGTGGCCAGACGACCACTCGGCACAACTGCGCCATATCAGTAAGTGTTTATACACGTAAGATCATAACAGAAAGGCAGGGCCGAGCGATTATACCTTCTAATCATCTGGATGTGAGGCATGTCACCACGGCCCTCAGATCTATGTCCGCGGTCACGGTGAGAGTCATCATGTTCACCAAACGATCTAAGTCTGTCCATACCACGGCTAAACTGCTGTGTTAGGCCACCCAAATAGTCGTCATCGCCTCTGGATCGCCTATCTCCAGAACCGGGGGTGTCTCGGGGTGGCAGCTCGAGCTTGTGATACTTGCCAGGATTCTTCTCCTTGTACTTGTCTTTGAAGATGAAGTTCCTGTGTATAGTTAGAAACTATGGAAATGAACCTCAGGGCATGACAGCTTACCATCGGTCAATAAAGTGATCAACCATGTCACGAGTGATAGGTCCGTTCATGCTCAGAGCAACATCTGACCAACCCATTCTGGAGCTCTTAGTTCGGTCGACTAGGATCAATTAGTTCTGTTCTCTAGGAAATACTGCGATTAAAGGTATGACTTGCGCTTGTTTTGATCCCAGTCCTTAACATCAGCGAAGTCATAGACTCTGCGCAATCTTGTTAGTATGACTCCTAACTTTCTTTTAGTAAGAAGACAAACCTGGCGTTATTGTAGTCTTGTCCAGGGAAAACAATGGCATCCAAGTTACCGGGATGAGCGTCGGCGATGGGGTGACCTGGGTCAGATGGTGAGTGACATTTCCCCTATTTACCACAAAAGCTTACTGTTTGTGTCCCATCTTCCAAAGCCTAAAGATTTCAAATTAGTATTTCTTTTTGTAAGTACGACAGGAAAGTCCATACACATATCCAATCCTCCCATAAACCCAATCTTCCCATTGTCGATGACAAGGAGCTTCTCATGATGCGCCCAGTACAGCACAACACCATCAGCAGTACCATAGATAGCCTTGATAGCATCTCCAGATGCTTTGGCAAGATCAAAGTTAGTCAAAGCCTTGATAGACTTGCCCAATTCCCTCTGTAGGTCATAACCCGTGGGCAAGTGGTCGGGGTGTCGGAAAACATGAATATTCTTGTGCAGCGCTTCAAGAGCAGTCCTCGTATGACTGCTGTTGAGGGTTAAAGCTGCTTCGACCTCCTTATACACGATGATGTAAACCTGGACGCCGCGCTGTGCGGCCTGTTGGAGCATTCGATCCAGACGGTATTGTTCGTTCTTAGCAGGGGGGCGGCGAAGATACAACTCAGGGCTCAGCCACCAATCAAGAATGTAGATACTTTCCTGTGCCTCTGAGAATGGATAAGTCAGATAGTTGTCGAGGAAAGTTTCTGAGTTGCTGTGACTTACGCTCAAGGGCCTGGGAGACGGCCCAGAAGTATGAAGCACCGTCGACGTACCACTTAACGTTGCCCTTCGACTCTGAGGCGAATGAATTATATCGGTTCACTGCCTGCTGCCTTTGAAGATATTGAGCAGCAGAGTCATGAGAATGGCCATCATCGTGAGATTGCTTTCCTCCTTGTGGACGACCACCGCTTGGTGGTTGGTCATAGCCTCCTTGGGAAGGGCCTTGGGAACCATAGCCTTGGCTTCCATGGCCCTGACTTCCGTATCCCTGGTTGTTGTAGCCTTGGTTGCCATAGCCTTGGGACTGCCCATAACCCTGAGATTGCCCATAGCTCTGAGAAGGACCTTGGTTGCCGTAGCCCGAGTCTCCATAGCCCTGGTTGCCATGACCTTGAGATTGTCCATAACCTTGACTTCCATACTGGCCTTGTCCTTGAGGCTGACTATAGCCATAATCTTGTCCATGGGACTGCTGACTCTGCCCACTGTGAGATTGCGACTGATAGCCATGCTTATCATCATCGTCGTCTTTCTTGTTCAGAGCGCTCTCGACGTGCTCGCCGATCTTCTTAAAGAAATCCATGTCGGAAGATGAGGATGAGGACTAATACCTCAACGAGCCAAGGTCTTGGCGGTGAGGCTCAAGTAGAAGGTGGATAAAGCTTTTCAAAATAGCTCTTATGAAGAATATGTCGAGAACAAACCAACGTAGCCAAGAAGTAGTAGATTTTAAGTAAGATTATGAGTTGTTTTCACTCACACGACAGTCAGTGATAAGCTGACGGACTGTAAGAAGCCAGCTGAGCTTGGAAGCTCAAGTGGGGGAGCTGATGACGCCGATGATGGCCATGGAATGCGGAGAGCCAATGAATGAGAGATGCCATAAATAGGTAGGTACGTTATCAATTAACTGCTCTAGACAAATAGGGAAGCTTCGTATTCTCATTGGAACATTCATCGAGTTGCGGGGTTGCACAGAAACAGACAAGACACTGAGTGCTCAAAGGATCAGCAACAACACAGCTCACAATAAACAAATGCGAGTCACAGAGCATTTAACCGTAGCAATCACTCTCGTTTCAAGTCTGTTCAAACGCTGATTCAAGCTGATTCACGCTAAACAGCATCCTACTGAACTGACAGCTTTGACTGCCGAAACCAAACCCCGGTAAAAGACTCTAATGCAGGGCAACCCATTGGGACAAGTAACTAGAAATCTACCGGGCTCGCAAGTTCAGTTGTATAAGGCTCGCGTGAATTGCTGTTTAAAACCCGATGAAACGTCTTGGCCTGCAACAACTCATCCAAAGATGAATAACCGTGATAGCCTGTTATGCTTCCTTGTAATAGACTCTATAACAGGTATGAGTTCAGTCAACTGATTGTGATATCAACGATGATATGGATCACTCAGCCTGTTTTCAGCAACCGAGATTAACAATGTGATTGTCCCAGCTTATTAGCTACAGGTATCCATGACTCGGGGTTTGAACACCGAAGGATGAGCTGATAGAGTGGACTTTGTCACGATGTTATCCATCCTCCACAGACCACCACTACGAAGGAGTTGCAAGGAATATAGCGGACAGACAGTACAGTATGAAGAGTTCCCGTTCTCCATCCGTCCCGTCCCGTCTTTGTTTCATCGACCCATCCATGAATTCACTAGCTCTCAGGCCTCAACTCTCAAGTTAGCCTTGATGGTTGGTCAACTCAACCAGTTCTGAAGCCACCGGCAAAGGCAAAGGCAAAAGCAATTCTCAACTGCCAGATTTGTATATGCGCCATTTTATTCCGACAATCTGTGGCAACCGTGGCGTGCAACCTCTTCACAATTGCTCCCGCAGAGAGTGAAAGGATTCGATCCAATCCAGAGTCGTCTTGAGGGTGTAAAAGAGCCAACTTGGCTGGGCTAACTAAGTCGACCGGGGGGGGTTGATTTGATGGGTTGCGGAGCCGTCAACTTGCACGCTAAAATCCACTGGACAGTGGCAGTGGCACGCAGCCCCTAGGCAGCCCAGGCAACTTACCGTACCTTCAGGGCTGGGCTGCTGCAATTACCCGCTGGGGCGGTAACTACACTACAGGGCAACTCCACTGATGGAGGGGACCATCTCAGGAACTGGAACCTGGAAAACTTCCATCTTTGCTAGGGCACCTTGTAACCCAACCTTGCATCCACGAGCCCAGCGTTACCCTAGCTCGCAGTAGCTGCAGGGGAGAAGGCGACTTTTTTTCTGGTTCACTGAATCACACTCACACGCACGGAGAGACCTCATCTTAAATACTGTAGTAACCTAACCTCTAAGGAGAGAGGCAAGGCAAGGCAGGTAATCAGTCACGTTCTGATGCTCAGGTCTCTTCAAACTCCCTGAGCCGAAAATCTCCGGCCTCTCCCTTCTCAACACCTCATCTTTACAATTCTTGCATTTCTAACCTTCAACTGTTTGCTTACTTGAGCATCAGCCCAAGCTTAAACTCTTCGAGTAAGTCTACTACTACTAGGTAGCTTGCACTTGGTTCGAGCTCCTAAATCGCATAACCCATAAGTTACCTCCCCTCGTCGAGTTGCCTAAATATGTCAAGCCTCTGATAAATCTTGTACAGAATTTCTACACCAGCGTTGACCGGTATTTCACTGATCAATTCAAGTATCCATTGCGGTTGGGCGGGCACATGGTCTCCAATCCTGCAGGTGCTTACACGACAAAAGAAGCATTGTACACTGAGACACAGCTTACCTACTACTCTCTCGGAACCACTTAAACTCAAGACTCTCGACATAAGCTCGTCCAATAAACAAGATATTCTCAACATGACAGCTTCAGGAACAGTGGCCCTCTTCTCACCAGGGCAGCATGGGCACCTGATACCCTATCTTGCAGCCATTCATGCCTCCTGTATCACTCACGACCGAACTATCGCAGAATTCCTCCCGCCCCTATCTCACGAGAAGCTCCTTGCTTGGTGGAAGGAGCGAATTGCAGAGGTTGCAGACGGCAAACGGCTCATATTCATTCTCTTAAACGACTGCGAACCCGGAGCTCGGCCCAACGGCTCCGATGTCGTGGGCGTTGTCATGCTGCAAATGCCCTCTTCAGAAACTGGCCCATTCCGCGGTGTTGTTGAAAAGCTTCTTGTCCATAAGGCTTTTCGCGGTCGGGGAGGTGCCAGGACTTTGATTTCTGCTCTCGAAGCTGAAGCGACCAAGCGTGGTCGAACTATTCTGGTAAGTTCAATGTCCATCGTAACTATACTAACGTTAGCTCTTCGGCATCTAAAAGTCCCGGCAACTAACAATTGCTTAGCTTCTCGACACCGAGACCGGAAGCCCGGCGGAAGAGGTTTATAAGAAGCTCGGGTATGTCGAGCTTGGCCAGATCCCAAAGTATGGTCTAAGTCCGAATGGAGAACTCAAAGGCGGTACCTTCTTTTGGAAACATCTAACGCTGCAGTCCTGAGGAGCTATCATGGAGGGGTCAAGTGTATCGAGCTCTTGTCATTGACAAGGATCGACTATTCAAAAGTGCTGTAGAAAATTCCCTTCATTGGAGGAAAACGAGGCGACTCGATATTGCTGTTCTTATCATGGACTATGGCTGGCGGGGTGCTTCGGTTTGTTTTCTAGATATCCATCCAAAATATGAACGTTTCACGACAAAATTGGCATTGCACATGCCTGCATAAACCTGGGAAAAAACTCGTACAAAAAAGAAACCGCTTTGATCGCTTTCCACACTACGCGGCAGATCCACGATACTATTACAACTCCCAAAAAACGCCGTCACCCAAGGTCACTTTTAGATGCCACTACTCATCGTCATCGAGCTCTTCAACCCTTGGGGCCTCGTATTGCCGTTGCTGCGAATCGCCAGTCTTGACCTGAGTATCCGTACCAGTTGTAGTCGCACTCGTGTTAACTTGCCCAGTAGCGGCTGCGAAGGTGGGATTGGGGGTGGTTCCAGGGGCAACAGACTTCTTCTTTTTCTTCTTCTTCTTCTCGGTCTATCTGTATGTAAGTAATTTGTTTCATTCTCTCGTAGTATAGACAACTGACCTCATGCCAAGCCCAAACGGGTCTGAAACTGTCCATGAATGAAACGTCCTCCCACAAGTTGGGGAATAGCCATAGGCCAGGTGGCGTAGTGAAGTAGGTGATGCAGAACAGGATAACACGAAAGATGGCCATCAAGAAGAACAGTCCGAGCAGACCCAGGAGTCCCCAACTGAGGTAGTAAACACCCTGGCGCAACACCAGAGGCCACAGGGGGTACAAGACGATAGCGAAGATGGCAAGGAGTGCAAGACCAGCGTAGATCTTGCGCTTGAGCTGGCTACCTTCCCACAGCCAGCAGTAGTACATATCGTCCTGCGCCTCTTGTTGCTGCTCAATCTTGACATTCCACTGTCCTTTGACACGTTTGGGCTTCTTTCCGTTAGGGCCTGCCTGTGGCTCGACCTTGGAAACTCGGAGGGCAAGCATGCTCAGGGGTAGCAACTTGAAAGTGTTCTCGAGAGAAGCTCGGTCGGTAATTTCGGGGAGTAGAGGGTTCTTCTTTCGGGCTTTCTCATATGCGGGGGACTGAAGAGCTCGGAGGGCTCGCTTGACTAGGTTGTGTCAGCTTCTGACGTGGAAGAGACTGGTGCCATGTGGCCTACCTCGAAACATGTCTTTTCGCTCGCCGTTCAGAATAACAGTTCTGGGCTTGAGATCCTGGCCTCGAAGGAACGAGGCAAGAGCAATAGCCTTGGGGTTGGGGGGGCCCGGCGTAATAGGCTGGGCGCGACCCTGCTGGGGAGGTTGACCGTGATCATGAGAATGACCGTTGTGATCGTGGTCGTGATCATGACCATGCTGTTGCTGTTGTGCGCGCATTCTCATTTGCTCTTGCGCTTGTCTCTTGATATGCTCAATAAATTCAGGGACAGTCATGCCGTTCTTCTCAGCATCAATGGCGAGCTGGCGCTGCATTGCCTGGATCTGCTCGGGTGTAGGTCGCTGCCCAGGTTGCGGCATGGGAATCTGCCCAGGCTGGGGGCCTGGCTGGGGAGGTTGCTCAGACATGTTTTTCTGCAAAAGTCAATGTGAAAAAGAGTGTAGAGAAGAAGTTTATTGGGTTGAAGAATTGGGTGAGAGACAGAAACGCACGAAGGCGAAGTAAAAGATGTGGACTTGACAGGTTTAAGAAAGAGTGAACATGGTGTTGCTGCCACTTGGACCATGCCGTGCCAATCATGTCATAGCTCGCCCAGAGACAACGGTGTTCACTTCCTTCCATCACTGAGCTCCAGAATTTCCGGGGCGGATTGTTTATTGGCCGGCCTCCGGCATATCTCCACGTGACAGCTAAGCCTGTATGAGATTGGGGTGGGGATTAACTTGAAGCTGTAAATCATCAGAGTTGCTTTGTTGAGAGCTTACAGCCAACATCATGGGTGATCGACTAACACAGCTGCAAGATGCTGTAGATCAGGTGCGTCAAAAGTCCATCTCATAGGATTCTTCTGCTAAGAAATTCTACAGCTGGCCACACAGTTCGTTGCATGTCTTCACTATGTCAACAAGCGACATGACCTTGAAACTCTTGGTCCTAATGACAAGGTTCGCGAAGTGAAAGATGCTCCAAAAGAAGGCATGTCCAAACTCATAACACATTTGAAGGGGAAACATGCTGACTTTCCTTAGTTGATTCGCTTCCTCCAGATGAGTTTCGAGCTGGTATGGTAGAGTTGTCACAGGATCTTATTGTCAAAGAGCAGCAAATCGAGGTCCTCATCTCATCCCTCCCCGGCTTAGACAACAGTGAGATGGACCAGGAGAGATACATCAAAGAGTTGGAGGAGGATCTGAAGATCGCCGAAGCTCAACGCCAAGAAGCAATCAAGGAGAAAGATCAGATTTTGTCTGAGCTTGACAGCGTGATTCGCAGCATACGACGACCATAAGTACGGGTTCGGTCTGTTTTTGACACGTTTATTGATGCGCAGCGCGGAGTTCGGGGTAGAATAATCAAATGGAAGGCTGGCAGCCCATGCAAACGAGCATTTTATTATTTTTATTGAAAATCCATAATACAAAGGTATCTCAGCCGAGTGAGCGCCTTAAACGCCACCGTCTAAAAACTCTATCATATGCTCTATAATTCCCTCTATTTCGTGACCAACCTCGAATGTCACAATCTATGCCTTGTTGGAAGTAGATTTGAAGAACTGCGGATAAACGTTCCGTAGCTCTCGCAGGTGCTGGATTTGGTATTGCGAAGCAGGGGTTTCGGGAGCTGGGACTCCCTCCTCAACGAGATGAGCTGCTGTCCAACCAAATTTCTTGGCTTCTGTGCAGTTCAAGGCAGAATCATCTAGAAGGGGTTAGATGGAGGTAGGAGAAACAGCGTGGGGGAACTTACCAACAAAGTAACAATCCTCCACACGCTCGACGCCTGCTTCGCGCATGGCCTTCTCGTACATGCGGGGGTCAGGCTTGCATAGCAACGGTTGTTCCGCATAGTTACAGTATGTGAGACCATCAAATATGTCCTCGATGCCCAAGAGGCGAACAACCCTCTTCCCGTGGTTCACATAAGCGTTGGTGAAAAGCCACACAGTAACCTTGGACTTGTCGATATCCTCTAGGAGTTCGCGTAGCTCAGGGTTGGGCTTGATGATTCCTTCGAGGGGTAAAGCATCGTCCACTTTGGCGTTGTAATCCAGAGGATCGATTTGATGATGGCGCACCAACCCCTCAATGGCGAGGCCATAGTTGGTGTAATACTCTTTGTGCAGTTTCACTGCCTCATCCCAAGGGATCTCCAGGTGTTTGGAGAAGTACTCATCAATGAGTTTAGCCATTATGTCATGGACTTTTGCGCCTTCATTCACTGTTAGTTTCAAGTAATCATAAACAATAATTTCAGTGGAAGCTTACTCCTCGGATAGAGACAGTTGTCAATATCGCTGCAACAAAGTTAGCTCAAAGCCTGTGAGATGTAAAATTTCAAAAAGACTAACAAGAATAGGACCGGCTTTCCCGGGCTCGCGTCCTGAGTACTGCCCATAGTGAATTTGGTATGAGTCTGAATATTGAGGCTGGGGTTGTTGGTGGTAAAGTGAGGATAGCGAGGTGTGAGATTTGAGTTGAGCAATAAAGAGGAGGCAAGTAAAGGTTTTGAGAAGCGCTTCAATGATGATATTACGGTAACACGTGGTCGTAATTGGTACATTGAATGGCTTCGAGGAGGAGAGAGACAGTTTAAATAGAATTTTGTAGGGAATGGCGATCTGGGCTAAAAACGCAAGTAGTAAAGTAAGTAAGGTAGGTAATTAATCACTTCTTTGGATCAACTCTGCAGTATCCGTAGGACATCGTCGGTATCCGTCCGTTGATGCGCTACGTTTCACCCAATGACTCTTCCGGTGTGGCTAAATAAGGAGCAAAGTTCAACGCGGATCGTCTTCCGGTCTCCGATCGCGGGACTGTCATTCTGTCGCTAGTTGCTTTTGGTAACAAATAAGTTGTTGTTGAGCAAATCCATTCAAGGGATTTCGTGGAAGACAACCCCTTTGTTTAATTGAAACTTCGTTTAAAAGCACGTGGGAATAGGTCATAGGACTCTAATTCCTAGATTATCATGGCATGAAGCTTCATGGGCTTAAAGGCTGTCGAACCACTTTAGGTACATGATCCATGCTTACAGGGAATTCATCATGAGCCTCATGGTTCGGACACTAAATGATAGGACAAGGCGATAAATCCAGGTCCTTTAGACTATTCTAACTTCCCGAAAGCATGGATCTTAGTCATTGGTCTTTGGTATCGTCAAGGATCGAATTTGTATGACCACAAGTGTCGTGTTTTTGATATTGAGGCTCAATGGACAGTCCGTATGAGAGCTATGACACTTCACACATGACATTCAACCCAATGCCGCCCAAGTCAAAGTTGTAGTGGGTTTAATAAAACAATTCCAGAGAGCAGGGTTTTTTTTTTTTTTTAATAAAAAAATTAAATAAAATAAAAAATAAAAAAAGACATTTCAATTGATGATAATTACTTTGGTCTCATGTTGCTTCTCATCGGATCAACAGTTCCAGTTCAGCAGTCGAGGCATGATTCTCAAGACCTGGTGGTGAAAGAATTCTGCCGCTTACACCGCCTAAATTGTTTGCCTTTCGCGTCCAGCCGAGTCGAGGCGCAAGTGGCTCTGAAAACCACTCCATTAATTGCACAGACCTCCAACATCAAAGCTTCCATTTCTTGAACAACAGCCAAAACAGCGCATTCACATTTTGATCAGTGGTATCTTTTTGGCCCGCGTCATATCGCGTCAAGAGTGGCGTTGTCCGTCGGGCTTATTACCCAACACTTTCGTTGAGCTAACTTGGAGTTGGTCCTATTGCTTGCTTGCTTGCTCCCTTTTTTTTTATTTTAATCTGGTATCACCTGGTGACGCGACGTGTACATCTCACTCGCCGCCATCATGGCACAAGAGATTGCTGTTCAGGGGCATCTTGCTAGTAGGAATGAGCTCGCTGGTCTTCCTGAAAGGGAACGTCATCGGATCGAGCAGTATGAGAAGATTGTACGCTTCTCAGCGACTGTTCTCTCTGGTAAACATCCGACTATCAAGGTCCCCTCTAACTTTATCCCTTCCGCACAAACTTCCATCCATCCGATAGATATTTCCACGCAAGATGGAATGCCGAGTCGTCAGACAGACGCTCAGCGGCAAACCATCGCGAACGAAAAGCAAGCAGATGTGCCTGCTACCAACAGCAGCAAGCCATACGGGACAGGATCTACTGAGATCAACCCCATCTTCCTAGAGAAATCTGAGGATTTAGTCAAAGCAGAGTTGAAGTTGCAGAGACAGAGGCTGGAACGTGCTCTGAGGGACGAAGTTGATCAGAGACGAGTAACTGCTAAGAGCGTGGCGCAAGGGGAGCCTATCGTCGAATTTGATCTTAACGAGGTCTTAACGAAGGCCTTGACGCTTGTGGAAAGCAATGCTGGTCCCGACGCTACTGCTGCTGATGCTACTAACATTGACAATGCAAGTGATTCTTTCGATGACAACACTTTCTACTCGTCGCAGCACAACACTCCATCGTCCGTCTTAACTTCCCGAGTCCGTAACGAGTCTCAAGAGGCACAACTACCCGTCGCGGAGTCGCAACCAAAGATGAATAGCCAAAACCCTCCTATTTCGCGACAACGCCCGATTGGCTTGGAGCAAGTCCCTCCGGAGCCGTACGCACCGAGCCACACTAGACCTCAAGAAGCCTACGCAAATCCAGACCCTTTTGTGGGTTCGTTGAGCGTTAACAGCACTTCACGACCTGTGCAGGTCCCTGGCCTTGCTACTTATAATGCAGAAAAGACAGCACCTAGGCAGGATGGAAGTGCTAGACAAAGTCCCAGTAATGGGGAGAGCGATGGGCGTAGAGTTGGTTACGTACCAGCCTCTCGACAGCCTCCCCGTGAACCATATGTTGACAGCCGTCCCCCTTCTCCTCTGATTAGAGCACATGAGAGATCGCCTCAGAATGCGCAGACTTCGCCATTAATGAATACTAGGCCACGACCTCGGGCTGCCGAAGCGACGTCGACTTCGTCCACTGGTACTCCCGCTCAAGTTGCTGCTCTCAGGAATGAGCCAATCGCTGTCACTAGTCCTGAAAGCTCACCCCAAGGCGGTGCATCGGATAGGCGGAAAGCAAAAAAGAAGAAGAGAAAGGCTGACAGGCAAGCGCCCGAGGCTGAAACAACGCCTTATATCAAGGCCGAACCCAGATCTCCTTCCCCTATGAATGCCCCTTCCTATATTCGTCCCAATAAACGTCAAAGGTACGCTCAGCAACAACCAGATGAACCTGTCTACGAAGAAGTTCGTTACGAGCCTCACCCTGGCCTCTATCCTCCAGAACCTGTGCCTGTGCATAATCGTCAAGACCGAGATGATCGAGTGCCGATAGGCTATGACACAGTAGGCTTTTCGTCACAACGTGCAGCGAGCACCACTATTCCTGGAACTGCTGTCTATAGGAGAGAATACGCCGATGACCGATACGTTTCCGGTGGACCGTATCCTGTCGAACAGCCCCCACATGTTCCACCTCCTCACCAGAGGCTGTCGATGGGAGGAACAGCAAGCTCCCAAGTTCGACCTAACGACGGTTATCCGCGCCCATCGTGGCCCTACGCGGGAGCACATGAAGCGTCGCCTACAGGCTTAAGACCAGAAGGCGATGTGTTTATGGCACCTCAAAGGCCGCCGCCAACTCGAATTATCGTAGATGCTTATGGACGTGAGTATATTGAGCCACCACGTTCGACAATCATCCGGCACTCCGCAGCTCCTCCCGCTCGATCCGGCGAACCCGAGGTCTTTTATGAACGAGCTCCGGCTCGGAGGCCCCAGGCGATGGAGGCTTACGAAGAAGGAGGGGCAGTCTACAGGAGACGTTCGCCATCGTATATGCCTAGGCGGGTTGTTGCACAACCGGAGTACGTATCGCAGGATTACAGGGACCATAGGCCACGGGAGCATTCAACCCGGCCAATAGGCCCCTCAGGGGAGTTCGTTGAGGTTATGGCACCTCCAGAACGAAGACGTATGGAAGACGGGACGAGAGATTATATTACAAGGCCGACCAGCGTGCGACCAGCAGAGCCTATTCGGTATGAGGTCGCCCGGGACTACGGCCGAGTGCAGAGTGTGCGACCCGAGCCACCCGTACGTCAATATGCCACAAGCGTCCACCCGGAAAGCCGCCGTGAGGCTGTACAGCCTTATGCGCGGGAATACGGTGCTATTGCTGCAGAGCCAGGCGTTGTGAGACAGGAGTACAGCACGCGACCCGTGGAGCGGTACTACAATCAACCGATGAGAGGTGGGGAAGAGATTGCTTTCATTGAAAGACCGCGAGGGGCAACGCAGGAGATTGTTTACGCAGATGATGCGAGGAGGGAGGTTTATCGTTAGGTCAGACCAAAGCGGTGTTAAAATAGAAGCGGACCTTGTTGATATCAGACGGGATTACCAATATAATTTAATAGCGTATGAAGACCATTTCTCTACCTAGCAAGTTGAATAACAACGTTTATCTCTGTGGCTACTATCTTTGGACTCAATGCATAGGGATAACAGTATAGGAGGCCATGATTCAAGAAGCGGTCGAGCACTTGTCTGTTCCCCGCAATAATAACCCCCAATTGGCCAGATATTGCTTTTCGTTTCCATGTTGACTGTGAAAATAGTTCATCATGGCCTGCAAGGATCCGTCCGAGCACAGCAGAATAGCTCAACACCGTGAACCCCACCCCTAAGAGTTGGTATAAAGAGAACGAGAAGCGAGAAAGTGCTACCAAACGTGTGAGATAAAAATCTATATCCGATATAAGCGCCGATCCTAACAAAATACGGTTGGTCATGTAATAGACCGCTTGATGAATAATAAACAGGACTGTCTGATATGGTTCGAAGGAATGAGGTGATAGGCAGGGGTCGTATAGATATGACCATAGGCTCGTCCCAGGGGTTTCATCAAACACCATGAAGATGCTCCAAGCGGTATCAATCATGCTGTCGTGGCAGTCTCTCAAGACTCTGCGGAGTTCACGGACATCTGAGAGGTTGAGTCCCAATTCTTGACCAGTCGGAATATGCAAGGACCCTGAAAGGTCAGTGCAAATGTCACGAGCCCAAAGTACAAATATGAAGATTTGAGACATGGCTGGTGAGTCTAACTATCAGCTCTC
Organism: Fusarium gaditjirri; assembly: GCA_013266175.1. Classification (NCBI taxonomy): domain Eukaryota; kingdom Fungi; phylum Ascomycota; class Sordariomycetes; order Hypocreales; family Nectriaceae; genus Fusarium; species Fusarium gaditjirri. The sequence goes on along the minus strand of JABFAI010000161.1, from coordinate 354,776 downwards.
ACATGTCCTGTCGAGTCAGTTCACAAAAAAAACATATTAGGCTTCGCTTATCAACTGCTACTCAAAGAGGACATTCAGCTAGCCCAACTGCTGAACCATTTGCGGATGTGGTTAGTTAGTCACAGAATGTCGGTTACTGATAGCATGGCTATAAGCTTCAAGATTGACGGGTGAAAAGAGTGGCGTGGCTCGTGATGACCATGCATTCGACGTAAGCCTCTGGAATTCGAGGAGGCAAGTCAGTGAAGCAATCAACAAACGGTATTAGGATACGCATATGCGTGTCTGCCCAGCAATCCAGAATTGTTGCGCCACATACAAACGGCCCCCAAGAATGCCAGCTCCCTTGATAAATGCAAGAGTTCGCCATGTTGCGGTACAGAAGTCGAGACTGTAGATCCTTGTGTCTTTTAGTTTGTGCACACATTGCTAGATTGCCATTCTGCATTCTGCAGTGCCGGCCAAATAAGGTCCCTGAAAGTCTGATATATTCAATGACGAGTTGCTAGTGGCTTAGCCGGTGCCGGACTCTTGGTGAGAAGCCGGCTTGCATGGGTCTGTCCTCGAATCAGCTCCCTTGTTCGTCCTGGGACAAGTCACACAGACACCAGACGAGGACCTTGTCATGTGTGGGGACGCCGTGTGATCGAAGCTTGGCCTAACATTATTAGCAATGAAGCGAAACACAGCTGATGATATATGCAAGGTATGGTGTTTGTTGGTGTCTTCTCTGGTTACAATCGGATGTCCTTATGCGGTGGACTGCCTGGCCAAATGATCGTCTTGGATCTGGATACTATGATGCAAAAACATGGGTTTTAGCTGCCCTTGACAGTAAACAGACTTGAGTGGTTGGTCATTGGCGGAGGTGACCCATCCTCATGCAGGTGTGTTGCCCTGTATCCAGGCTCTCTTCGTGTTAGTGTTTGAGACAGTGGTACTTGAGACAGCTTGTGGATTTGGTGATGTGTCGAGTATCCATACTTCAGGTCTTGACTGAGTTTCGCTATAAGGGCAACCCGGAGGCTTTGCTATGCTTTGCCGAAGCCCTTGATCATCCCACTAAAGTGTTTGGAACGCAGCCGGTCCAGCGTAGCGTTCCGCGGGAGGAGACTGCCTATACCTGTTGGAGTGACCACGATGATACTGTGGTCTGCAGGAGGAGGCTCCTAGCCTGGGCTGATGGTCTCCACTACCCAGAAAACATCAATGCCCTAAGACGTTGTTATTCGAAGACGATCGAACCGAGAAGCTGAGGGTTGGCAATGGCTGAGTTTTGTCCGTTGGTTCAGCATATCGTCATTGTGAAGAATGAGCCGTATGATGCTTAGAGTTATACTTCGCAGGTGAGAACGGACATTGGGGCTGGCAACTTGGACGATCTGCGCAATTGAAACTTCTCATAGTTCCAGGGCAGTCAGGGATTGTTGATGGTTTAGGCTCAGTGTTCACTGTGGCTGTTCTTATCAAAACCCTCGATCATGATTAGAATGACCACCCATCCCGAGGGGTTTTCGGCGCAAAGCCTTGTACCATGCGTGGGATGTTTGATACAGTTGTATTAAGGCTTATCTTACTTATCTTACTTGAGTCTTGGTTTCATTTCAATTCTGATGTTTCGCGTCGTCATTTCTTCTGTTGTATGGTGAAAATTGAGTTCAGATTCCATCTCAGACAGAGACAGGCCTTCGGGTTTAGTCCAGCGTGCTAGGGCCCTCTTTTAAATCTCCCCCCAGTTACTTCCCTGGCAAGTTAGGGTAGACGGACAAGGGCACTGAGCAGCTGTACCTGCCGCCTGCCTCGTCACCCATTTTGGCTTGTCTCGTACTGGAGCAGGTACGGACGGACCGTATGGTACGGCACAGAGGGTAGGTACGTCTCTGCTGACTTGACTTGACTTGGCCTGACGTTCCTCGCTTTTCACGCCTGGCTCCGCTAACTATACCTTAGTTATCCTCCTCCCCTTCCACTTCCCTCACCTCACCTCACCTCAGTCAACCTCCACTCAACCTACCTAACCTCTCTCTCCCTCCCTCCCTCGTCAGACGTGGAAAGAGCTCACAAATACCACCATCTCTCTTTCTTTCCCCTTCCCCTACCCTTCCCCCCATCCTCACATCCCTTTCTTGACCTCAGCTTCTTCGATACCCATACAGTTTTCGCTTTCTCTTGATCAATCTCGCATCATCGTTGTATTCTCTTCTCTTTGGCTCTTCTCCACCCCGGCGTCCTCTTCCGTTCGGCCTCCTCCACCTTGGCCGACCGTCGCCGCCCGCCCACGATTTGGACGACGACGACGATACCAACGACGCAACTTTCTCGATCCTCATCATGAATAAGTTGGCAAATATGCGTCACTGGTCGGAAAGAATGGCTCCCAATTTCGTAATGGGTCGTCCTAATATGCCCATGAATGCCCTCAACCATCCCAAGAACGCCGCTCAACCCGGTCAGCCCATGGCTTCCCCTCAAGCCGCCGATGCCACCATTCTCTACTCGTTCAACATCCCATTCGCTTCCGATCTTGCGGGCCCCGATACTGAGGACATTCTTCACGCGACCACTGACGCTGTCCTACGATGGACACACCCCGAGGACGCGCCGGACGACGTCCAGATTCACGAGCTGCCTGTCCATGTTCAGAACCTGAACAACCTCCACAGGATGTGCCAGGAAATCACCAACGGGCCGCTTCCTGTTGAGGCGTATGTCCTGTCGACAATGCTCAAGGGCGGAAAAGGCCAACAGGTTGCTACTGTTTGTCTTTCGGGCTCTCCAGAGCTGGTCCACAAGAGCCGAGAGACTATTTTGAATGATACCCCAATTTCTCTTGTATGTTCCTGCGCATACGCACCTGGGCTTTCCCGGTACAATTCGAAGCTCTTCTCTAACGTTTTTACAGCGCTGCACCACGATTGATATTGATGGCCAACTCGTCTGCGATCTCAATGCCGGAGTGCTCAGGAAACCTGTTACTGATACCCTCGATTACATCTCCACCTTCTGTGGCGTAGATATCTTTCTTCTTGGCCCTAAATTGACCCCTGTTGTGGACGGTATGACTGGTGATGCTGAATTACGCATGGATCAGCGCTGGAGAGTTGCTATCTACGGTGATATACTATCATCCGAGCACGCAAAGGCTCGTGTTCTGATCCACATTGATACTCTGGTACTGTTTCTTGCTTAATCATACTTATCTGCCGTTCTAACACTTGCGCAGCTCGGCCGAATTGTCGATGGTACCAAACTTGAGGCTTCCCTCCACCAGCTTGTCTGTGGCCGACATCGCAAGAACATCAAGCTCATTGAGTCTTCCACTGGAACTGCCATCTACTTCCCACCTCCGTTCTCGGCAATGTACCGCTACTGTCCTCCTAAAGCGACTCGCCGTGACCCCAATGATATTTTCATCACTGGTGAAACACCCCAAGCTATTGAATTAGCAAAGCAAAAACTTCACGAAACTGTCCAGCGCATCAGACTGTACGTTAAGGACGTAACAATCCCCGCTGCCAAGATCGACAGTATTCTGTTGGGTCGTCTAGACAAGGTCCGGAAGATTCTCGAGGCCAATGGCACCTTCATCATGTTCCCGCCCCTGGCTACTCAGCGTAACATGGTCCGAGTTCAAGGAAGCGAAGGTCTTCACGTAGAGCGAACTGTGCGAGAGATCATGTCCTTGGTAAGTAATGTTCAGAAATCGAAAGGCACTTCGCTAAATTTAGCACAGGCTGGTCAATTCTACAGTGCGGGATGGTTCATTCAGCCCGCTGATGCCAGGCACTTCCCTCACCCCAACGACATCAAGAATCTGCTTGTTGACATCTGCGCCAACTCCGATGCCGACCTTTCCTTTGATAAATTGAGTTTCACCATCACTGGTTCTGATGACGCTGTCAAGACAGCTCTTCAAGTCATATCGGAGATGAAGTTCATTTCTCAATCCCAGTACCAGATCCGCGTCAAGATTGAGCTTGCCAATGAGCACAAGGAATTCGTCAGTGGCAAAAAGAACGGCAAAATCAACAAGATAATGGGACAGAGCAATGTTCAGATCATTTTTGATGGTTTCAACGAGTACAACTTCAACATCGATGTCATGGCAGCAACTTACGAGTCCATGAAGCAGGGCCTCACTCTTGTGGAGCAAGAAATGCCTGCATCTATTTCGTTCCATGTGCCCGATCAGTACCACAAACGCATCATCGGCATTGGTGGTCAGCACATCCAGCGCATCATGAAGAAGCACTCGGTCTTCGTCAAGTTCTCCAATGCTATGGATAGAGGTCGGGATCACCGCTGCTCCAATATCAGTTCCAAGCTTACTAACCTTGATGCAGGCGGAATGGGTCGAGAAGATGACGATATCAAAGTTGACAATGTCATATGCCGCACGCCAGCTCGAAACGCCCAGAATTTGGACGCTGTCAAGAACGAGATCTTGGAGATGGTCGATCGTGCCGTGAGTGTCACTTAAAACCACCGCTCGCTCAATGCTAATAGAATCGATAGGATTCTGAGTACACATCTCAGATTGTCAGCGTTGACCGCCTCTATCATCGTCAGCTTATTGCTAGACTTCCTGAGATCGATGACCTGGAGCAGAAGTACAACTGCAAGATCAACTTCCCCAGCACTGAGCAAGCCAGTGATGAGGTTACTGTTAACGGTCCACAGTGGCAAGTTCCTCACTGTGTCGATGAGTTTCTTGGCATGGTCCCAGATAAGCATGAGCTTGTTCTCGCCAGAACTCCTGAGCTGGTCAAGTTCCTCGAGTCTCCTGAATTTGCTCATGACCTCGTGCCCAAGCTGAAGAGCCAGCATGAGGTTGAACTCAGCGTCAGGCAGAACCCCGACGAGCTCACTGAGAACGGCGAGCCTACGGTCACTCTTCTTTGGGGGTTCACCCGCAACAACGCCGGGGGTCTCCGTGATGCTATGGACTTCATTCAGTCTCAATTCGCAACTTCCGGAGCTGAGATCAATGTTGTTAAGGGCGCTCTCCCTCGCCCTAAATCCGACTCGTTTGAAGATTCTCTGCAGTACTTCGACTCTAAGCTTCTACAGCACGCTCCTGCACCTGTTGCCACTGATTCTCCTATCAAAACTGGCTTTGGCGATGAAGTCGCTCGCGAACGAAGCAGTATTCTCGACCGTCTCCGAAAGCCTGGCAGTATGACGTCAATTTCATCTTTCCTGGACCGCAGAAAGAACAGCTCTCATTCTGGCAACGGTAACTTTTTCAAGGGTTCAAGCAACGTCTCTAAGTCTTCGCTCATTTCGATCGAATCGACCCGCAGCTTCAACGCCGACCGAAACCCCTGGAATGATAGCGGCGTCAACCTCCCTGACGATGACAATCCTTGGGCTCCTCGAACCTTCGGCACTCACATGGACAACAAATTGTCCATTCCTCAACCTGGCGATGTCACACCTCGCCACAGCACCCGCGCGTCTGGCGACAGCGGGCGCCCTTCCACTTCTCATTCTATGAATTCAGGATACCCCGCCCCTATTGGGCCTTTCCGTTAGATTCCCCCGTGTTAGAACCTCTACATGCAAATACCCCGGCTGGATATACCCTGGCGTAAAAATACCCTGGAACGTCGACTTGTGCATCGGTCGGTTTACGTCTTGCCATGTTTGTTTTACCTGATTTGCGTTTGGGTGCTTTCATGTTTTTATTTTATGTTGCTTTTTGCTTTTTTCTGGTCTATATGGAATCGGGGGTTCTCTTTTGATGACTTGACGTCCACTCCTTATACCCCGTCATGTAACGAAAAGCTGAGACCAAAAAAAAAAACGAAGAATACCCCTGGTTGCCGGTTGAGATGAAATTTTGGGACATGATGGATGTTTGGCGAGAGAGATACCACTGTCAACGAAAACAATATCAAGAGTCTGTCTTCAGACTTATACACGGAGTCAAAGTTGGGTTTGTTTTGGAAGTCTCGTGGTTGGCATGAGCCTTTATGCCATGGAACCATAGGGCACATGAATCACACGCTGCGCCTGGGAGCCTTTGAGAACTGAGGAGGCGCAGGGGCAAGCATTTCCAGCATGTGGTCATGAAAAGTTGAGAGCATTGCTACTGTCTAGGCAAACCGAGATTGAGAAATGGCAATGCAATGATACCTGCGGTTCGGCCGCGATTGCTCGATACACGAATTTTGCTGCATCATATTGGTCATTATGTGAAGTCTTTGAATGTGTATATCATTGTGTAAACATGATCCTAGGGACCAGAATAAACACCGTTGCGCGTATAAAGTGAACTGCCAATGCTGAACCCCAAGCAGAATATATATATGTACCTCGGACTAGACAGAGTAGTCGTTGTTGGTAGCAGGGATTTGTTCATATGTGTTTCTCAATCCTGACAACTTATGTAAGTACTCAATCTTGCCATTGCTCTGACTCCAAGTCACTCGATGAAGTAAGTTTTCTGAAAGCTGCCCGGGAAGAAGATGCATTGCAGGCTCTTGTTTTCTACCACACAAGAAGATTTGCACCCGTTTCTCTCTTGCTTCAATATATCAATACCAATCCTCGCATTTGCCGGTAAGAGGAATTAAGGTTTATGCCAGTACAATACGTCTAAACCATTTCTCCAAAGGTCAATGGGGGGTTTGTGATAAAGATGAGCCAGGGACCAGCCAGTCCCTCCAAGCTTGTGAATGAGACATTCGCTTAATCATCCCAGATGGCTGCCTTTGCCTTCTCGACGTCAGCCTGTCGTTTCTTCTCCTCCTCCTTCTCCTGCTCCCTCCTCTTCTTCTCCTGCTCGCGAACACTCCTCTGGTACGCCTTTTGCTCCTCCGTCTGCTTCGGTGCCTTGAGGCCTAGTCCAGCGGCGATCATACGACGAGCCACGGCATCTGTCTTCTCAGGCCGTTTGTCCGGGTCTGCTCCGGCGCGATGACCGGGACTTCCTGAAAGCGACTCCCATGGTAAGCCACCGGCGGGTGACATGGGCGTTGGGGGAGGTGGTGCAGGCGTCGCAGTGGGAGTTGGCTTGCTTGACTCTGACTCGGCTTCAGGCTCCGTATCAGAGTCTGAGTCAGAGTCTTCCCATGAGTCTGCGACGGCCTTGTTGGCCTTCTTCTTGGGTACTGGTTTCTTTGAAGACACTGAAGGCTTGTCCTTTGTGTCGATTGACAGGTTCTTGAGCGAGCTTGAAACGTCTTGATCTTGTGGCATGGCTGAGACCAATGAACTGAAAATATCTCAACGTGGAGAGGAGAAGCTTGTCAAGGGTTGGGAGTGGAGACTATGATTTCTTCTAGAGGTGATTGTACGTCATGGAATGGATGAAAGCTCAGAGACTTTCAGGCTTCAAGTCAAGAACAAAGAAATGCAGTTGGAGAAAGAAGCTTGTTAGTCGTTCCCAGGTTTGGTTGCGGAGAAGTATAGGGTAGTCTCAAATGTCGATCAACTTGTAAGTCCATTCCTAACATACAGTAGAAGTCGTGTTATGCATGTTTGAAAAACGGCTTGGTACTTGACCTGATGCTAATTAGAGCGCTAATTATCCGTAGTATGATACTGACGATATGAAGAAGCGAACAATTAATAACATCTGGGACTATTACAAGGCTTGTTTTTCCTTGCGAATATCGAACGCTACAAGCTGTGCCAAAGCATCTACTGTATTTCATCAAGGTTAAGCAGATAGTCCAACTTTGTTGGTATGGCCCAATTTACCTCTTTGAGGTTCTGTCCAGCATAAAGCTCCAAACATACATAATTGGGCCGGGTAACGAATGTTATTAGATCTTGACTTTTTCTCTAGTTGCCGGTCCATGACAGCATGATTCTATGGTGACAGATATGACGAGTCAAAATGATCAGACTGATGCCAACTTGACTAAATCTGAACAGCCCGCTAGATATATTGACCAAATCACAAGAATTAGAGAGGCTCATAGAAGTTGAAAAGGCTTCAGTCGGCTGAGGCACGCGAGCAACGATACCTAGTTGTATCGCAATCTGATAACGGCTGGCGCAACAGCCGATAGCGGGGTCTTATTGGTCAGTGGCTGACTAAACTAGCGCGGAACGTCTTGGAATCGAAATTTTGGATGATGTAGTAAAGTCCGAGTTCGCGATTATTAAGTCGCCTCCACCAAAACCAACCAAAACCAAAAGCGAGGGTCAAGCCAAGCCAAGCGGTGATGCGGACAATTGCGGCCTGCTGCTAGTCTAGTTGTATTATCCTTGTCAACTGCTTATGATAGACCATTCTTCTCCTTTTTACACTTTATTCTTCTATCTAATTCTTCCTTCATTGTGTCAACTAGTCGAGTCTAGTCTACCCTAGTCTACAGCTGCCCATCGCGGGGAGCTTCTACTTCTCGTCTCTCAACCCCTCGAATCCTAGCTCTAGCTCCGTGTTGGCTACAATCGAATCGCATCGCATCGCATCACTAATCATGATTCCCCGTTCACGCCTCTCAGGCCGCCTCATTCTTGAGCGCTCTCTCGTCCACGCATCACGAGTATCTTCCGAAGCAACCGCTGCACGATGGGCTTCTGCTCCCGCCTACCGCAACCATCACATCTGCGGTCGTCGGCTTCCCGCTACTCAACCGCGGTTACTCGCCGCTGCCTTTTCCACATCTGCCCGAGTCACCAAGGAGAAGGACAGCAACGACAAGGGCTTTTTCGAGTCTGCTATAGAGCCATTGACGGAGCCCTTATCTGACGAGGAGGCCAAGGCGAATATCGAGAACAAGCGCAGGGAAGCCGATAGCCCATTACTGGCCGAGTCGAGGAATCCAGGCCCCGATTCGCCTGGCTCTGGAAAGAACGATAATGCTGGCCAATCGAATGATGGGAAGGCGGGAAGTGCTGCTGGAGGTGCTGGTTCGGGATCCGGAGGTGACAACTCAGGTGGTGATGGAGGTCGTCGCGGTAGAAAGCCTTCTGCTGAGAAGGCCCTTCAGAAGCCAGTTGTTCCTGAAGTCTACCCTCAAGTTCTAGCGATCCCGATTGCTCGACGACCCCTCTTCCCTGGCTTCTACAAGGCTATTACCATCAAGGACCCCGAGGTGGCGAATGCAATCACCGAGTCCATTAAACGTGGTCAACCATACGTTGGTGCATTCTTGTTCAAGGACGAGAACGAGGATGAGGATGTGATCAGGAACCCCGAGGACGTCTACGATGTTGGTGTCTTCGCCCAAATCACAAGCGCTTTCCCTATCCACGGCCAAGAAGGTGCCTTGACTGCCATCCTCTACCCTCATCGCCGTATCAAGTTATCCAGCCTGCTACCACCTGGTGGCCAAGATACTACCAAGAAGACCGATGCTAAGGCCGAGCCCACACCTGAACCGATTCCCCAGAAGCCCGCAGAGGAGGAGGCTACCCCCGAGAAGAAGGGAGATGTTGTTGCCAGCTTTGAAGAGAGCGCCGTGGAGAAGAAGCCTGACCAGACAGCCGAAAAGTACGAGCCAACATCATTCCTCAAGAGATACCCCGTCAGTCTGGTCAATGTCGAGAACCTTGTTGATGAGCCATACGACCCCAAGAGCCCTGTCATTCGCGCCGTCACCAACGAAATTGTCAACGTCTTCAAGGAAGTCGCCACAATGAACAATCTCTTCCGAGACCAGATCTCTACTTTCTCTATGAGCCAATCGACCGGAAATGTGACATCGGAGCCCGCTAAGCTCGCTGACTTTGCTGCTGCCGTATCCTCAGGCGAGCAAAAGGAGCTGCAAGAGGTACTTAGTTGCCTTAACGTCGAGGAGAGGATGCAGAAGGCTCTTGTTGTGCTGAAGAAGGAGCTCATGAATGCTCAACTTCAGTCCAAGATCAGCAAGGACGTCGAAAATAAGATTAGTAAGAGACAGCGCGAGTACTGGCTTATGGAGCAGATGAAGGGCATCCGCCGTGAGCTTGGCCTTGAGTCCGATGGAAAGGACAAGCTGGTTGAGAAGTTCAAGGAGAAGGCCAACAACCTTGCCATGCCTGAGGCAGTTCGCAAGGTCTTCGATGAGGAGCTTAACAAGCTTGCTCATCTTGAGACTGCTGCTTCTGAGTTTAACGTTACAAGGAACTACCTGGACTGGCTCACCCAGATTCCCTGGGGCAGGAGGAGTGCCGAGAACTTTGGCATCCCAAATGCAGTCAAGATTCTGGACGAGGATCACCACGGCCTCAAGGACGTCAAGGACCGCATTCTTGAGTTCATCGCTGTTGGTAAGCTTCGAGGCACTGTTGAGGGCAAGATTCTCTGCTTCGTCGGACCTCCTGGTGTGGGTAAGACGAGTATTGGAAAGTCGATTGCCCGAGCTCTTAACCGCGAGTACTACCGATTCAGTGTCGGTGGTCTCACAGATGTTGCTGAGATCAAGGGTCACCGAAGAACCTATGTTGGTGCCCTCCCTGGTCGTATGATACAGGCATTGAAGAAGTGTCAAACTGAGAACCCTCTCATCCTCATCGATGAGATTGACAAAATTGGCCGAGGTTACCAGGGCGATCCCTCTTCTGCTCTGCTGGAGTTGCTCGACCCTGAGCAGAACAGCTCTTTCTTGGATCACTACATGGACGTGCCTGTAGATCTGTCCAAGGTCTTGTTCGTGTGCACTGCCAACATGACTGATACTATTCCCCGACCTCTGCTCGACCGCATGGAGCTCATCACACTCTCTGGTTACGTTGCCGACGAGAAGATGGCCATTGCCCAACGATATCTTGCCCCCGCTGCCAAGGAGACTGCTGGACTTCAGAACGCTGATGTCAACTTGAGCGAGGAGGCAATTGAGGAGCTCATCAAGTCATACTGCCGCGAGTCTGGTGTGCGAAACCTCAAGAAGCAGATCGAGAAGGTCTACCGAAAGTCCGCCCTCAAGATCGTCCAGGAGCTCGGTGAGGAAGTTTTGCCTGAAGAGGAGGCCCTCACCGAGGAGGGTAAGTCTGCTCTTGAGGAGGCGGAGAAGAAGAGCAAGACCGAGGAGGTTACCGAGGGTAAGGAGTCCACCTCTAACGAAACTGGCGCGACCATGGAGAAGCCCCGCAAGCCGCTCAACGTCCCTGACTCTGTCCATGTTGTTATCGGCAAGGACAACCTCACTGACTATGTTGGACCTCCTGTTTTCACCTCTGACCGTCTCTATGAGGTCAACCCTCCTGGTGTTTCCATGGGCCTCGCCTGGACACAACTTGGCGGTGCTGCCATGTACATCGAATCTATCCTCCAGGCTCCCCTGCGGCCGTCTACACGACCTCACCTTGAGATCACTGGTAACCTCAAGAACGTCATGAAGGAATCTACTACCATCGCCTACTCTTTCGCCAAGTCCTTCATGGTCAAGCAATTCCCCGACAACCACTTCTTTGACAAGGCTAAGATGCATCTGCACGTTCCGGATGGTGCCGTCTCCAAGGATGGTCCTTCAGCTGGTATCACGATGGCTACTTCACTCCTTTCTCTTGCTCTCGATGCCCCCGTTGATCCTACCGTTGCCATGACTGGTGAGATCACACTCACTGGAAAGGTACTACGCATTGGTGGTCTTCGTGAGAAGACTGTTGCTGCTCGACGAGCTGGCTGCAAGACCATCATCTTCCCCAAGGATAACATGTCTGACTGGCTAGAGCTACCTGAGGTATGTTTTCCCTTCCTATCCGGTATTTATTTTCGGTTACTAACGAGTACTTTTAGAACATCAAGGAGGGTCTTGAAGGTCATGCTGTGGCCTGGTACCCTGAGGTCTTTGACCTTGTCTTCCCAGACATTGATAAGGAGAAGGCCAACACGTGCAAGATATGCGAGTGGAAGGCTCAGCAGAAGAAGAACGACTCCGAGTCAGCTGAAGAGGAGGACTAAAATATCGAACGAGGCATTGATGCATTCTAGCCTTGCAACTATCATCTAGCGCCAACCTGGAGGAGGTTGATGTTCATGAACGTTGCAGGGCATGACTTGAAGGGCGTTTGGGCATGGGCGAGAAATCTAGATGAACGATATAAAGACTCCTACTCTTGTTATTCCCAAAATGAGGAAGTTGTACTATTAGAAGCATGCATTAGTGGTTTGTTTAGGGTGTCACAAGGCAGCGTGTAGTTGACGCCTTCATGTATAATTGTATGTATAGGAAAGCGACGTCATTCTACCTTTCTACCCAGCTCGCGCGAATGATGATATGATCAAAAGATGATCTGAGTCAATGATAACGATTGTTATATCACAGACATGATAAAATATGTCCATGAACTCGATAAGTGTTGTTTACGTGTTGTTTACGATTCCAGCCACAATGCGTAACGGTTGGTGTGGAAGAACACTACTGTGGTAGAGTTCGAGGCCTGCGATGTGGTGACAACCTTGAAGCATAGAGTTATGCGAGGAGTTTTGGTAGGACCTTTTGTCATAAGTCTGAAATTGTCTCTTATCCAATGGATCGACAAGAGCCATGGTATTGTCAACCTCATTGACGCAGTAGGTGTCCGGATGCCGCCAGATGGTTCCCCAGAAAGCTGATCCCGGTTGGTACCTTAGCTGGGCCAAGGCTCTGAGAGATCTCATCTTAACCGTGGCGCGGGATCTGTGGAGACAGGCACGGGACGAGCCTAGCCGAGGGGAAGTTTGATAACGACAATGAGATTGTAATCTAAAGTCGTATCTCGACTTCTTGTCAGTTCATATCCTTTGACATCTATCTCATGAGATTGTTGAGTCCTGTAAAACTTCATGTAAATCAACTAAGCGAGCTAAACATGCCCGTATAGCCATGACATAAGAATTGGATTGACACCCAACCGAAGCCTATAAGACGTCTGGAATCCCGTTCGTACATACGGGCTAGTGGTGCGTTGCGGCCCCGTTGCTTGCATGGCGAACCGACAACCTGTCAAGTGCAGGTAGCCTCACTTGAGCGTTGTTCTAGCGGGCCGTTCTTGTGCTGCACTCATGCCTGACCCCACGCGAGGCTCTTATGGGATCTTGGCTGGTGGATCAGGCCTCAGACTCGGCCGCAGGACAGTTTCCTCTGAAGCTGAAAGCTCCTAAAGTGCTTGTGTGACGTGACCAGTTCGAAAATTGAGGCGAGAGGGAAGAATATGAGCGAACTGAACCAACTTAGGTGTCGGAAAGCTTAGGTATTTCCTCATCGAGGGAGGTGCTTGAGGGTGTGCGCGAATTGGATAAAATTGAGCCCATCATAGTAAAGTCCATTGGGCACTGGCACCCATTTGCTCCTGATTTGGAGATATTGCATATCGCATCACCCATTGGTGAGAGAAGATTGTGACGTTTGCTGGGATCTGGTAAAAGATCAGAAGCGAAATTTGATACGACAATGGCATGAATTGTCTGGTACCATGATGCATGCCATTACCAACTCCCTCCAGATCCAAGCATTGCTTTCTATGCGTACGCCTCAGAGTTTGCATTTGCATTGGCATATTGCTTGATGCATAGAGTTCAGTGCCTCAAGCTCGCTATTTTTCCGAATATGCGACATAAGATCTTGGCATTTTGCGTGCCGGGTTACCACGAGTTAGCCATTGATTGAATTCGCCCTGCTCTGACAAAACTTCGAGAACCTCCCGAGGACACCGTGAAACCAGACAGCGAGTAGAAGGTTGAACAGGGCGGTCAGCCAAGCTGAGAATACCTGGCTTATACGGCGCCGTCGCTTGCGTATGCAGTTGGACTGGAGCCTACAGGACATCTAGATCATCCGTCTTATGGTTCGAGTCTTGAGGTCAGCAGCTCAGAATGACACGCACCTACATGAGTGTAATCTTCGGCAAGATACGCGCACCTTGCCTGAGTGACTTCACAGTTTTTTCTTTTTTCAATGAATGGTGGCTTACTTGTGGGTTATTGTCAAGGATGCTACATAACCCATGGGTGAAGCTGTCATGATCTCTATTTTGAGCAGGCTGCGCTGATTGCGAGTGTTGAGGGAGAGTGATGTCATTAGGTGAGACAATGATGCTTTCTGGCGATCCTGTGAGAACGGAAGTTTGTGTTTTGATAATGATGCTTCTGATACGCCTGCCTGCAGTGCCATTGTGCCTACCCTGCTTCGTTTTGGGAAGTTGCCTATCTGCAGAGTATTCGGGGTTTCCTACTCGTGAATTCACGCTGGTACCTTCCCTTGACTGAACCTTGGGCCTTTCCTCTCTCTCGATTCCTTTTCTTTCTACCAAGGGAAGATTTCAGAGGGCACTTGCCTGTTCCTTGCCCTGCCATGTCATGTTCTCGTGATACAGAATGGGGATGCTCAATCACACCAACTCAGAGAGCCGTGCACTCCTACACCTTCACATCCATCACCATAAGAAAATGACGCCGGCTATTTTCGATATCCGTTCGCAGCTCTTCATGCCTGACCAGAATCTTTCTCCGTGCCTAATGATGCATCACCGCCTTCCCCTGCGCTCAAAGAAACGCAAACTCGTGTTTAGCGTCGACAGGATGGGACGAGACAAGGGCGTCTGAAAGGGGCCAGCTCATCGATGGTTCCCCACCGCAAGCCGTTCAGCGTCACCGTCTCTCTTGAGAGTATGACCCTGCAGCAGCAGACGCACGCAGCAGACCAGGCCACAACTTGCTTGCCGTGGTCAAAATCGCCCGCCTGGCAGGGCCCTTTGGCTGGCTCCAAAGAATGAAGGTTCCGGCATGGTGGGATGAATCGACCACAATCGTGACACCCACGCCCAAAACCATGCACAACTATCGTCAAGTCAAGCAACGACCCCTGACGCTCTTCGGCAAGTCTGGGGCAGAGTACAACCACAGCCCTGCGCTGACATCTGGGCCTAGGCCTAGGCTTGGGCAGTGGTGGCTTTGCAGTGAAGTGAGCAGCCGCACACATGCCTTCCGTTGCAATTCATGGCATCCAGCCCCTTCGTAGGGCGGTCCAGCGACAGCGTTATCACGAATCCCACGTCTTTAGTGTGGCTCAGGCTGCTAGAGAGGCCCAAAATGATGAAAGCCTAAACGTCAGAAGCCCAGCGCCTCCGCCGCCCGCTCCGCCCGTCCCCGTGTCGTCCCGCCGCGACTAAGAGCCAACCATCCATCCAGCCCACACACACACTCTTGTCCAGTCACAATCCATATCCACCATTATTGCCGTTGGCTGCCCGTTTTAGGCTTTGGACCTCATCTTTACCATTGATATTAGCAGGGCGTTCATCGTAGCTCCATTTCCAATGTAATTCTGATGCCTTAGGTCTTTTTTGTTATATCTCACCCGAAAAGTCTTGCCCATTTCATCACGATAATACCATATTTTTGAAAGCTCCTGATGCACTGATATTCATTGCGCCTCCGGCTTCGTTCCCCGCGACTTCGACCGCTTATTCAAGACCCGCTCTTCACCGACCGTTGCATTATTATCCCAACCTCCTCGGGCGATATTACCGACCACAGCAACGTTTTTTCTCTGCTTTCTCTTGAATGAGTCAAGCAAAGATTTCCTTTATTCTGTTACTCATTTCAAGAACCCTCTTTTTCAATTGATAAGTCGGTTGTGTTTGTGTGGTTACTTGGCGGGCTTTCACCCCGTTGCCGTTTCGCTGGCTTGCCATATTCTATTCTTGCTATTATATACGTTTCCTACCTGCGCGGCTGCTATTTATCCACATGCATCTCATGGGTTTGTTTTTATAACAGACAAAAGTTGTGAAACGATACAGAGCGTGGTGTATGCAGTATCACAAGTATCGACTTACAATTGCGTTTTCGCCACTAAGCAATCGCCAAATCATTAAGTGTTCAGCCATTTCAACGTGGCTAACTATTGATATCGATTCTTATTGTGCCTGAACACAGCAGTACGCAGCAGGTCGCAGTGCCGCGGCCATGGCTCAGGCCGGCGTAATAGCGTCCGAGCCATCGCAAACGCTTCGTTCACAAACAAATGCATTGTCCGGTACTCAGGGATTCTTTCGAAAGCTCTTTGGTAGACAGAGTGGCAGTAATACGCCATGTAAGCCTACAGAGCAGCCAAAGGGCCCCCAGCATGAAATCGACTCGGCTGATTTTGACAAAGGCGGGTTGATTCGCCGAATGTCGCGAAGGGTTGTGCCTGGACTACCTCGGGCGCAGACATTCAAGCGCCAAGTGTCAGAAAGAAGGACTAACCTGTCACCTATTGAGCCAACTCCAGATGAGAGACGAGCTGTGTCTATGGACAGACGCTCTTATAGGCCACGATCACCGTCAGCCTCGCAGCCCGCAACCAACCCTCGTGTCAGCGCCCCAAGTTTTCTCGGTTCCCCCCAGGACGAAATACCCCGATTTGTCCCCTCTGTATCCTTCAACGATGTTACGGATGAGTCGCCTAGGGAACCTGCTGATGGAGTACTGCACCCGGATGAGGAAATGACCCTTGCGGATGAGTGTCCAGCACAAGACACCCTGTCTACTGCAGACACTCGTTCGATAACAGCATCCCAGTACGACGCTATAATCCACGAAGAGCTCGAGAAGACATGGATACTGAATCTCAGTATGCACTTCCGAGACCGGTCAAAGAGGGAAAAGTTCTTCGTTACGTATCGTGAGCGTGATCACCTTTGGCGGCGTGTAACGATCTCGCTTGATTATCGAGATGCGCCACCAAACTCCCTGGAAATGGATTTGATCAACACACATTACCAACGAGAGAAGAGTGCAAAAATTTATGAGGCGATCAGGGAAAGCTTGAGGGACATTCAATTTTATGACACTGTAACAAATTTGAAGCTTCAAACAACAGATGGAAGGCTTCATGTACACGTAGTTGAGGATGGCAATGTCGGTATTTACAATAGACTTACTGAGACCAAGCTAATGATATACAGGAGATTATACAATATCCCACTGTTGCCCAAATCAAGCATTTGGGTTGCCGCCGCATTCGAGAAAGAGACATCACTTTTGAATCCCACATGTCAGGATTTGTTTATAAAGTCAATGTCAACGGTCACACGCTGATCAAAAAGGAGATTCCAAGTCCTGATACCATAGACGAATTTCTGTATGAAATCAATGCCCTCAATGCTTTAAGATCCTCACGCAATGTCATTCACTTCTACGGTGTGGTTGTGGACGATCAAGATCAGAATGTCAAGGGTCTTCTTATCAACTATGCGGATCAAGGAGCTCTCATCGACATCATCTACGAGCATTGCAAAGATGGTGACTACGATCTTCCTTGGGCGACGAGAGAAAGATGGGCCCGGCAGATCGTGGAAGGGCTGTCTGACATCCACGAGTCAGGGTTCGTGCAAGGAGACTTCACACTATCGAACATCGTTATAGATGGTTATGGCGACGCCAAGATCATCGACATCAATAGAAGGGGATGTCCAGTAGGCTGGGAACCTCCGGAAGCAACACCTCTCATTGAGAGCAACCAGCGGATCACCATGTACATCGGCGTCAAATCGGATCTATACCAACTTGGAATGGTGTTGTGGGCTTTGGCAACGCAGGAAGATGAACCAGAAGCACAGGGCCGACCGCTGATACTTGGCCCCGAAGTAAATATCCCGGACTGGTATCGGCAAATGGCAGAAATCTGTTTGAGCAATGACCCGCGCATGCGACTTCAGGCGTCTGCTTTGCTAGAGATGTTCCCTAGGCAAAGGGAAAGCGAAGACACTGGACAATTGAATCCCCCTGAGTCTATAATTGACGAAGGCTACACCTTGCATCAATATCTTGTTGATGGATACCATCCAGACAACCTTCCTCAAATCAGGACGGTCGAACCCCCTAACGACTGGTCTTACGTGAATCAACCCGGTGCGGAAACAAGCCCTGTCAGATACGAACCATATTACTACACACGCGGACGCTCTCCCCCGAGCCCCTTGCCGAGTAATTGTGATGAATACAACTCGCCCCGCGGTCTTTACGACATTGCTGCCTGGGCAGCGAATCGGAATATACCTTCATCTTACAGTGATGTGGGACCTGAAGGAACACCACTTGACGAAACGCCTACTGCCAACAAGTCAGGACTCATTGATTCGGATGCACTCACGGCTCCCGACTCGGCTTTGGAGAGGCATGAGACACCAGCGACCTCAACTTCAACTCCGAGCCCAACCCGAGGTGTGGATTTAGGAGACGATTTGCATGCCAGTGCCCTCGCGAAGATTGATAAAGTTCATGCAGGCCAAGGAGAATTCGCGAGTAGCGGTAAGGAGGATAATGTAGGAATAACGTACAACGAATCACCACCCGGCTCAATACAGTCGGGAAATGTCACTCCTGGAGATAACGGCACGGTGATACGGGCTGGCGCCCAAGACACCAAGGAGGATGTACCGGGAGAAAGTGGAAACGGAGGGAAAAATCTTGTGTCAGCAGAAGAAGGTGAAGAAGTTGAGGGTGAAGAAACCAGAGAGGCGCAAGCCTTGTATCAGGAAACAAAAAACACGTTGGAGGGACTATCCAAGAAGAACGACAGCCAAGAGACTCAAATGCCTCAAGAAGGGGGCAAAACAAAGGATCATCAGACGACATCTACAAACGAGAGGGACGTCTCTGAGGAGCCAAACACAAAAGCAGAACCGGGTGCGGAACAAAACGCGACAGAAAAGCAAGGGTCCACAGTACCTGGAACCGACCAAGCTACAATGGAAGAAGGGATGATAGTAGGGAAAGCAGAGGATCGAGAGAAGGGAAAGGTTGTCGAGGAGGGTGTTGAAGGCACCGAATCTGTACCGGAGGTTCAGATCTCACACTTATTGACTCACGACGAACTGACGAAAGAAGAGAATATGACTGACGACGTGTCCAACCAGGGCGCGAACTGTCCGTCCGGACTCTAATGAATGTCTATGAACGACATGGCTTGATGAAGGTTGAGTTTGAATCCATTTGTATTCACTATGCTATACTTTACTATGTTTATTTCATATGTTTTTAGCGGGATATAGGCAGGCATTTTGCATAATAGGGCGCAAATATAACCACTGTTGATCGAAATCTATGCTCAGTTCTGGTACAATTAATTACCCTCCTACGTGTGCATAGCAGAATAATCGCTTCTTAATCTAGCTATTCCATGCATATTCTTTCTATACTAATCTTTCCCTTCTCATCTCCCAAGTTCATTTTCTTACAACTCCACTGTTTTTTATGTATACTCGTTCTCTACAATCGCCAAAACGAAGGGCACACACTGACAAGTCCGCCTAACCACTCAATCACCCGCGAGGAGTTGTTGGCATGCTTCAGACACCAATCTTATCATGAGAAGTGATATCAGGCTACAACGACCAGAGAGACATTTTCTCCGTTTTGTGCGAGGGGTTTCTGAAGATATCAATAACGCGTGACTGCTACACGAGCTCATCCAAGAAATTAAATCGACTCAGATAATCCACAAAGAGACTCTCAGACTGATGTGGTGATTATGCAGTTTCGCTCGCCGGAGCTACTTCTTACATCCGGCCCTATTATGGAAATTGCCCAGGATCTCTAGTCCATAGCAAGATCCAGCATAATTATCCCCTTAATAGGGTGAATTTAGAGGATCTCAGTCTAAGTTTTGACTTCTTATTGTAAAGCTTAGGATCGTACTCTCTAAGTATTTACATGAGGTTAGGAGATGAGAATAGGTTACCCCTGCTGGACAAGGCACACCGTTCTGCTGACAGTTCGAGCCCTGCTCGATAGAGACTATGCCCTACTCTTAGCAGTAGATCAACTTCTTCAAACGGAAATACCGGGCAAGTTAGTTAGAGCTGAGCCTGTCGTTACTAGGGTGAGGCTATTAATGAGCTCTGAAATGAGGTCACTATAACACCTTCAAATGATCTACGCCACAGCTTCTCCTAGAAGCTGGCATATACATACTTCCGCCTTGCTCGACGCAATCTTGAGGATCCCATTAACCGACGCAGCCTTGTAGCTATCGCAAAGACGAAGACCACGCGGGTCACCTTGGCCACGGAGTGGTCGAACTGGGAGATTAGCAGAGATACCACCATCACCCTTCGCGAAATCTCAATAAATAACCAATGGAACATTCTCTGAAGCCATACGGACATTGACAGCACGTGATGCGCCTGCAGTTGCTGCACTACGAGTCATCCGACGCATAGGCAATGATCCACGCTCCACTGGCATCGTGATACTTTGACTCGGAATTGGTCTTCTAACATACGGGTCATGCTATTGACTTTTTCGCAGAAAAGATCACTCCTGTAGCCACTTGTGTTGATGCTCGCCCCAACTGCTTGATCGCAGGGCTCACAACGGTTCCAAGTCGGAAATGCAACCTGGCAGCTTCTATGCTTCAACCTCCTGTAGCAACGACTCCAGAACCTCGTCAGCGCACTACAGTGGTCACTACACACATCAACTATACTTTAGCAGACTTCTACGGGGAGAAATAAGGGGCGGCAAAGTCCTCCTTCTACCTGGGACTGAACCAGAGTCTCAATGAAGACATCGGTACTGCAGCTACCGAAAAGACTACCCCAAGACAGCATCTGATAAGCTATCGGATTGCAATCGGTGGATGAGAGACACACATCATCATGTCCTAGATGAACATCGCCCAGAACTACGGGACCCAGACTAGTAATCCCAGTATCGCGCATTGGGCGAAGCCACTTTCAATGGGTAGTGATAGATGGGTGCTACAAGCAAGGTCGATGCCCATGAGCCAACCGGGGTCACCTATCATGAAAGAGTTCATGAATATTGCTGAACGCACTGATAATACGAGAGTGATCTCTCATCTCGAATCTGCCCTTCAAACCTGGCGTGAGAAATACCACACCATTTGTCCAACGCATCCTGTCAAAAAGCCAAGTTCAACAAGCAGGAACTGAACAAATGAGCCATGAAACATCTTATCCTAATCTTTAGGAACATTTCGTAAGTTTGACGAGAATTATCACAAGGCTTAGGATACATTGTGAGGTCTTGGGGGGGAACTCAGGTACAGGGCGTTGTATAACATTATATGGGCTAACTTGCTGTACAGAGTATATGGCTCTAGAATTGTTCTAGAATCCATCAACAGCTTGACGTTTGATATCGCCACGTGATATGATCCGTGAATGGCTGTGGGGGTCAAGGGGAGATATTTTTCCTCTGCCTGATTTTTGACTGATGATGACGGAGAAATAAGGCCAACATTGAACTGCAACTTTGAATTTGGAGGTGAATGTGGAGCCGCTTAAACTTGGCGAATCCCGATCTTTGTGTTTCTGTTGGGGAAACTGGGGAGAATGAGCCAGGGTTGCAAAAGGTACGTACAATCCCTGCTCAGGGCAGCTGGGGCTCGGAAGAACGGGACTGACTCTGAATGGAATCGACAATCCATTCCCTTCGGACTCGGAGCACGGTAAAAGAGTAGCCGAGAGAGTCTGGAAACCGAGACCCCTCAAATCTCAAAAGGACAAGTCATGTCAGTAAACAGCCAAATGGGCCGAGGTATCGTTCGATCTGGGGGAACAGAGGTTGTATTGGGATAAGCAACGAACCCTTAAGTTCGCGATAGGGCTGATATGTTGAAGGTCTTTGATTCTGTTGTTTGCATTGGGATTCAACAATTAACAATAATCACAATATGATGAGTCTCGGAATGAGGATCATATGACGTTCTCAATTAGACGCCTGTATCTCGAGCACATGGTATGATAACTCGGGATTTGGCGGACGTTGCAGTTATGATATCAAAATGGTGAGGTGAGGTTGGCCAACGATCTCTATCAAGATTTGAGGGTATCAATCCGAGGTATGCATTGTACAGTGAGAACTGTGCATTGACTAGCACTGGATGATGCTAGATCTTTGAAGATAAGCGTGTGAGTGAGTGAGTGAGTGAGTGTGTCTACGCTATGTCAAATCAGACGGGAACGAGCCTCGGCATGCCCGGTTTTCAAACGGTGCTCAACCAGAATTGAAGTGATTTACATACTGACAGCTCAATTGGGATCAATTCGCCACTTCAACTGTCAATGCAGCATAATTTCGTGTGCCTGTCTTGACCTGTATCGTTCCGTTTGTGATACTGTCCAACCTCATCATCATCAATATCTAAAAGTCCATCTACCAACAAAACACCGTGGATATCAATGACCTCCCATAGATCGGGACTTTTTCAATCAGGCCATGCGAGATCCCACAATCGACTTCGGCAAATAGCATCGCCTCTTAACAAATCAGTGGAGATGGTGGACTCAGCATTTTTCTTTCTGATTTTTTTTTTCTTGAGGCTTGACTTAGATCAAGTCTCACAGTCTCGAAGCTCAGGCGGCTCTGGGTTTTTAGTGTGAGCTCCCCTGCATGGAAGACATGCCCTGGCGCGTTGCCACTTGCAGGGCTGGGTGTAGATGTGCCGTTCCTTGAAATAGAAGTACTCTCAAACTCAAAAACCGGTGACGAGGTACTTCGTCAGCGGCAGGGATACCCAAACGGTATCCGGGGCCCAGCCGAGCCCCACTCTTGATTGGAGCCGCCAAAAAGTTGTTGGGGAAGCAAAAAAGGTTGAGGGAAGGAGCGATCAGGTCGACGTCGACCTTTCGTCCCAGCTACAAGACCCAGTATCTGTCCGAGCAGACGTCGCCCAGTTGATCTTTGTATTTGCGGAGAAAGACCGACACGATTTCAACACAATGAAGCGCCTAACGATACCTATCGTGGGCTGATTACTGGCATCATTGATTCGTCTAA
The DNA here is from genome assembly GCA_013266175.1 of Fusarium gaditjirri. NCBI lineage: Eukaryota > Fungi > Ascomycota > Sordariomycetes > Hypocreales > Nectriaceae > Fusarium > Fusarium gaditjirri. The sequence continues at coordinate 332,122 of JABFAI010000161.1, read as the reverse complement.
GTGACAGGGCATAAGGAAGATCTCGGTAACTCGAGGTGGATCGGGCAGTTAGATGAGATATACATCGTAAGTTGTTGGAGGCATGGTCATCTGAATTACAGTGCTTGTCAAAGGCTGATGTGAATCACTTACAGCAGCTGTTAGCTGTGACAGGTTCAGTTTTGACTTCTCGAAGACAATGACACACAACCAATGTGTATCAGTTTCAGCCAATTGAAACCTCAACTTGCTCAACCACCTCCAACAAGTCCTGCAACTCACTTAACCCAATGCAAAAACTCCTGATAATGGCCGAATTGAAGATTATCCGTATCAGTCAGTGAAGGCTTCAGTGCCTACTGTACCTTACTGTACAGCACAGACAAGTCCCTGAATTCATGATGTCTAAGCGCCTCCATTGATCAAGAGGGTTAGGTTACCGGGAAGCGACGGGAGCCGCTGTTGCCTTTTCTTGGTCCGCCCGCCCCAATGGATTTTTTCCCCCTTTGATGGGGAGACGGCGGGCGTGTGTGACATAATACGCCAGATTCAACCTCACTCACAACTCGATACAACCACAGATAGCGTAGGCCTGGTTGAATGGATAGCAGCATTCCATTTGCTTCATCCTCATCAATCTTCACAAGCAAAGAATATCTCAGATCGCCGAGGTTTTCGCGTCATGACGACTTAGATACGATTGTAAAGGCCTATCAGTCGGACGTCAACAGAATACAAGCTTGCCCCAACTTTGTCTTGAGCTTCCCCAACTCGAAACTGACACGCAATTCTGGTCGAAAGGAAGAACTTACCTGGCCTCGTTGTCATTCATCATCTGATTCTGTATCGGCATATGCCATCGTCTTCATTTGCCTCCGCCTCCTCGCTTGAGAAGCCGATTCACACAAACCCCAGCTCTTGATGACCAAAACGGCTTCGTTTTACTTCCCCAACCTTGAATTCGCCGCCACAACAAGGGTTAATTGTCAATCGCAGGTCCCACTCAGGCCCTGTATTTTTCTTTGCCTCCTCGCTGAAGAAGTGCTGTTCGGTGTCTCTGTCGCCGCTGAGAAGGAGGCAGAACAGCCCGGACAAGGCCTGAGACTAGGACCCTCCACTTGTCTCACGCCTCCCAAGCCCACTACACCCCCCTCCCCAGTCTCTACCGCTTCCTCGTCCTCATCCAATTCAATCGATTCTTTCCTGCGCCCAGCTCCGGCTCGGGCCTGTCTCTGATAGTATAAAGTCCTTTTAGAACCCTCCGCCCCAACCGGAATTACTTCTCTACCAACCTCCTCCAGTTCCTTTCCTCTCTTATAAACCCTTCACCCTTTGTTTAGGATACTCTTCATCCTAAAAAGGTTCGGTTTTCCCTTCACTTATCTGAGTAACCATCACCTCTGTGGTTCTCTGTGTTGGGTTCCTACATCTTCGAGTCGACGACAGACACTTGCCATCGCCAACCTATAATCGACAACTCAATCGATATGGCGACAGCTACTGCTGCGGGCAAGAATGCCCAGCCATTCCCTGATGGCACCAAGGACTATGTTCCTCTCCGCGCTGGTGGTGCCAAGAAGGATATTAACAAGGTCCATATTGCCGATACTCCCATGACCTGGAGCAACTGGCCTCAGCACATCAACTGGCTGAACACCACTTTGGTTATCTTCGTTCCCTTGGCCGGATTCATAGCCGCCTACTGGGTCCCTCTCCAGCTCAAGACTGCTCTTTGGGCTGTCTTCTACTATGTTCACACTGGTCTCGGCATCACTGCTGGTAAGTCAACACTCAATGAAGCACTGCTTCCAAAACCTGGATACCATTGATCAATTACTTACAATACCAGGTTACCATCGACTGTGGTCTCACTCTGCCTACAAGGGCACTACCCCTCTCAAGATCTATCTCGCTGCTGTCGGTGCTGGCGCCGTTCAGGGTTCCATCCGATGGTGGTCATATGGTCACCGTGTTCACCACCGTTATACCGATACTGACAAGGACCCCTACTCGGTCCGCAAGGGTCTCATGTACTCCCACATGGGCTGGATGATCCTCAAGCAGAACCCTAAGCGACAGGGCCGTACCGATATCACCGATCTCAACGAGGACGCCGTCGTTGTCTGGCAGCACAAGAACTACATCAAGTGCGTTCTCTTCATGGCTCTCGGTTTCCCTGCTCTCGTTGCTGGTCTAGGCTGGGGTGACTGGTGGGGTGGACTCGTGTACGCTGGTATCCTCCGTGTTTGCTTCGTTCAGCAGGCCACCTTCTGCGTCAACTCTCTTGCCCACTGGCTCGGTGATCAGCCTTTCGATGACCGCAACTCACCCCGTGACCACGTCATCACTGCTCTCGTCACCCTTGGTGAGGGTTACCACAACTTCCACCACGAGTTCCCTTCGGATTACCGCAACGCTATTGAGTGGTGGCAGTACGATCCTACCAAGTGGAGCATTTGGTGCTGGAAGCAGCTTGGTCTTGCTTATGAGCTGAAGGAGTTCCGTGCCAACGAGATTGAGAAGGGTCGTGTCCAACAGCTCCAGAAGAAGCTTGACCAGAAGCGTGCCACACTCGACTGGGGTATTCCCCTTGAGCAGCTTCCCGTTGTCGACTGGGACGACTTCGTTGCCCAGGCCAAGGCTGGAAAGGGTCTCGTTGCCATTGCCGGTGTTATCCACGACGTTACCGACTTCATCAAGGACCACCCCGGTGGCAAGGCCCTCATCAACTCCGCCATCGGAAAGGACGCTACCGCTATCTTCAACGGTGGTGTCTACCTCCACTCCAACGCTGCCCACAACCTTCTGTCTACCATGCGTGTTGGTGTCCTCCGCGGTGGCTGCGAGGTCGAGATCTGGAAGCGCGCTCAGTTCGAGAACAAGGATATCACCTACATGAACGACTCTGCCGGTCAACGCATCATCCGTGCTGGCTCTCAGGTCACCAAGATTGTCCAGCCCGCTGCCAGCGCAGATGCTGCTTAAGCGGTACAATCTTTTTTAACGACGAGAAGAGAAGGAGGGATAATTGATCGATGTGCAATGTGGTAGGATACGAAAATCTTCATGTCAGAAGAGACATGTCGTTGAAAGGGTGTGGGGATACAGTAAGCCACAGATCACATGTCAAAACATGGAACGTAGGCGGGCGCCACACCCATCCCTCAAGGAAGAGACAAAAGCACAGCACGTTTTTAACGCGAAATCATAAATTCGACTCATGAATGGCGTTGGGGGGTTTCTTTGTGTTTTGAGACTACTTAGCTTTTGACGGCTTTGAACAATACCAAAAGAGAATGGTTAAACATGAAATCAGCGAGTTGCACAACCACCACTTGGTTTTCATCAGATAGTATGACTACTCGGAAATACAATTTCTTGAATAATATCAAATCTCCAATCCACTATGTGAACTCTATCTTGGCTACATAATGTGAGATTTAGTATCTCGGTAAACATACGTAATATGGCCTAAGGTGTGTCGTCTAAAGCTGCATCATGACGAGTGCTGGCTATATAACACAAGTACCAGAACAATTGCTAAACCCCTGAACACTGTAATAATTTGTTTGAAATTCTCGAGGCCAATGTAGTGGCTCACTGTATGCCAATGTCTTGGGATCTATCAGTTCTCGAGTTTCCGACTGGTTTGGCGTGTTGCTCTGGGTCGCTTGTGCTGCATGGTAACTCATGGCATGTGTGCCTGATGCGGACTATTCACGGGCCTCTTGTTCTCTGACTCCATCCGAATGACCTCGGGGCACATCTTTTTCGGATATCCTGCTCAACACCGTCGTGCGACCAGCGACGTTGCCCTTTGTGGCCACGCAATGCTGCGTCTGACAAGATCCTTAAATATCTTGACTCAACTTTGGTAGAACGGCATGTAGCGCAGATAAGGGACATCTTCCAATAGATGGAAAGCTGGCGGGCTGCCTCGGCAAAGCACATCGGCTGGATATCTGTAACGTTGACTGTCTTGAATCTGCGAGCTGAGTCTAGCAGCTCTCAGATGCGATGACTTCATGGAGTAGCCATTCGTGCTTTCTGGACTGCCAATTCAGAGCTCTTGGCCCATGCCCCATTCGGAGTCTGACGATAACACAACAGGCGCCCATCGTCACCTGTGCTGCCCAATATGTGACCGTCGTCATCGAAGCCCACACGCCACACAGGGGTACGGTGATTGTCCAGCTTGGATATCTCTTGGAAATTGTGCTTGACCTGGCCAGGTTGCCCCGACCATTGTCGATCATTGTGAGAGCCCGACTTTGCGAGACTGGCGCTGAGCCCGGAAGTATGGTGCTGATGTTGATGGTAACTGTGGGATGGTTGCAGTTGAGGCGTTGTGGCCTGTTTCTCCGTTGGTGTCGCGGTTCCGTTTGTTCTTGCTTGTGGTGTCGAGTCTCTGGTTGACATATGTGGTGCTGACCGAAGGAGATCGGCTGCAGACCACGACTTGCCATCATCTTCGGAATAGGGTGTCGCGATTCGGAAAACACGCGCATAACCATCCTGACATGCTGTCGCAATAACATCGTAACCTCTAATATTGCCTGCGGCCCATGCGACATCCCGCACCAGCCCTCGATGACCCGTTAATTCGACGGCGAGATAGAACTCCTTCTGGGTCTGCTGAACACCTATAGAAGTCGCAACTATGTCCCGCGATCGGTATACTTTGACAGTGTCCATTGCAGCTACCACGAGGCCTAAGGAATCCGAGGGTACGCCTGCGCGCAGAGCTGTATAACATGGTTCTGGGTTAGGATCGAAGCGCACACGAAAGGCGAGTTCTTCTCCTCGATTTGGTTTTGGGGCGACACTGAATTCATCGATGGATGCATATTCGGATAAGTTCTCGGGCTGGTCGTTTTCGTAGACTGTTAAACGGCCGTCTGTCGCGAGGAGCGCAAGATATGTATGCCGCGTCTCCTCATTGTGCTTCATTGAAAATGACCGGTATGGGGCTTTGTTCGATCGTGTATCAAACGCCGGCTTCCCATTACCAGCTCGTCCAGTACAAAATCGTCGACCGGGCGCAGCAGAGGGATCCTCGGCCCACAGGCAGAACCACCCTTCAATACCGAGGGAAGCGATCAAATTGGGATAGACAGTCGCAGGAAGCCATTGAATCTGCAAAATTGAGGGAACAAAGTCAGCGCGCGTGTGCGACAGAATGACACAGGAGGCAAGAATACTACGAGACAAGGGGGTTTATGAGTAAAAGGGGGCTGCGTTACCTCTAAAATCTCGCCGCCATGTGCAGTCCATGTATCGCAAAGGCGCCATGTGCCATCCTTGTGACGGTTAAAAACACGGATCTTGCCATCTACTGAGCCAGTTGCGCAGCGATCGCCGTAGGTGTTGAATGCGACGGCCTGGACGAGATCTTTATGGCCGTGTTGGAGGTTGAGGTCGAAGGCTGGCGTTTCTTCGCCGGGTGATGGAGGGATTGAGGCGGTCATTACGAAGGCGCCTAGACTATTGAAATGGTGAGGAGAAGCGGCCAGTTTGTTGTGCCTTGTGCTATAACTGAGCTCCGATATCGTCGTTCGATGTCTTAAGGTGGTGGTGATGTGGTGTTGACTTTAGGAACATGCTGGAGCTCCACAGCGGCTCAAGCTCAGCTCAGCTTGGTACGTACCGCACACAGCCTGTCAAAATGCAGGTTCCCCGCGTGAGGTGCCTGTGCCTGATCTAAGTCGCCCGCCCAATCAATATGAGGCATCATGATATGATCAAGATTGCTTTCTATGATAGAATACTATGACCAGAAACTGCTAGATTGGCCTAGTTGTTTTTGTATATAATGCTGTGATGCAATGGCTGAATATTATATGGCAAAGCTGTTCCATGCTTTACTGTGTGTTATTGTCTTCATCTAAGTTGAGCTGGCACACGACACAACAGGTATAGCTTTGTTCGTTATATGCAGGAAATTGAGTATTTCTAAAATATGTTCATATGGTGAGTAGACATAGATCACCATTTGAAGCTTGGGCATCCCATTGTGTCATATCTTAAAGCCCATGAGACTCGGAATAGCAGTCATGATGACTTCAGCTCCTCATGTTCGGCTCCTCTACTCACAACGGACTGGCTCTGTATTTTAGGAAAATAGTCTTGGATGCCACCGTTGGGACTCTATCTTGATTACTAGTAGAGTTCCTTAAACAAACTTAAAAAGATATTTAAATTAGAGAGGTTATCATGAGTGATGTGAACGCAGGGATCTTGGGCTGTTCCACAGCGTAAGAGGGCCCGCTGATTTGTCTAGGCCAGCCCCCACAGGCAAGTTAGAGCTTCTCAGCCTTGCTAGGTAAACTTCAACCCTTCCATCACCAACACCCTCGCCTTTGTCTTGTGACATCTGATATAGGCAACATGGCGCATCTTCTAAATCCCCTGGCAACAGCATCTCAGATCTACCACAAATCTTCATTCTCATCTCTGCCTAAAGATCTCCAAGACACAATATTCATCACGTCGCAATGCCTCACACAAGCTGCTGGTCAGCTCCTGGAGCTTCCTCAGTCCGTCACAGCACAAGCCAACGTCATTCTGGCGCGGCATTGGCTTGTTGACTCTCCAATGGCCAATGAGTTCAGCGTAAGGCCAGCCGCCGAATATATCTCTCAACTTAATCCGGCCATACTGACTCGTGCTTATAGGACACATCTGCTGCTGCTCTCTACCTAGTCGCGAAGATGGGACCTCAACCCCGGTCATCGCGCGACATATCAAATGTTTATGCCTACCTCTTGTCAGAGAGTTCATTGTTCTTACGCACTCCGGGAAATCCAGAGAATGACCCGAGGTCGTACTATGTACCTGAAGCAGACTACCATGCCTTTCAGACTCGCATCCTTGCCATTGAAGCCCGCATTCTTTACACCCTCTCTTTCGATACACACGTCTCGCTACCTCATCCGATTGCCGTGACTTACCTCCAAACACTCGATTTTCTTGCGCAGCCTAAGTCCATCATCTCTCTACGCACCATTCAATACTTGAATGCAGCTCTTCTCTCGCCTCAGATGCTGTATCTCACTCATCAGCCTCATGCGTTAGCTACAGCTGCCATATACAACGCGGCTCGTGATGTCGGCGCGAAGATGCCAGAGTGTGAGTGGTGGGAGGTGTTCGACGTGGACCGAGAAGAGCTTGGATTCCTCGTTGTCGGAATGCGGAGCGTGGAAAACTATCTTCGCAAGATCAAAGAAGATATGCCGGATCTAAGCGTGGGCATGCCTACACGAAAGTCGATAGATATCGAACTGCAGAGGAGGGGCGTGGGAGGCGGGAATGATACTGCCGAGGTTGATGAAGAGAAACAACTCATGGATATGATGGACAGCAGATGATCGCGTGCCTTAGTCTATTTCACTCTGCAGTCAATGTCGGAATCGGCCCTGATGCAGCAACCCAGAAACAGGCGCCACTGTTTTGCGTGTCGCATGTCAGACAAGACACGGCCAATGAGCTGGTGCATGCAGTTGTGGTTCTGCATATTTCAGGTCGACCTTTGAGAGCATCAGGCCATTATCGTGAGTCTCACTGGCTACATTCAGCCCGGCTGAACGGAAATGACAATCGATGGCCTAGTCAATGGATCAATTGCGACGATGTGGCATATCAAGACTTGAATGTGGTATTCAAGAAGCAATTTGCCAAAGTCTAGAACCAGCCACGAGGAATCGACGAGGGAAGAGGAGATACTGCAGGAAGGACATGATATGCGGGCAACAACAATAACACCCCATGCATGTGTGTGTATGCGTGACACTCTGCAAGCCGGGTTTCTGGTATTGCGTCTATAATACCAGCTGTATCAAGTCAAGATAAAGGCAGAGTGATACTTGGCATCATTTTCTGACACCTTCGTGACCCAATTCATGGTTCTAGAATTCATATACAGCATACACTATTACGTTTCACCCCGCGATGTACAATCTGAAGCGGCAGAGGCGGTTACCTTCAGACGCACATAGTTAAAAACAGCTGCCAATTCACCCATCAATTCTGCCAGAGCTCCATCAAGCAAGCGTCTGCCGTGTTGTTAGTGAGATGCGGTGAGGACAAACTAGGCCGTGGACCTCTTGTACCCCAATCAGCCTCGAGGGCATCGTGGAGTTGAGTGCGGGGGATTTGAAGAACTAGCGTTGCCCTCCACGACTGGCGTTGTTGGGAACTGCTCTCAACGTTACAACAAAGTATCATGAAACTTGGGGATGATGTAAGTCGTGGCCGCGTACCGGTAACGAGGCGTTCAGAGACTGGGGTACAGGATGCATCACAGCCTTGAAAAATTGATCTTCCAGTCAAGTGACAACTATCGTGTACAGTATACGTAGCCGTACTTCCTAACTGATTAGCAAACACCATCTTTTTTGTAATGCCTATCTTTGCCATGTTGCAAAAGATATGAGACACATTATCTTGGCAAGCCTTTTGTTCAACCCGCCCTACCAGAGGTAAAGCCGATATCAGGAATAGCCTCCAGTTTAGACAAATCGATCTGACATGGCGCCGCAAAAACCTTATCTTCCCGCGTACAAAAAGCATAAAAAGAAGGCTAGAAAAGTCTCATGATAGCCAACTACCTATTCGGGGACAAGTACAGTAGTGTAGGCAGTCAAGAGTGGCAGCAAAGTAAATCAGGGGGAGGCCCGGTAAGCACGGAGTGCGAGGATATCCGTTGCCGCAAAGCGACGCAAAGCAAAGCAAAGCAAAGCAAAGCGCCCAATTGAAGCGCGAGTAAATTATCCCATTGGAGCGAGCTCCGATCGACAAGGTCATCCCGCGGCTTTTTTTTCTGAAATCTTGGGGTGAGGCGAGAAATCGGAGTTGTTGATTGGTTCGATGGAACAGGATAGGAAACCCTAGAAAACTGCAGTTGGCTTTTCTAGAAGGACGTCTCTCCTATCCCGTCTTAGCCGGTCGGTGTACTTAATTGTGGTTCTTTATGGGATCTGACGATCTGACCTGAGAACGGGAATGGTTGTAGGGATCAGATCATATGACTTAGTAGGTAGAGACGAGTAAAAAAAAAAAAAAAAAGAGCCGGTCTCGGTGCAAGACATGGAAGTGGCAATAACTTCACAATCATCAACTGTTACCGTTACCATTACACGGACGGACCTTGGAGGACCCCCATTCTCTGGAGCATGCACGGAGAAGACGGAAACAGGGGTGCACTAGTTAGCTATCGTCAGAAGTTGGTGTGTGCACCCTCTAGTTGGCTTCACATCGTGGGGCAAAGCTGATGGTGTTGTTGTTTGGTACTGGTACTGTAAGAAAGAAAATGGCTCACTCTGTTTAGTTTCGTGGAGCATCAGCATCAACGGGCAAGGCAAGGCAAGGCAAGGCACATCGTGGAGAACAATATGACGAGATACGTATCTTCAATCGCGAAAGGTATATTAGGGCACGTCGGCCTCTTTCTCTAGCCTCGACTTTACTCTTCTCTATCTCACTCTCACTCTCACTCTCACTCTTTCACTGTCATCTCCTTCACTTACACACAAACAATACCAAAACCACCACCACACTCACAATGTCTGACTCCGTCACTCCCCAGACCCCTTCCCACTTTGGTGAGAACAGGGGCATCAAGTTCACCTTCAAGACTGGCAACGCCCGTTATCAATGTGTTCTCCAGGACCGCGCTCACTAGTATGTCATCCCCTCTTGCTATGACTTCAGCCTCAAGCAAAGTACTAACCATCCTTCAGCGAGCGCACCAAGGCTGCCCGCCAGAATTCCACCGACTCTGTCTCCTCAAACGAGTCTATCAAGACAGAGAAGTCTTCCCATTAAATGCGTATGGGACAATGGCGCCTTGATATCTCTCAAAACATGAAAGAGGATCAACGGTGACCAGAACAAACAATCAAAATGGGGGGGAGTTTATTATACCACAATCATCTGGCATTATTAGCGACGGTTATACGGCGACATTTGGCGTCTCCATGAATCAAACAATCTTTTGACTGTTACTCTACTATTCAATGTGCACTGCTGAATGTGAATGTGAAGTCATGAATGGATATCTCAATACCAAGACTTGAGAGTATTCTCATCTCTGGGCAAATTGGCATCTCACCCAGTGAGAGCAACCAAATGACAAACAGGCATGCAAGATCCCGAGTGCCAGGTTTTCCCAAGTCGCACTCGGTCACTGCAAAAAGAAACGGGGACCCGACCCCGTATCTCGCTCCGTGTCTAACGTGTCTCGCCTTTTCACCTGGGATCACAACTACTCCACCGTATCAGGACCGGTCCTCTTTTGCCGCTGGGACCAGGAACAAAAGACCGAACCAGTGAGTCGTGCTTATTATCCACACACAGCGGATTTCGGACAAGACGCGGGTTTAACTGACAAGTCGGAGGTCGGTGGCTTTGGGTTCCGGCGGCTGAAGGCGATTGAGGTTGGTCGGAAGCCCGTGAGATGCGACATCCGCCAGATTGGATCGGAAGACTCGGCCGGGCCGTCAGCTTTGACAAAGGTCAAGTATTGGAATTCGTGACTTCGGATGTATTAACTATTGTCTCATCTCACTTACCTATATGCTTAAAGCCATCACTTCCTCAGCCATTATAATGCCGTGCACGGTTTGGCTCATTGAAGGATTGAGGGGCAAGCCAAAGTCGTACGCCATCGTCATGTCGTACCTGGCTAACAAAGCGAAATCGATGAACCATGCTCGGCTCTGTCAACGGAGCCAAGCTGACTCGAGTAACAGGCAATAAGTCCCGACAATCGGTGCCGCGCAAGCAAATAACCACGAGCCCATGTAAGAGACGGGCACTCTCACGTACTCGTAATAGGCTCGTCTTACTACCTGAGTGCCTATGCTTCGCGTCCAGCACTAACGACGAATACAATGACGTTTCAGAGGCAGCAGAGTTTCAGGAGCTTATTCTCATTGACGCTTATCGCGAACTGACTTTGGTGTGTCGACAGTAGAACAGAATAGGCAAGATTCCTCGAAAAATGTCTATGTGGTCTTCTCTTTTTCCATTTGAGTGCAGGCAAGCCAAGCGCGGGATGGTAGGTCGCTTGTTAGTCGGCCCTGTAATGCATATCACACATCACATCGCATCACGTCACGCGCCATCCGCAAGCGTCGATTGAGAATTGACGTTGATTCTGATGTGACAAGATAAAGAAGAGTTGATGATATATAGAGATGAAATCAACAAAAAGGATTGTTACTTTAAACAATTGATTATTATGCTTTTATGTTACTTGGCTGTCGAAGTCGAAGAATCATAAGCACAGCCCACTTCTTCCACTTCTCAGGTGGACAGAATGTGCGAGTAAGTCGTAGTCGTTCGTAGTCGCTCGCTGTCACAATTGATTGATTGATACTGAACTTAATAGGTAGGTTTGTTTAAATGCTCCTTATCCCACCTCTTACGTCAATCTCTCTTCTACCCCTTCAACTTGTTCTTCTGAGCTTACCCCAAGCTCCTTTCTTTGCGTTCCGCTGTCACTCTCGCTCGTTGTTTGTGTAGGTACCTAGCTACTAGATCTACAATCGGCCAACTCACGTACAACGTGCTCGACTATTTCTACCGCTTTTTGAGAGAGGATGCCTCATCCTCTGGTGGCTACAGGTATGTTGTAAATCAATCAATTCACAGCGCCACACTCTCATTATCCCCATGATTTGCCCACCAATTTCGCTACTGTCCAGTCTTTTGATTATGCATTCATCATCTTTACTGCTCATCCAGGCAAGCAAGCCCATGGATGGATGTTGATTACCCCGCGTCCAGCCCAAGCTTGCGAATCATAGGTAGTGCACGTCTCACCTGTGTCTGCCTGAGCTGAGGCCAAGGAGTGTCGCCTGAGCCACAGCCAGTTCGAGTCCCGAGGCTGCCAGCGCCTGTGGCAAACACAGATGCCAGAAGCAGCACGAGGCCTACGCAAGCTCAAACTTCCCCTTGATTTGCCTCCAGTTTCCTCCAATTTATTCGTTGCTTCTGCTTTTTACTTTATTATTCGAGTTTCTGGAAAGCTCTATCTTTGCGTTTGTTTTTCTGTCCCGTAATAAAAAAAAAAAAGGAGATTTGTTGTCTTCTTTCTGTTTGCTCGCTTGACAGCTCTCACTCCACTCCACTTAACATCACATCACGCGCATTCATTCACACACCACTCTTTTCTCTTTTCTCTCTTCTCTCCTCCATCTGCAGTCTCTCTGCAGACTCGAGAAACGATGCCTAACCATATTGTCCTGGCATCAGGTGCCGTAGTCGCCGTTTCGGTCGCTATCGCCACCACTATCGCCATTTTCGAGTCGCCAGAAGTGCGACGATACGCCGACGATGTTCGAAGGCGGATAGCTTTCGCCCTCCACTCTATGGGTGAGGGCATCGAACCTCCCCACCGTCAGCCCAGGTTCAATAGACCTGAGGATGCCGATGGCTTCTTCGAGTCCCGTCGTGGTGCTGGTGCCGAAGCTGGTGTAGACGCTGATAAGGAAACTCGCCGAAGACAACGTGAGGAGCTGCTTTATTGGAACTCGGTCATGTTGGAGAAGCAAGAGAAGGAGCAGAAGGACAAGGAAATCGATGAGAAAACCCCCGCGACTACAGATTCGTCACGACGAGGCTCTTCATTCGACGACTTCCTCCGACAAGATGAGGGTGCTGAACGAGGCGCCTATGTCTTTAACACTGGAGCTGATACCCGCGCAATGGATGATGGTCTGCGACGTCGTGGCGATGGCTCTCGCGGCTTCTCGTCTCTCTACACCAACCCTTTTGCCGACGAACACAACATTGACCAAGACGAACTACACGACGATATTGAGCAAAGCCGCCACCTTTCTCCCGCCCAAGACGAAATTTCCGACATCTACAGCGCCACTACCCAGGACCGAGATGAGAAGCCCGCTGCGCTTATCGACACTGACCCCACCCCCGCCCTCTCTGAGACAGCTTCTTCCGCCACCCTTGAGCGAGAAATCGGTGTCGATGAGTACATGACTGCCGGACAAGAGGATCGCGATGATGCTTATTCCTCAATTCAGGCCTGGGCGCAAAACACCAGCCCCGAGTTTTACTCTCCTCTTCCTGTTACCCCCAGCGCCCCCATGTCCGAGCCTGAAATCATCAGCGACGATGGCATGGTGACACCCACCGACTCCGTGTCTCTCGTCGGTTCCGGAGACGATATTGCTAATGACGTGCAATCATCTCGTGACGGTGAGACTGGCCGCTACTTCGATGTCATGAGCGAGAGCTCTGGCATGGCTACGCCCGCTAGCTGGTCTGAGGTTGGCAGCGTGGTCAGTGAGAGCGACGCCCACATTCCTGTGCATCAATAAACTCTCTCATGTGGGAATTTTGAAATCATCAAGTCAGAATATAGGTAGGAAAGCCAGTGTAGGAGCAGGGTTTTTGTTTTGAGAATTATATAACAGACGTACACAGACGTTTGGAGTCTGAATTATTGGGTTTTCTTTTTGTCTGGAGTTGGAGTTCAGGTTTCAGTAGCAAACTTATATCCTTAGCACCTGGCTAATCTCGTTTCTTTAACAAAATCTATCTACTTACTTATCTGACTCTGCTTGCTATCATATGTGAACGCCTTATATGCATCTGTGTATCATCTTCTAACGACTGTATCCTATCTGCATCTGCATACATCCATGCTACGACTCGAGCTTCTCCTTGTAGTCACCCCAAAGTTGCTCAACAGGCCGTCCAACCAATTCGGTCCAGAACGGCTTCTCCTCGTACTTCTGTATCCGCAGCTTTTCATTCAGGCGACGAATCGTGCCCTTCCCAAACTGCTCCTCCAAGTAGTCCAGGAAATAGGCCGTTTGCTGATAGCCAGCGTCCCACTTTCCATTGCTGTCGCGTTTCCAGTGAGGGGGGCTGAGAAGGCAGTGAAGTCGCACCCAGTCTGCAATGCCTTCGATCAGGCCGCCTGGACATGTTCCATGGCCGTTGTACTGAAGGCAGTGGACGAGCTCATGAGTGAGCACGCCGTCGATTTCTTCAGTGCGACGAGATATGGGGTGGATGTTGGCGATATACTCTACTGAGAAATGAATCTCCTTGTGATCGCTGTCAAGATCAGAGCCAGTTGTGTAAGCTACACCCGACATACTACGAAGGATCACTGTCACAGATCGTGTTGTCGGGATTGTTGTGGTAGGACACGTGGGCGACTCATAGAGGAGGGCCAATACATGCTGGGCCGCCTTGGCGAGGCATTCCGCAGCATTGACAGAGCTAAGGAATACCGCAGCCCCGGGGTGAGAGAGATCGCGACATTCAAGGCGTAGCTTGGGGACCTTGAACTTGCCGGCGCCGGGAATATCGGGGCCATTCCGAGGGCCGGAGGGAGTGGGTACTTGGATCGCCGGGGTCATGATCGGGGCCCCGGAGAAGATTGAGGCGGGCGTTGGAATGGGAGTGACTGGGGGGAGATGAGGCATATATAAGTGCGTGGTGAATCAGGGAGAGGGTTTAAGACGGGTGAACCACGATTTTGATGTTAGGGGTTTGGAGTTTGGTGAGATGTTAAAGGATGAGGATGGAATGTAACGGAGGGGTAAGATTAGGTTAGAAATGGAGGCTTGCTGGATGAGGATGAAAGCGGCAGTTTGATGTGATCATAGAAAATAAAATAATCGAGTCTGTGAGAAGAGAACGAGAACTGGTCATGCGTGTTACTGAGATATCATGGCACAAGGTAAACAATCAATGATGAGGCTGTATCATGATTGAGATGACCCCTCAGTAGAACTGAACAGGGGTAGGGGATTAGTGGATAAAGCTCTGGAAGGCCCCGCGAAGCTCTCTGTACGACACAGTGGAGTACCTTAGCTTTTAGGCAGTTGCAGCAATGCTTGGCGGGACATCTTTCACATTCTTCGCCGGGGCAACTGCGGCAACCTTGTTTGGGCAGATTGTTTTTCTTCGCCCTACATTAACATTGGCACCCAACCATACAATAACAGCGAAGAACCATGAGAAATTGATCAGTAGTTTCAAGCCAGAAAATATACTGCTCTTAGAAAACACTGTAAATTGTAGCATATTACCTACCTTGGCATCACTCTGTATACAAAGGACGCTTCAGGTGTTAATGGTCCTATTCGAATACGGTGTTTGGGATTTCATTTCTGGACTCTACGGCAGATTACAGCAATCATCTGGGGCTGTCAGCTCATTCTATTGGCTACAGGACCTACCTACCTTATCCAGGTAGGTACCTACACAAATTCGATGCCCATCTTCATCCTTAGTGCCACAACCATAACATCAACACAACAAACAACAACAACTAAAAAAAGAGCTCTCTCACGCTCTCAATGCGCACTCTCAACTAAAGCGATTCTTCTTGTCTCGCTCTGTCGCCTACGGACTGTCTCGCAATTAGTCACAGGTATGTGTCCTTGAGCTTCCGACCCCCTTGTTTAATTTCCGGACAACACCATGGCCAGCGCATCACCATGATACCTTTCGGAAGAGGGGAGAGCTACTTTATCCCACTTCGCGTGGCCTGCGCGTCTCACTCAACCCCTCATTGAATCTTCATCCTGGCCGCGACTAATCGCGTTCTGCTCTGCAGATTCGTCATAGATACCACTCATGGCCGACACAAAACTTACCGACCAGCAGGTCGCTGACCTCAACACCATCCTGCGCGGCGACGGAAGTCTTGACTCCAAGGTCCAATATGTCACAATCATCAAATCGGGCATTAAACAACACAATGTCCCTGAATCGAGTGTCCCTCAGCTTTTCGATGGCTTGCGCGCAGCTACTACCTCGCAGCATGCCGCTCTGGTAAACGCTGGCTTCACTGCCCTGAACCATCTCCTCACGCGCCTCTCTCGACAAGACCCCAAGCTCTTATCTAAGGAAGCCGCGCGAACTTTGCCAATTGTCGTCGAGAAGCTTGGCGACCACAAAGACAAGTTCCGCTCCCTCGCTTCGCACTCACTCGTTACTCTATATGCTGTTGCGCCAGCAGATGTCGAACGTTTTGTTCGAAACTCTGCTATGAACGGAAAGAACCCCAGAGCAAAGGAAACCTCCATGAGTTGGCTACTGCAGGTAAGTACAACCACACCTGCTGCGCTCAATCGGGTGTGCTAACGGAGCACAGATGCACAAGGAGAATGGCCTGCCTTTCCGAGGTTACGTCCCTGTACTCATGGAACTTCTCGAGGACGCCGATGGCATGGTACGAGATGCGGCCAAGAATACAGTCATTGAGCTTTTCCGATCTGCGCCAAATGCTGCCAAATCCGATCTTAAGCGACAACTCAAGAACTTCAAAGTACGACCTGCAATTGAGCAAGCTATCGTCAAGGAGCTCGCCCCAACGTCTGGTCGCCCCGAGACTCCCGCCGCCGAAGCCGCCGCTCCAGCACCTCGTCCAGCTCTCTCAGCCAGTACTTCATCAGTAGCAGCAGCTGAGCGTCCTATCACTCCTGGAATTGAGACTAAGTCAGAAACTCTCGAGCCACTGTACGTCAACACAAACCGCGAGCTGGACGACATTTTTAAGGAAATGGCGTGGTTTTTCGAGGGTAAAGAGTCGGAGCAGAATTGGCTGAAGCGAGAAAACTCCGTCAATAAACTGCGGCGTCTCAACGTGGGCAATGTTCCGTCTGATTTCCCAGATACCTTCCTTGTTGGGGTTAAGAGCATGCTGGATGGTATCATCAAGGCAATTACCTCTCTGAGAACCAGTCTCTGCAAGGAGGGTTGTGCTCTTATCCAGGAGATGGCTAATACGTTTGGTCCTGCAATGGACCCCATGGTTGAACTGCTGATGCAATGCTTTGTCAAGCTCGCTGCCGGAACCAAGAAAATCAGCTCTCAGCTCGCCAACCTAACGGTTGATATAATTCTGAGCAAGGTTTCGTACACTCCACGCTTGATGCAGCACATCTGGATGGCTTGCCAGGACAAGAACGTTGCACCGAGAACTTATTGTACAGGGTGGCTCAAGACCATTCTCAAGAAAGAGGCCCAGCACAAGCATCATATCGAGCATACAGGTGGCGTGGAGTTGATCGAGAAGTGCATCAAGAAGGGCCTGGCTGATGCTAACCCTGCTGTAAGAGAGAAAATGCGATCAACATATTGGGCCTTCTGGGGAATCTGGCCTACAAAAGCAGATGCGTAAGTTGACTTTCCTCCCGTTTCTGTCATTTTTATGGCTAACACGAATTAGAATCATGGCCGATCTGGATGGCACCGCCCAGAAGCTCTTGAACAAGGACCCTAGCAACCCTCACTCGCCTAAGAAGGGAGAGACGGCTGCACGACCTGGATTGGGATTATCCAAGAGCACAATGGGCACGAGTAAGCCAAGTATTCGAGAGGCTATGATGGCTCAACGAAAGGCAAATGCAGCAAAGAACCTCCCAGCTCGACCAGGTTCAGCTATGGCTCATCTTTCGCCCGTGAAAACAACCACTTCCAGCACATCGACTGCAGCAAGCAAGCCATCAGGAACCCGGACTCGTCCGGAAACTGGTGGTATGTCAGGTGCTCCGATGCGGCCAGCAAGGAGGCGGCCGGAAATGGCAGCGCGTCCTGCGACGGCGGGCCCCTACTCCGTGCGTGATATGGATGCTGGGAGTCCTGAAAGTATCAGGTCCAAGACACCCAAACCCCGAGAGACCACGCCTAAGAGAACTGCTCCTCGGCCACGACCTGGACATGCCTCACATGCTAGTGAATCCAGTCTTGCCTCACCTACGTCGGTGAGGTCAGGCACCAAGCCCGCAGCTTCACCTCGCACAAGTCCTACAAAGTTGAAGCAATCACAATCTGCCATGCTGCCTATGAGTAGCCCCTCCAGAGCAAATGAGGACTTGACTCTTGTTGTTCCAAATATGGCCAATTTGAGGACCATGCAGAAGCCTGTACCAGAGCCTCATCAGAGGGCTCCTCAGGCTGACCAAGAGATTCCCTCAGAATTAACCACTCCTGTGCTTGGGGAGTCACCACATATTGTCCCAGAAGCTACTAAAGAGGCTGCGCCAGTCTCAGAGCCAGAGACGGTCCCTGAACCAGCGGCTGAAGCTGAGGCCCAGTCCGCCGATCAACCTATGGAGGTTGCTGAACCTCCCGTGACCGTCTCGGAGCCTGTGGTTGAGCCTACACCCCAGTCGTCGGAAACCATGCAGGCCGAGCCTGTTTCAGGAGCGCCTGGTTCGACACTGCAAGTGTATGAAGACCCTTTCACTGATGAGCAGCCTTCCCCGAAGCCGACCTTTAACGTTCCTGTGCTGGAAGACAAACCCGTCAACGCTGATGCGGCCAGCCTGCCCAATGCCCGTGCTCAATCCCCCGTGACGCAAGACGTAGAATCCTCTGAGAGAATAAAGCAGAGCTCACGACTTCTTGAAAGCGGTATCACTAGAGTCAAGGCAAAGACTCTTGACGTTCATGGATTCCGAAAGCTGCAGTCTCTTTTGCGTGATACTAAGGGCATCTTCACTGATGATAAGTTCGAGGCTCTGTTGATTGGACTCTTCCAATACCTGGAGGATCCTCTGTCCGGAGTAAGCACCGAAAAGGCTCAGGACATCAAAGCCCAAATCCTTGCTACAGTCAGGGTACTCCTTCGAAAGGAACGTGACAACTTCCAGCCTCATGTGTCCAGGGGTCTTGAATCACTCCTCGAGACACGCAGTGCCTATGATATACGTGCTCATATTGTCAGTGGCGTTGAGGTCTTGGCTGATGAACTCGTCACTATTGGCGATGGTTCTGAGATTGTTGTTGTCCTAACAAAACGTCTTCAAAACGTTGACAGCTCTACCCCTGAGGGAAGCCGTATGCTCAGCACTGGGATGCACGTGTTGCGAAGCCTGCTTGACAAGAGACCCAACTTTATTCCTACTGATACTGAACTTGGTCAGCTGGCCAGCCTTGCTGGTCGATGCCTTGTTTCTACAGACTCTGGTGTTCGTATGGACGCCGTTCAGCTCTGTGTTGCTCTTCACTCAAGGGTAGGTGAGCAGGTCTTCTGGAATGCCCTGAAGGATGTTCAGGATGACCCCAAGAGCTTGATTACCTACTACATTGTCAAGAGACAACGAGAGCAGACTCCTACAATCGCTGCCTAAGGGGACACGGTGACTATAGGCTATCGTCAGATGGAGTTAGGGAGACATTTCATAGGTCAGGCGTTGGATGCCAGAATTTCATTAGGGGCGGATGGCACGGTATAACGGTATGGGATGGCCAAGTCAAAAGCAAGGGCGAGTCATAAAAGGTGTCAAGTTTCACATCCATGATGCACTGGCGGCAGAATCGACGTGTTTGGTTTCGCATTCTTGAGTTACGGCTATTGAATAGCCGGGTTGCTATGTTTTTTAATGCCCTGAGTTACTTGTCCGTTTGTACATTTAGCTATTTGTAATTACTTGCACGTTTTATATACGAGACATTGGCCATTACTTGTTTAGCACGGCCCCAGCAGTTTTAGTCTTTCATACTTAAAAGTATAGATACAGTAATGTACTGGACTAGAAATGAGGGAACATCTCAACCCAAGCTGGTGATATATACACTCCGGCAGGGGAGTGCCTCGAACTGAAAAAGGACTCGAAAGCAACATAAACTCTGGCAGCCGTGTAGCCAAGCAATGCAAGCAAGACCAGCGAGCCACGGGAACTGTTGGAAGAAGCCCAAGAGGCCGAAGACCCCTTCGCTTTCTGTGAAGACGCTGAAGTTGATATCCAGGTTTCGTTTGCCCTCGTTGAAAGGCATGGTCCTGTACGCAGGGTCGAGAACTGGCTTGGACTCTGGAAGTCGAGCGAGGAAGAGATCTTGGCGAGCTTGAGGTCCAGCATCATCTGCGGGACTTATCATCTCAAAGTCCCAAGCGATACTATTCAGTTTGACGAAACTCGCTGTCTTTACAAGAGCCTCGCGGTTGTGGAATGAAAAGTTTGCCCAGATGGCGTCCTAGCGATGGAGGAATTGCTCCGATAGCACAAGAGGTATATGCGCAAACTCTGAGTGGTATAAGAGTCCAGATGGTAGGATATCTCCAGGCTATCTCCCCTTTGAAGTCTCTGGGGTTAATAATTTCAGGATCCAGGACGCTGAGAGGTTTCTGGTTGATGTTAGTCAGTTGATCTATCAATCACCATGCACATTCAACATACCCTAAACCAACACAAGTAGAGAAAAATCGCACACACAACATGCAGACTAAGAGGCAGGTTCCTGACCTTCCTCCCAATGCACTGCATGGCCATCCGTATGACCTGCATAAGACCAATGTCTTCGGGAAATAATCTGCTTTACTTTTATCGTCGATCTAAGGAAGAATTGGTCCGTTAATAAACCTATCAGATAAACATACACGATGAGGTAGACTACTGATCAGGACGAGACTTACATAGTCTGGATCCGAAGGAGTAGTTTTCTGCAACGATCGAGGTTTCGATCTCAAGTTCCAAGCCTGTTGTAATTGATCCACTGCCATATACGGAGCGATCTCGGGTGCAAAGAGGGTTATAGCAACCCATTTCAGCTTAAAGCCAAACAGGTAATGCCATGCCGTTTTGATAGGAACATCGAGATGAAGAGCCGTATAGATACACGCAATAAGTGTCAAGATGCAAATATGGAGGATACCTAGGGTTCCTCGAATATTAGGTGAGTCAATCCATAACGCCTGTTGAACTGTGTGTGATAGTCCATGGCGCGTCTGAAGTAGCCATGGTTAGCTGAAGGCATAGAAGCATGAGACGAGGTGAATCTCGATGTTTCTGGGGAAGTGCAGAGCATTTGACATACCAAAAATCGCATCCTGGCCCCGATACGTACCGAATCAGGCTGAGTATAAATAATCTATAAATATCAGCTGCGGGCTCAGGCTGAACCAGACATTAGATCTAGAGATTGATATGCATGCTTCCCCTCTTCTCCTGCAGTCAAGTCATGTATGACATCGCTCTCCAACATAATAGGTAGGGACTGTTGCGTAGGTTATGAGATCAATAGTGATGGATAATAAATATGGTGTTGATATGTTACAAACCCGACGAAACTGGCATCAACAAGGGCATGCAAGAGATACAACCGTCACTCCCATCAGAGAGCGTGAAGAGTATAAAGAGCCGTCCTACCGAAAAGAACCTCTGACCCCTTTTCATCAACGTACAAAGATAACCAATACTCCCCCTTTGCCTGCCATAAACCATCCTCAAAACCACCATCACCAAATGCACAAGAAATTTGCCAACGTAGCCACAGCCAAGTAAACAAGCAAGCGTGAGAGAAAAAGAATTGGATATCATTAAATGTCCTGGCACAAAAAAAAAAACGCCCTGCGGGTTGGATGACACATGCAAGCGAACCCAGCCTGGGAGCTTGAAAAATCCAACGGTGCCCAAGTAATTTTTTCATGACAACCTAGATCGTGTTCGTTCGTTGGGAGCGAAGCCCAAGAACCCACGACTCGGAGGTCTCGTTAAAAAGTCGATACAGTCTTCATAAGTCCCTTCCGTATAGAGATCTCGAGCTCCCTAAGCATCCTCGAAGATCGTGTTACTGTTCTCAATAACAAACTGTATCGCAAGGTTCTTTGCGTGCATGTCCGTCATCTCACGCTCAAGGCTCGTGTCACGCATGATGGTAGGCGCAAACACGACAGCCAAGTTCTTAGGAGACATCTAACCAACTGTCAGTGATTGTAGATGAAAGGAGCAACAGTCAAGGCCACATACCAAGTTCTCGGGTTCACGTTGAGCAACGCGTGCAAGATGGAACATGAGGAACTCAAGACAATCACGATGCCTTTGAGGCATCGAAGCAAACGTCTTACGTAGGTGATCGCTTCGTTCCGTTTCATCGACAATAGCTGTAGGCTGTTAGCATCCTGCCATCTGAGAAGCCATCAACAGACTCACCATTTGATTCAAGAACTCGCTCATACACGTCATATGTGAGCAAGGGGATAGGAAGCTTGCGGAAGTATTGCTTCAGCACACTGGTGACAGCAGTGATATCCAGATCAGGATCTGAAATATCAAAGTTCTCGTCCTTGCTGAAGCCGTCCTTGATCATGTTGACCTGAGAGTTACCACCAGTCTTTCGGTAGATACCTTCCTGGTCCATTCCTCTTAGTTCCACCTCTTCGATACATCTTGTGACCACGCTGGGAATCTGTCGGCGCTCATGGTCAGCTCGCTCTGCGAGATCAGATCCAAAGAGAACCGTGGCAGGCTCAGCTGCGTCAACGTTGTTCATAGTGCCTGCAGAGCCAGACTTTGGCATGGCGTTCTTCTTGCCGAAGAACCCAAAGCCTTGTCGCTCACGCTCACGCTCACGCTCTTCCTGTCTCTTGGTGAGCGCTGCAGCTGCACTGTGCTTGTCATGCGAGTTGACGCCGTTAGAAGTAGGTCCAGCAGGCGCTTCGACTTGGGCCACAGTCATATTGTAAGGCATTCCAATGTTCTCTCCGCTCAGCTGGCCCTGTTGCTGCATCCTCTCACGGTCATTCTGGAATGCGACGACAGCTCTGTTCACACCCTTTGCCACACCCTGGGCCAATCCCTTGGAACCCTTCTTCCAGTTGAACTTCTTGGCTTGGCCCTTTCGGACTTGAACCACAGTTGGTCCGGCTTCAACGATGGGCTCTTCATCAGCAGGGACCAGAGTAGCACCCGTTGAGAGACTAGCAGCATCGAGGTTGAGGGAAGAGTTGTTGAGGCCGCCCTTGCCTGGTCCGTAGATACCCAGACCGCCGCCAGGAGACTTGATATCTCCTCCAATCTGTGATTTGAAGCGTTCCTGGATCTGGTGTGTCAAATCGTTATTCATATCAGCGAGCTGTGCATTCTTAGATGACAACTGCTCAAATTCAAGTAGAGCCCGGTCTCGATCCGCGATAGCTTGATCCTTCTCCTCAAACAGAAGATCCCTCTCTTCGTGCAGCTGCTCGATTGCGGCTGACATGGTCTGCTTGACCTTGTCAAGCTTCTGAACAAACTCCTTGATAGCTGAATCCTCAAGGTCCCGGGGATCGATAGGTGTCTTAGTCTCTTTTGCTCGCTCGACATATCCGGCCAAGACCTCCAGCTGTCGAATCATAATCTCAGTCTGGGTGTCAAGAACGGAAACTGTCTTTCGCTTTTCGACCAGCTTCTTGTTAAGGCTCTTGAGATCCTTCTCAGTAGTGAACTGCCTCTCGAGCTCCGCAACTCGCTGCTCTGAATTCCGTAGTTGCCGCTTAAGGAACGCAGGATCGTCACCTGACGTCAAAGACATGGGACTGCTGATCTCCTGTGCATGATAATCGTCGGCGACTGGTGTTCGCGGCCAGCGAGGCGACTGTGTCGCTCGTGTAGTCTCGCTAATGCTTCTGGCATGACCAGCTCTGTTCGATAGCTGGTTTGGTGACTCCACGCTGTTGGTGCGCCCATGCCTGACAGCGTTGGAAACTCTGCGGAGGATGGAAGTTGAGCCTTCGTCTGTACCTAGGATACGCGCCATGTCCTCGTCCATACTAAAGTCACCGCCGCTGCTCCATCTAGGTAACTTCGGCGAGACCTTGGGTGACGTGCCGTCGTCCTTTGACTCCTTGCCACCAGGGTGGCCCTTGCTGTTCTGAGAGGCTGGAGGGATGGGAGCTGAACGAGGCTGCATGTAAGAATCGGTTGTCTTCTTTTGAGTGGGAGTCTGGCGAGTGGGTGTAGGATCATCAGTGGTATCTTGTCGGTTTTGTCGATTATTGCCATTGACTACTTTTTGTCAGTCTACCAGTTTTACTTTTGCTTAAGCGAAAACTTACCATTACGTCCTGGGACACCTTGAACTTCCTTTCGCGCAAGAGGCTTTGCGTTCTCTGGTCTCGAAGATGTTCTTGTTGATGAGTCCATAGATGCACGAAGCTCGTCCTCGTCCATATACCTCGACTCTTGGGATGAGCGAGACGCAGGTGTGGTGGCGTTGCTATCAGTGTGTGGCAGGCCTCCCTTGCTGGGCCCGTTGCTAGTCCTCGAAGAGTTTGTCTCTGCAGGTATACTCGAGGACTGAGAACTACTCCTTGAGAGAAGTTTCTTGCTCTTGGGAGCCTCCTGTAGCTTGAAATCCTCCGTAGGTGCGCGGCGGCCACTTGTCTTCTGGCTCTTCTCGTCGGTAGCAGGCGAGCGTTTACTAGAATCGGCTCGCGAGTTCTTAGAATGCTTGCGATCAGGAAGCTTTGGTGCTACGTCGTGCTCTGAGTAAGATGGTTGCCGTCCCTTCTCCTGGAAAGCAATATGTGGTGTAGAGGTATGAGAGTCGCTTCGTTTCTCAGACGCTGGTTTTGCTGCGCTGAAGTAATCCTTCGACTTGCCCGACTCTGGTATATTGTCTGAAGTTGATTTCGGCGTTGGGTGCGGGCTTGGGTCTAAAGCAACCGAGATCATGAAGCTATCGGCATCGTTAGAAGTATTGTCGTTCCGAGTCATCATGGTTGAATTTCGGTTGCTTCGATATGTTGTGGCAGGCAAACTTAAACCATCGGGCTTTCGTTCTGGAGAACGAGCTGGCCTGGAACTGCTCCTAGATGACGACTCGTTACGACCGTGATTTCGTGGACGAGGTGAAAGCTCTGTAGCAGTATCTGAATCAGGATCGACCCGATCGTTGGAAAAGGCATTCGGTGGAATGGCGTTGGCGGGAAGCGCGGGCAGTGACTTTTCCGTGATCATAGGTGAATGCTCTTTTTCTCTTGCTTTCGCTGCAGCTGCAGCTTTAGATTTTTTCCGTCTTCGTGCCATGAGCGTTTCGTGGCAGCCCATGCAGAAGATGCCTTGTGAAGTCCGGGCATATCGTAGGTTTTCGATTTTGCGTTTGCAGTTACGACAGCGGAAACATGTAGCACAAAACGCCTGCTCCCCAGTCAGGATGGCCAGGTCTTCAATCTTATTGCCGCAGGCGCTGCAGCTATATGTACAGTTGTTGCAGATGAGTGAACCATCTCCGAGAAGCAGGAGGTTCGCATCAGAATCGAGCAGTGTGTCACAGGTATTACATCGAAAGCAGTCCAGATGCCATCGGTTACCGGCTGTCAAAAAGTCAGCTTGCCCCAGGATATGGCGGGATGATTTGCAATCTTGCGGTGAGGTACAGATGATCATCGTGAATAACAGTGACACATCCCGCTAGACCAGCTAATACTGAAAATTGTAACGTACCTAACTCAAACGCTTTTCCTTCTTCGAGGATCTTACGAGCCTGTTAGCAAACTATTCGCCAATGTTCCGTGGGTCGGGTAGACAGCATACCTCTCCGCAGCCTTTACAGGGGAAGACATCGTCAGTGTCGTTGTCCATACCAGGACTCTCTAAGTAATCCTCCACGATACCAGCCATTGTGGGCAGTTGTGTTGAGAAGCAGTAAAGATTTGTCTTGCAACTTGGGGTGAAGCGATCGAAATGTGGTGCTCACAGCGGAGACGGCATTCAAGTACGGGGTTGTTGCAGCCCAAGGTAGCAAGGGATACGACACAGCTAAAGAGCAGGCGTCATGGACGAGGCCGTAGCGGAGAGTAAAAGGGTTGGCTGGACCAAGAATCGCAGAAGAACTCGTGGGAGAATCGACGTAAAAAGGACGTTGTTGAAGCGGTCGGCGGGCGGTCGAATCGGAACGGGGTAGCAATATTTTGTTGATAGCTGTCGCACGGTAGTGCCCCTACTGTGAGGGCGACTGACAAGAACTTTGAATGGAGTTCAAAAGTCAGGAAGCAATGAACAGCCCAGCAAAGGTCAGGGTAAGGTCAAGGCCAAGCCAGCAGACAGCGAGAGAAGTCGACGGAGCCAGGCCAGGGGGCGTGTGGAGGGTTTGATGAGGACAAGGGCCCGGGTGTAGAAACGGACCAGGGGTTTCTAACGATGGATTCGCTAGTAGAGGAACGTCTGCCAGGTTGGAGATGAACAATGCAGAAGGTTGTATTCGCAGATTCGACGCAGGAGGAAAAAGAAGCGAACGAATCTCTACGACAGAGAGAGAGGGAGAGAGGCTAAGCTAAGCGATGTATGATGGGCGTTGTGTTGTATGGAGGGCTGTGTCCTGTTCGATTGGATCGGCGTATAACGGACAGAGCTGAGCTAAGTGTACGATGGCTGGCGATAGAAACAATGTAGAAAGAAGATGGCGAGCTCGGCGAAGAAAGAGACGTAACAGAAAGGGATGACAAAGAGATTTCGTTGAAACTCCAGTGCAGGACAGGTCAAGTACAGCACAACAGCAGCATAACACAGCACATTGATAATACGACACAACAAATGGAAGGCAAGAAAGAGACAGCATCTGATCCGGATATGTCGTGGTCCTGGCTCACCCAAGGAGACTGAGAGGAATGAATGGAGACGGACGTCTAGTGAGGTGGGATCCGAATGTGGATGGGATGAACAGCCACTGAAGAGGAGTCCCCAGCCCCAGGGCAGCCCAGTGGGCCAGCCCAGGGGATCACCCACTAAACCTGGCAGGGACAGAGAAGACAGTGAGAGGGGTTACAGCTTAGGTTCAAGGGGAGAGCCCGCCGGTGGAGGGAAAGGGACCTGTGGCCTTGGGCCAACGCGCTAAACGGCCCCTACTTAGCCGTTCCAGGCCTGGGCGGGTTTAGCAGCTGTGACCAGTGATCCCCAGCCGGTCTCACGATGGATGATGTCCATCTGTCAAGAGGAAATGTCAATGTCAAAGACAATTGAGCGGTCGGGCTTTTACGCTGAAAGAGCAGGGATTGGTGGTACATCAGGGGCTAGTCTCTAGGGATTGTATGTACACACAGCTTCATACAGGATCTGAATTGAGTTGTCAAATACATACGTTGCTTGTCTCGCCCAACTTATTACCTGGGTATCTGATAAACCTCGGACAAGAAGCTCACAGCCTTCGCATGCTTGGGTCTGGTTGGATTGGGTATTTTAACTTTACCTGCTTTACAGCCTAAGTTGAATTTCAATTCCTGCAAATGTGATATGTCCAAAACTGTCCCTGCCACTTCACGACGGCTATAACAGGGAGGTTGAGAATGTTATTGGAGTGATATTGACCCACGTCTCAGCAACCACCCTGTCGGAAGATACTGTAGGGCTCATAATTAGGGTCTTTTTTTATTATCTTTTTTTAGTGGGAGCTGACGAATTGTAGACGTTATCTGTGATTACGGATCGTTTATCTGGATGAGAATTGGTTCGAGTCTTGGTGAATAAGGGGGCGTTCCAGTACTCATATTGTGATGCTGCAGATGCGCAGTATAAGGTAGCTAGCAACCATGCTGAGTCTGAATACATACAAGGTATGCAGATTCACTATTGGGCATCAATGTTGTTTTTCCGTTCAGAAAAGATACAGAATTGGACATAGCTGACAATCTTTAATAATTACACCCTTCACCAAAACTCACCTCAAATACATTCAATCTCCCTCTCATCTCCAGCGTCAAGATGGTCTTCAAACTAACACCTACCATCTGCAGTGACGCCTTGGCTAGCGTGTGCCGCTAGACGCAAAGACCCAGGGGCAACAAACCAGGCCCCAGGGGGAACACAAAGCAAGCCTTTTTGGCTGAAGGCACAAGAGGCACACACACACGATGTTCACGGAATAGCCCATGTAGAAAAGAGGCGCTTGTGGCGGCCGCGGCTGGTAAAGGATATTTATTCATGGGGGGTGGATGATGGATGGATCGAACTTGTCGTGTCGATCCGATGACATGAACCCCGCCTACAAGAGTAAAGACCGCTGACGACGGGAGACATTGCTTTTGTCAGATATGAATTCACAATGGACATTCTGTATAGATACAAGCTGTGAGAAGGGATCGTAGAGCTAGGGAGAGCTGCCGAGACACAATCCACTGGCCTCCACTGCAGCTATGGAATGAAGTGAATGTTAAGAAGATTGACTTGTGGCAAAAACCAAAGCCTCCTTTATTCAACCGTCAAAACCTACTCTACTACCACAGCTTGTTAGGGTTGCGTTGCACAAGACGGACACCCGCTTAAACACGATGTTAACCTCAACGCAGCTGCAAGCAAGCAGCCATGTCATTAAATTAGGTTCGGTGCATATGTATGTCTTTGTTCATTAATGGGTAAAGCAGGGGTATGCATACATGGCAAAAAGACGGTAAAGCTCGTGTCGTGCGTAAAAAGCTCCGCTGTTTCAGACAGAGTGATTTTTTCCCTTTCAGCCTTTGCGTAAGGCATTGACGAAACGCAAATCATGAAACGTGTAATGGGATGAGAGGATTTACGCCCTTGCACTCGGTAGAATATAGATGAATGTCAGTCATGCGAGTTGAGTGTGCTCTCCATTTAGAGAGTAACCTAATACAATACAACGTTGGTTGACTCTTGCCACTCACTATTGCTTGCTCAGTTGCTGGCTGATACTAACTAGGTAGTGTTGTGCTTGTATCTCTTTCGGGGGTTCCTTCATAAGCCGGCCTCTCCTGTCCAATTCCATCATGAAACCCACGACCCTGAAAATATACTTAATGCATGTGTTAGAAAGGGGTATAGTCGAGTGGACATGATTGCATGGATCGGTTTCGTCAGCAGGGGTCCTCTTGATAGTGACTGGAGCATGTCACGACCACGACCACGACCACGTCCCTGGAACTTTCAATCTCCCCATATGATAAACGAGACACCTTTGTTCAGTCAGAGGAGAGTAACATTGAATACACGGCTGACAGGCATAAGCATTACACGCTCAGCCTTGAACGTTACCATTACTACTTGCGGAAACCTCCATTTGCAACCCTCAAGATTACACAGCCTCGTGATGGATGGGTTCACCAGATCAAGCAGACTCGATGTGACATGTCTGACTGATCTTCTCTTCCTTGGGTCCGATCACTTCCTTTGACAGCTGACGAGGCATATCTTGAAACTCCCGCTCCATCAACCATCGCTTGTTTCAAGTTGCCAACTCTTCACCTCTTGGGCCACTTTTTCGCTCTTGTTTCCCATTCTAGCATTTTTCGCTCTACTTCCGTTATCATTACAAAGACACGTAGCTTAGAAATACTCGCATTCGCCGATAACACAGAGTTTCATGTTTGATCGTCGTCGTCGTCGTACCCTGCGGCAGATTCGACATAACGTTAGCCCCTTGATCTATCCGTCACTGGTAAGCGCGCCGGTAACTTACACCGGATCACCATGTTCGATCTGACAGATGTAACGTTCATACATACCAAAGTAGGAATAGGTATATGATCACCTATATATGCTGCTAAAACCGACAAGCTTTCGGTTTTAACACATGACCAAGGGTAACTTTCCGTCATGTCACCGCCAAGTTTGTAGGAGCTACTGGCTTGACTGTTTCAAGACCTGGAGCTGTCACTGATGCTGACAATCATCAGCCCGCTTACATATGCTGTATATGGAAATACTCGCAAGCTAGTCCTTGTTAGATGAAGGTATCATTGCAGGTATTCCAAAATGTTGATGGCCGAGGCACGGGTATAGAACAAAGTTTGGATGAAGCATCTCGGACTTGAAAGTGTTTCGTCATGTCTTCCTTCGAAACTTTGTATTAGTGAAAATGATACCAAAACAGAGGTCAAGAGTTTGAAAGCCAATAAGAGAGATTCACACGGACTCCAAGTCTTCAAGTTGCGACAGACTCAGTCGTGGTCAACCATTGGTGGTTCGATTTTGAATTCAATGTCATCGTCGGCCGCTGATATTACATGGGGCAACCTAGTAATAGCAAGCACATATTAAGATCGGAGGTGTTGTTTGACGCAAGCTCATCTGAATCTCGATTTTCGGCCTCGCAGCTTCGCTGGCTGGCAGGCTTCAAGGCGACCTACACCCAAATTTGGTGATCTGCTCGTTAGTTACATGCAATGCCTTTCACAAGATATATTGTCCTGTTGTGACTTGACCCATCGGACCCAAATATTTGTGACATGTCCATCGCATCAATATGGTGCAGCTTGAAACGTTGACACGGCCTCACCGTGGTCTTGCTGCAGGTACCGATGCGACCTCTGCATTGTCCTCTCTGTCTTGTCTGATACCGCGCCGGAACCAAGAAAAGCACTTCGAAATTTGATGTGATCTGACCTTGGATTGATTCGATTATAGTGGTCATATGGTATTAAGCTTGTATGTCAACTTTTGTCCAATCCGATAGAACCTTTGAACGCCTTCAACGCAGAATTCACGCTTGGCTGAGCCATCTCTCACACAAGCTCTCACTTCTCAGCAACAAGCTTCCTGACCTTATCCAACAGAATGGAACTCTCCCTGCCAAGCTTCTTGTTTCCATTACGATCCCTCGTCTTGGCCATGGCCTTCTTGAACTTCTCCCTCTCGGCAATCTTCTGCGCCCTCTCTTCCTGTCTGCGCTCAAACTCCCGCCGCTTCATCTCGGCCTCCTCCTGGCGCTGTGCTGCTTTGGCGAGTTGCTTGTCGTAGTAGCCTGGTCGCCTGGTGCGCCGTCTGTTGCCATCACTAGTGGGCTCACCAACAGAGTTCTCTTGGGCCTTAGCTTCATCTGCAAGCATGAGCTGCCGTGTGGGGTGCATCTCCTCGCCTTCTTCCTCAGGTTGCTTCTCCTCGCTGGCATCTTGGACTGGCTTGCTCGTCTTTGGTGCTGGCGCATTTTGTTGCTCACGGGCTTTGATCTTTGCATAAGCCTTCTTGACCTTTGCCTTGTGAATCAACTCCTTCTTGACTTTTGTGACTGTGGTTGAGTGTGAGTATGTGAAATGAATGAAAATTTTCAAAGGTAAGATAGGAGAAAGGACGAACCTTTTCGTCGCCAAGGACCGTCTGGCAAATTCTCCGGGCCGACTCTGAAGCCATGCTTAGGCTTCTTTGCCTCTGGGGCAGCATCGCCGCCTTCATTTTGACGTTTGGGAACCATGATCGTGGCTTTGTAAGTGTATGAGGATTGTCGTTGATGAGAATTGAGAAATGTCTCCACTGTCTTCGGTGAAGGAGTGGGTCCCACGCTGACCGTGACCGACACCGTAATTAACGGCACTTGTGATTTGTAGGGCGGTTTTCGGAGAGTTTCGGTGGAGCTGCGCCGTAATCTGATCAACCAAAGGTTAACAGGAGCTCACACCACTTTGCACTGTTGTACTGAGCTAAGCTGAACTGAAGTGGACTTGGCTGCTTTGTTTATTTGCTGTGTAACTGACTCAAACGAATACGGCTCGAGGACATCATTGGTCTACAGTTGTAAGTGGGCTGATGGAGGAGATGCTGGTATAACTGTTTCGGGTTGAGGATGCATTGCCAGGTCACACAAGAGAGAGTTTATACTACCTAAAATCGGGTGAATGGCTGGTTTATGGACTGTTGAGCTTCCTATAGAGCTTAGCAATAACAAGGCACAGCACAGCATGTCTCAGTGTTATGCTCAAAGGTACTGCCTCTGTGTCTACACGTCAACTCCGTATCACCCATCACACGATTACAGCCAATGCATGTCAGGGATCCTTGCCAGCAGGCGCTAAACGTCAGGTATCCATCCGCAAGGGACGTGAGCACTGTAGATTAGCGTGGGTGAAAAGTTTCTTTTTTTGCTGTGCCTTATGAGCAGTAAGTTGAGATGCTTCATCAGAGACCAAGCCAAAAACGTCGTTAGTTGGATGTGGCATCTCTGGGGGCTGTTCGGTATCTCCACCTCTGAGCTGTAGGTCACTTGATGGCGTTGAAGATATGAATACAGAACATGGACATTGCCTTATGTAGGTAGCTAAGATATTGTAGAATATATCTCATGTTAAAGTACTATGTATGAAAAGAGATCCAAGAACTGCGGTTCAATCAAGCAACTCCTTCATCTTAAGGTAGGTATCTATAAACACCAAGGTACATGACTTTCTTGTTAGTCTTTGTTCTAGCGTTAGACTCGTTAGGGAATGATTCACTCATTCACCGCCATCGGCCCCAGTTGGTGATAGAATTAACGTCGTATCATAACTGCTTGTACCCGGACCTAAGCCTAGACCCTGTTGGCTTCTGCACGCCTCATCTCTCTGACTCTCTTTAAACATATGACCTCTCTCTCTCAGTCTCTCAACACGGCAGGTCAATAACTCATCTCGTCTACTTATAAGCCCATCTCCTCTTCTTTGTCCTCTCTAGTTCTTCCGGGGGAAGACGGGACCGCCCAAGACTCACTCCATCGTCAGTGTAACTGTCGTCATATTCGGTGGATGACGTCCCACGACACGATCCCAGATTCCCCATACTTATACTCAGATTCGCATCCTCTCGACCCACGCCGTGCCTGGCTATTGCTCTAATCGTCCTCGTCGCATGATAATACATCATTATCCACATCTCTCGGCTCATTAATCAGACCCTTTCGCTACCTTGACCACGCCCATTAGAAGACAATATCAGCAACTAAAATCCCTGCATTGAATCGCCCATCACCTACCTACCTTTTTATAACATCACCTCTCGGCTCTCTCGTCTTTCTTTATTCATGACGCATTCTACTAAGAAACTGCACGGCTGCTGTTACAGCTATTCAACATCGCCGTCATGCCTATCTCCCAGGCCGATTTAGACAATCACGAATCTGTTGAGCCAGCTGCATCTATTGAAGTCGAAGTGCCACACCCAGTTCCGACGCTTAGACGCCTTTCGGAGGAGAGCATTCGTACCGACCTTTGCGAAGGGCCTATCTTTGAGAGTCCACCACAATCAACCACCAACAGTCCCGAGAGGACCGAATGTGCCGAAAATGGGATATCGGACCGAGCCTCTTTGATTGAGAGACTCAAGAGAGCTCAGTCTCCGACCTGGATCCCAAGCCGTCATGTGCGTTCTTCTGCTTCTTTGTTGTAGCATCCAAATTCTAACAATCCCTTGACAGTTTGACTCTATTATTCAGCACCACGCCCCTCCTCCTCCTCCTCCTCCTCCTCACGAGACAAAGCGACCCCAATCGCCATCCGAACCTTCACTACTTGCGCCTGCCCAAATCACCCCCGAAAAGAACGACACCCAGTCCGATCTCGACAACAGATTACGCGATGGCCTCAGCATCGAGCGACCAAGATCGGCCCTACACAGCGGCAACTTCACCGAGGACGAAGCAGTAGCTAAGGATCGTGCGGCTCCGAAGAGTAGATATCCTGCACCAGCTGAGAGTTCATGGATTGCAACTTCACCACCGAGACAATACACGCCGTTCCAGCACGATAAAGGAATACCATTCGCGGGGAGCGCAGAGAGTTTCCGATCAACTACGTCGCCTCTATCCTCATCTCTCTCTTCAAGCTTTGTGTACAAGCCTCCTACTAGTCCTTTGGTCCAGGCCCAGAGCTTGGAAGAGCACGACATGTCTATCCCGAGAGATGGATTTGGATATACTGGGAATAGCCGCTACATGCCAAACTCGACTTCTTCCTCGCTATGGATGTCTCCATCGCCACGATATTCTCTACCACAGCGAGCTCCTTCGTATCGCAGAGAAGCATTCCCATATCAGGCACATCAACCTCGACGCTCATTGACTTCGACTCCAAGCTTCATGCAGGCCGGTGCATCTCCACCAACGCCCGCTCTTCTTCGACCACGAAGGTCCTCTCTAGTCGTAGAATCTTCACCGCTTCAGCACGCATCTATGGTTGGATCTTACGAAGAGAGCATTCTTCGTGGTCGCATGTCTACGACCCCCTCTAAGCCTCTGGACTTTGTCGCTCAGATCGGCGTGTTGGGCAAGGGAAAATGCAAGTCCAGTTTGAAGTGCCCGCCACACGTTACTCTTTCATTTCCTGCTGTGTATTACAGCTACAGCAGCACCTCTCATGGTAGATCAAATACGGACGACGGGCCGAGCCCCTATGTTGGTCAGATCGACCTTGAAAACGGTCTCCCTAACCCAGATGATGAACATCGGGCAAAGAAGAAGGCACAAAGCCGATTTGCAGATAGGAAACCCATCGAAGACATGATGGATATCGGTTTTGATAATCAAGGATCTGAACAGATCTCACGCCGAAATTCTCGAGCCAGCCGCAGGTCCGGCTCTGGCTCTGCCAAAGCCCCTCCAGGCGGAAGCTATCGTATTCCGGAGAAGGGGCAGATCCAAGTCATTGTCAAGAATCCAAACAAAACTGCCGTCAAGCTGTTCCTGATTCCCTATGACCTTACGGGCATGGAACCAGGGACCAAAACCTTTGTCAGACAGCGCAGCTACTCGGCTGGTCCCATTATTGAAAACGCCCCTGCAGCATCGGAAGCAAACACCAGTGATCGTCCTATCTTGAGATACCTCGCTCATCTGCATATTTGCTGTCCTGCCAAGGGCCGGTTTTACCTCTACAAGAGCATTCGCATTGTCTTTGCAAACCGGGTACCCGACGGCAAGGAGAAGCTCAGAAACGAGACGACATGGCCAGAGCCTCGCTATTCTCCTTACAAACCGATTCGTCTGATGCATCCTCCGCTGCCTACACACTCTGGTCCTGGAGCTATGCTAGCCGCTGAAAAGGCGCTTCGCAGACGAAGCGTAGGGATCTTCCCGGGCCCCTCGTCTCAGGCTTTCGATACCATGGAAAACATGTTTCGGGTCAGTGATTCTCCTACTGGCAGCTCTGCGGCAGGCAATACATTACCACTTGACCCGATTCCTTTCTATCTTCCCGGCCGCGTCCGAACAAGTAGCGATGTTAGTAACAGCACAAGCACAACTGCCGCTCTTGGCAACGACATGCGTTCTCCTGGCTCGTCTCAAGCCAGTCGTCCTTCGACCAAGGACTCAACCAATGGTTCACCGTCAGGACCTGCACTCTACGAGAAGCTGAACAAAGGTGAGCCTGGATACGGCGGCAATGCATTCGCTCTCAACAGGTCTGGCTCACCTGGTGGTGCTGAAGGCTTACTTTCCCAGCGCTTGCGTTCCCTGGGGGTGAAGCAACCATCACCTCCAGAGACGCCCAACCGGGGCGACATGTCTCCTTAGATAAAAGCTATCAAGTAATTGCATGTTTCAGCATGCCTAGCGTACATAAAGTACCCTCGTCGAAAGGGCCTAATTATTACCAAACATCTGTATATCGGGATCATAGAGGGTATCGATTGCCCTGGATGGCGTTCTTTTTTTACCCCTGCTAAACGTCGGATTGGATCAGAGGGACTTGGCCAGGAGTTTATTGTTTCGAGGCGTTTGGTGTATCTCGATACCAGGCAAAATCTGCCATAGAAGGTTTAGATAGTCAATTGAATCTCTACACACTACACAACTCCGTCATGTATTTTTTGTGAAAGAGCTGGTCAGAAACTGACCATTGTCCGAACTTGAGAACGATCGACATGTTGGTCATGGCTTGAATTTTTTTATTATACAAAAATAGTAGAATCTTTTGGTTTTATACACGTAAATCTGTTATACATGATCAATCATCAAACATCTGCCTCCTCAACTTCTCAGCATGCTTCTTAACCAGTTTGCGGCGTTCTTCTGCTTTGTGTGCCCAGGTTTTGTTTCCATGATGATTCTCTTTCGAGTATGGCTTCTTCGGCTGCGGCTTCGCACCGTGAAGCCTCTGGTCATAGCGATCCCAGAACGCGTTCCAGTAGCTGAAGCGTTTGCGGGCGACATGATCGTCTGGTTTCTCGGATCCCATTGCCTTTGCTTCGATTGTGACGTCGCCTGGTGCATTGGCAATCTTGAGTGCTTGGTTCAGCTCAAAGTTCGCGTTTCGTTTAGAATGCCATAGAGCGGCATACCGTAGAACTCTGTGGTGTAGCATTTCCTTCCATGTCTTGCTGTCGATCACCTTCAGGGGCTCAGATGCTACTCCAAGGTTCTTCTCACGCTTCCTCTCCTTCTGCAACTCTCGGAGCAGAGCCTCCTTGACTTTCAGCAGAGAATGGTAAGACAGACTCTGAAGTACTTTGTCAAGTTCACTCGGCGAAATCTCTTTACCATTTACGACATATGCCGTAGGCATCAACTTGATCTCTGACGTGGTAAAAGCATGGTGCAGGCGTGGGTACTTCTCCTCGACTGTGGATAGCACACGAGAGACATCTCCAGACCAGGCTGCCATCTTACGCATCTCTATCCACTTGTGCTGCAGACGGAAGATGAGACTGTTAGGAGGTTTCAGGGTACGGGTATTTCGCATCAAACGCGGGATGGGTCGAGGGGCTGCCCAGCCTTGCCACCCTGGCATGAGCATCTTCTCGCACCAGTACAAGGCACGCTCAAATCTGCCCATATCAGAAAGATCACGGACAATGCGGATCCAGTTTTGTCGGGTCAGCTTGAAACCAGCTTTCGTAACCTTGTCGACGGTCTCGATGAGAAGCTCTGGTTCGTTTGTCTCCCTGAATGTCATTGCCACGGCGTCCAGAGCACGAGAGAGGGAGTACTCGGTACCAGGCATGATGCCATCACCCGAGCGTTTCCGGCTGGATGCATAGACACTTTCCCATGTTTTTTCCCACAGCCCAATGGCCTCGCGGTATCTATGGTCTGCGTTAAGCGCACGTATCAAAGCGGACATGACATCAGGAGGAAACCGCTCGTTCTTGAACTCGGGGAAGATTTCGACGAATAGACTCATCAGCTCTTCAATGGAACCAAAGTCTCGAAGCTCAGTAAGCAGAGCGATCGCTCGACCGACTAGTTTAGTCTCTCCTTTGAGTCTTGTGAGATTGCTGGAATCAGTTGCATCAACCTCCCCGTCCGGCACCGACTCCCCTGTCGTTTTAGCTGCCTCAGAAGCCTTTTCGAAATACGCGACAAATTCTTTGGCCAAATTCTGGGTTCGGTCAACACCAGGTTTTCTCTTAACGGCAGCGCCGACGAGAGCAACCCAAGCACTGAAGGTAACAGGCAGCTCTGACTCTTGCAGTCGTCGGAATAGACTTTCAACAAGCTCGTACTCTCCCACACGAGCAGCTCCAGCCATAACGATAGCGAAATGCGCCGCGGTGACGAGAAACAGTCTTTCCTGAACACCACGCTTCAGTAAGTTATAGGCGGGATGGATTTGGTTGACTCGGATAAGCGCCTG
Organism: Fusarium gaditjirri; assembly: GCA_013266175.1. NCBI lineage: Eukaryota > Fungi > Ascomycota > Sordariomycetes > Hypocreales > Nectriaceae > Fusarium > Fusarium gaditjirri. The sequence continues at coordinate 295,125 of JABFAI010000161.1, read as the reverse complement.
GAGAAGAAAGGTATACGTCTCATCATCCCATTCCACGCCAAATTCTCTCATGCGCTTGAGTAGTTCGTAAACCTTGCTGATATTCCCCTCCACGCCGTTGAAGTTGATAAGCTGATTCCAAATAGCTCCAGATATGAGCTTACGATGGGTCAGCTCAATGCAAAGGCTCTCAGCTTCGGAAAGAAGGCCATTCTGGCAGTATGCTACCACCAGAGCCAGGCCCATTTCTTTGGTGATAGGTACCTCGGCTTGCTGTGATTTGGTGAAAATTTCCAGAGTAGTCTCCAAATCACCCCTTTTAGCGGTCATGGCCATGGCGTGGGCATAGGTGTATGCATCTGGCTCGTACTTTTCTGCGATATCCTCGAACAGCTTCATGACAGCATCATAGTCATTGGTCCTCATGTAAGCCTTGAGATATGTGTTCCAGCAGTCGAGGTCCGGCTCAACTTGGTATTGATTGATCATCTTGTCCATCTCCTTTTTTGCATTCTCAACGTCTCCAATCTGAGCATATACGTTTATTGTGCTTCTGAATCCACGGGGGGACTGGACCACTTCAGGAAAATCTTCCACGTACTTGGACCATAAATCCGTGACAGCTCGCACATCGCCCCTCTCTGCGTAATACTTGAGATACTTTTCATATCCCCATTGGTTGAGCCCGCCTTTGAAACGAATCCAGTCGTCTTTAATCTCTTCAAGTCTGGCCGACCTCTTTGGGTAGCAGAGCTTGAACATGCCGCGGTAGACAGTCATCGCAGGCTGAGCATCTGGTAGTTCCCGAAATTTCTGGTAAATAGGAATAAGATGCTCCATAACGGCCCGACTCTCCTGCTTTACCATCCAGCGGTCGAACATGGTGTTGAGGTATGTGTTGTATGCATTTCGATCCTTCAGAGTCTCAAGAATAATCCCCGCATGCTTGGGGCGGCATGGTTCTCGTAGAGCCATGTTGGCAAAGAACTTCCGGAAGGAGGACAAGGCTAGGGAGGCAACGGGGTCTTCCTTGATTTTCTTATACTGCTCTGCGCCTTCGCCAACCAGATAGGTTCGGAAGGCGAAGTAGTGAGATCCTTGTGCAGGAAGAGACCCAAGTTGCTCAAGTCGTTCTAGATCCGGGGCCAATGCATCGGGCTTTCTTTTGATGCGGTCTTTGTAGAATGAAATCCATACCTCCAAAGCTGCCGCCCATTGTCTCGAGTTGATCGCATCCGCCATTAAGTACTCAAGTCCGTGATTCAACCCTCTCGTCTCCAATCCGGTTTTGAAGCACTCCACAGCCGAAGCAGGATCCCCGGACCGTAGAAGCAGGATGATTCCTGCAGTCAAAGTGTCATTATCCCATGAATTTGGCGGGATTTGGCGGAATACTGAGAGGGCTCTTCCTGTCTCAACGATACTATGGGAACGAGACAGATACTGGACTACCTGGCCACGTATGAAACTTCTTTGGTCATTGTCTAGCACCGAGTACTGGTCCCAAACATCCTGAAACTGGCGACCTTTTCCATCTAAGAGCTCTCGAATTTTGCGTACTTGTCGCAGTTCTGGCTCAGCTTTGATGCCCACTGTTGGCTTACCACCAGGAAACAAAGTTGGGTCCTCCGCTATGTCGGCTATCTCATAAGGGCGTGACTTCTCGTGCGATGGCTCAGGCTGATCAGGGGTCGTCGTTTCGGTCTTTTCGTCGTTTTCGTTTGCTTCATTAGTGTCGGTCGTATTCGGTGGTATTATCGACGAGTATGCTCGTCTTGTCGGAACGATTGCTGTTCTTTGCGCAAGCTGAGAGTTGGGAAGTTCAGGGTAGAGGCGGCGCAAAACAGGAAGAGTCGATTTCGGGTAAAGGAAGTCGAGGACCAAGACTGAAGCAAGCAGATTTGACTGTAATTGCTTTGTCTCTGGTTCGGGGGCGGCAACTTGAGCAGTTCTCATCGAACCAGGCAATAAACTGGAAAGTTCGATAGCAGAGGCTCCATGTTGCCAAAAGCCTGTATGTAATCGTCGAGATCGAATCGAAGTCTTGTGAATTGTACGCTGGAGAGTACGCGACTCCAAAGTCGCAGCTGTTCGCTCGAGCATTGAAGCCAAGGGGATGTGCTATATTATGTCGAAAGATCAAGGACAGACAGATGTTGGCGGCAAGTAGACGAAAGGACGGATTCCAATGGCAGAAGCTGAGAAGCAGGGATCCGAATTGGGGTACGTCAAACTCGAACCAAAAAAGAGCGGTCGTATTATACACACGGCAGAGCCGTAGAAGTGAGAAATAAAAGGTTCTATCAATAAATTCACAAGACTCCAAACCGCTATGCACAGAAAAAAAAAGTCTAGCTCCGCCCTCACAAAGATCGAAGTCGTTAACATCAGCCGATATCCACCATCAAAAAAGGCCTAGGGATGATTTCTGACCAATGGAAAGGTTTAGATGGCCGTTGGCGGGGTCGGCCGTTTTGCCTCCAGGGCCCTTTACAACCATCATCTAGTCTAGAATTTGTGGTTCATCAGTGGATCTTTTACTGATGCCTCAGTGTTATTGAAGACTGCGAAAATATCAAGTACAGTGGCAAAGACATACACACTCAGAGTATACCTAGTAACTACCTATCACCGACGTGAGCTTTGAATATTCGTCAATTCATTCTGGTGGATGTCGATCCAGGATATCTTTTTGCTCTCATACAAGTAAAGTCATCATACAAAATCTCATAGCGCCGCCAACTTATCCATGTATACGACGATTTCGAAGAGAATTGATGTCCCGATAATGAAAAAAAAAAAAAAACACCCAATGAGCCAATATCATGACACAATCTGGTAACTCCGAGATAACCAGCTCTCAGCGCAATAGAACCCAGAAAAAAAAAAAGAAACCAAGGACACTGCAGCATCCGGTCATCGTACATAAAGAATTAAGAACATGGGTATCGGTCTGGTTTCCGGTTTTTTTTTTTTTTTTTTGCCTTCATACATCCACTGAAGGGCGAGAAGACAACAGTACATGAAAAGTAAATGATCGAACAAACAAGCAGTATTGCTTTTATGCGTTGGACTTTGCCTCGTCTGTTGTGTCAGAAGAAGAGGCTCGGACCTCGTTCCGTAGTCCTGAAAACCCATCAGTGGAATGCTGAGCTGAGAGCTCCATCTCCAACCGAGGGCCCCGGCTCTGGCTCCGAGTTCGCTGCCTTCGTCGAACCGGCCTATGCTGTTGGAGTTGCTGCTCGACAGGAGATGCAACACGGGAAGGGCAATGTTCTCGACGGAGGCGGGCGTGGAGAAGTCGGCGTCTTGTGGGAGATGGCACTCTCCTGGGTGAGGATGGTCGAGAGGTATAGCTCAGAGCTGGGGAAGCAGCACGACGACGAGACCGGCCTCGCAAGTTGCTGGATTCGTCTGCTGGTGCAGCTCGGAATGAGCGTACGCTCCTTCGGGTCATGCTTCGTTCTCTCTTACGGCCTCGTAGGACATCGTGTTCGGCATTGGGCGAAACGATAGCTGGTGGCTCAGCGTAGGATGAAGAGCCAGGTGTGACTCGCGCAGTCATGTTGTGCTTTCTTTATCGCGGTATGTGATGGGAGCTGGAGTTGGGTGGTTGTGAAACCGCAGATAAGTCAAGGCAAGATAAGGTAGATAATAGTCGACTTATATGCAAAATGAAGAGTAGAGACGGGCAGATCAAAGGAGCAACCAAGGTATCAAGTCAACAAGTCAACTTTATGGTGTTTGGGGTCACTTGAGCAACGACTGAGTGGTCAAATGCGTGCAGACGTGGCAGGGATAAGCATATAAGCCAGGGCCAGTGTCGTGTTTTGTTTTTGCCTGGACAGTTGATCAAGAGGACGAGGGAGGTAGAGGGCCTCACTCGGGATTTATAAATAGGGATCACCAGAAGAGAGAGCACGTAAAAGGGGGACAAACACCTCGGGAATGGTACTGTAGTTCCAAGGGATTGAAATCTTGAAGGTCCAAGGGATGGACCCGGTCGAGGGTTGGACTCAGTTAGAGGGTGTAGCGTACCTAGCGAGGAAGCTAGACGCTAGAGCCTAGAGTTAGTGAAGTGTGGGGTGCGGCATTGACATCCGGAGATGGGCCCCGTTGTTTGACATGGAACTTGCAGGCAAAAATGGACTTGGGGATGCGTCTCATCTCATGGTTTGTCCACTCAATCATCTGATGGAATGGTGACTTTTTGAACTCGCTTACGAATAACGACCCCTGAAACGACGTATTTTTATTTTTATTTTTATTTTTTTATTTTTTTGGTTTATTTGTTTATCTGCTACTGTCTAATGCTTGTCACGTATGCAAAGCAATGACAATATCATAATACTTGATGCTATAAGCACTACGATTCCTTCACACGGCATGATACAGCTGAACAGACGTACGTACTGATAAGCTGATGGGTGTTACAGACAGATCGGCCTCACGTTGGTGCTGAACTCTGTTGCTTAGCCTCATATCGCAGGATCGAACCTTGAAGAGCAGCATCTTTGTTCACGCGATGAGGCGTCAAGGTGTCTTCCATTGCTTTCCCCGCGCGGAGCAGGCCGTTGGACAGATTGCTACGCTACCTCACTTTTGTCGTGTAACTACCTATCCCTGGATGTACCGGTATAACTGCACTGGATTGGCTTGGCCCTCCATACATACACAACTGGTATGGAAAGGCTTCACTCACTCCAGCCCAACCCCAGACGCAGATGCTTGAGCTAGACGATTATAACCAAACTTGAGCTGACGAAACATGACGATGCATATCATGACGTACAGGTCGACGTATCATCTCTGATGTTATCTGTGCCTGTATCATATCCCCGAAGCTGATTGCGAGGTTACAATTACAAAATGTCTGGCTCGAATCAGCAACCTGGCCGCCAAATGCTGCAACTCATGAGATAATGGCCAGCAATTGCCTTTCTGTAACCGTCATCATCAGCAGTTTAGCCATGTGCTTTCCAAGGTTGGCGTGCTTGTAAACCCTCCATCACGAGTTGCACGCGATCAGAGGAGATTTGTTAGCGCCCAGGCACTCCAATGCTACCAACCAACCCAACCCAACCCAACCCATCCCATCTTCGTTAGTTCTAGGTACAGTATGTACTGGCTGTCCTTTTTAGATTGGCGGCTTCGCCTCCAAGTGGTGGCGTTCTTTGAAGATTCCTTGCGTCAATCATTTCAGTTGGTAGATGTTCTACATAAAAACATCCATCAAACGAAAACCCCAACAACCTTGGTTTGTTCCAAGTGATGACTGGGGCCGAGACTATTCCACTGACGCTGTAACGCTCCTTGGTTGTGGAAAGTTTAAAGGAGAAAGGGGAATGTGCTGTCACGGGAAACGGAATGGGAATTTCAAAGTAACTTAGACTCTCCGGCTGATGCTCCAATAACTCTACATCAATGTTGGCCAGGACAGATAAACTCCGTGGGCCGCCTTGATCTGTTGTTGTTCGGCGGACTCAAATGTCCGTGATGCCGTTCCTCCATACTATCATCCGGACACTTCGGCCCCCAATACAACACTTGCTGGTATTCAAAGAGATGAAAAAAAATAAAAAAATATTGAAAAAAAAAATAAATAAAGGTGATGAGCATGAATAGATCCAATGCAAAGAAACAACCGCTTCCGCATTAGTCAATAAGAAAACATGTCAAGTTCATGCTCGTTCCTCAACCAAAAGATCATCATCACTAAAAGCCAATCGATCTCAACTCCTCTTCCGTGTCTTGGTTAGGCCCGGCATCCGCTCAGGGGCGAGTATCCACCAATCAGTTCCGGCCCCAGTTCCCAGTTCCCAGGCCTAGAATCACTGGCTGTGGAGGCTGCTGTCAACTGGAGTTTGGCTGATTTTGGGCCTGTCACAAGCTTTGGGTGTGATGAATGATGAGCTCTCGTCATGTCCACAACCTAAGGAAGACATCGTCATTCTGTAGCCAGCTTCGTTTTGGCTGTCACTGCCAACAAACCCCTCCTGGACTTGTTGCTGACTCGTTTCTCTTCTTGATACTGCCCTTTTTCACTTTCTCTTCACTGCTTCCTTCTTGATAAACTAGGTACTACCTATATTACTCCTTTTCTCGAACAACAACAACAACAACAACAACATCCATTTATAATCTTATCCCTCCACCCCTTTTCACCCTAAATCAACACGCGTCACGATCGAGTACCCGAACGAATTCTTCGTCAACGAAACCCAAATCCTATGATTTCGACCTCTACCTAGGGAATGGCCTTGAAAATATTCTAATCCCACCCCAATCACTCTCTACATCTCCATCCGCTGCCAACATGCCTCGATCACGACCTGCAACAACAGGCTATGAACGCCTCGCACAGGCCGACGACATCAGCGATGACTCGGATGAGGATCCCCTCTCCCAATCCTACGCATCTCTACAGCCCGCGGCTGCTCCACGATATGCCTCCGTAACTCAACCGCGCCATCGTTCTGGCATGGCCAGTCCCAAATCATTTGCCTCCTCTTCGCAACCCAGATTTCGCCATCGTTCAGGCAGCAGTGCCGGCGTCGACCTCAAGGCCATCAATGCTCGTCTAGAGCGATGGGCAGACGAGATTGCTTCGCGTTTCAAGCGCAAGGGGAAGAACCAGCAAGGCGAGGAGGAGCGCCTTGAAATTCACTATTCTGTCTTCCAACCTCCCGAAGGTGTTCGCCCGGTGACCGCGGAGAGTATTGCGGCCCCGCAGGAAGGTGTCATGACCAGAGCAGAGTTTGAGACTATCGTAGAAAGCGTACGAAGTGCGATTCGGCAAGAAGTCCACCCGAGTATGATTTCTCAAGGCAGTTCTGGTAGCTACTTTGCCCGAAATCCCGATGGCAAGATTGTTGGCGTTTTTAAACCCAAGGACGAGGAGCCATACGCCGCAGGAAACCCCAAATGGAACAAGTGGATTCACAGAAACTTGTTCCCTTGCTGCTTTGGAAGAGCCTGGTATGTCATCTTCGTGGGGGCTGCCAGTGTCATTGCTAACGATTTTGCAGCCTTATCCCTAACCTCTCGTATGTCAGCGAAGCAGCTGCCTACGTACTCGATTGCCAACTACGAACGCATCTCGTTCCATACACAGATGTTGTATGGCTTGCTTCCAAATCCTTCCACTATCCATTCTGGGACCGCCGCAAGTTCCATCGCAAGAAGAAGCCTCTCCCCGCGAAGCCCGGCAGCTTCCAGGTCTTCCTCAAGGGCTTCAAGGATGCCAATGTGTTCCTTCGCGAACATCCTTGGCCGGATCAATACTGGTCAGGATTCCGTACAAGCGATGGTCAAAGTAAGAAGAAGAGGAGATGGACGGAGAGCTGCCGTCCGTCAGGAAACGCCTCGCCCAACGACGGATACAACAGCGACGACGAAGAAGCTGCTCAAGCCGCGAATCTTTTGGGTCCTGATAACTTCATATGGACCGACAACTTGAAAGAATCTCTGCGGGAAGAGCTTGAGAAGCTGGTCATTCTCGACTACATTATGCGAAATACAGATCGTGGTCTGGACAATTGGATGATAAAAGTTGATTGGGAGACAGGCAAGGCCTCGATAGCATCAGACCCCATTCAAATGAACATGGAACCAGTCGCTGAGGAAGAGGGCCCTAGACCGGTCGATCTCTCACAACAAGGGCCTCGTGCTACGAGAGCGTCATATCCTTATAAGACCCAGAGACCTATGAGCGCCTCAAGCCGACAACCAGCAGGAAACGAGCCAGTAATTACCGTTGGAGCTATCGATAATTCACTGTCATGGCCCTGGAAACACCCCGATGCTTGGAGAAGGTAAGGACATATATCAACGCTGTGAGAGGTATGCTAATTTGTGTTGTCAGTTTCCCCTTTGGTTGGCTTTTTCTCCCTGTCGATCTCATCGGAAGGCCATTTTCTCAAAAGACACGGGATCACTTTCTACCATTACTGACATCCACATCATGGTGGACTCAGACGATTCTCGCTTTAAAGAGGGTGTTCCAGATGGATGTTGATTTCCAGGAGCGCATGTTCGCTAAGCAAGTCGCCGTCATGAAGGGTCAGGCGTGGAACGTCGTTGAGACACTGAAGACTCCTGATCATGGCCCTCTTGAACTGACCCGTCGAGCGAGAGTTTGCGTCTGGGATGATCTAGTTGATGTGCCTGTTGCTGTCCCAATGCGTAATACGTCCTCGGAAGTCCGCCGCAACCCCCACGTCCGTCAATCCATGGATGAGGCCGATATTGCTAGTTCGGCTCCGACCAATAATCCTCCAATCGAGGACCTTCTCGGTCTGGCCAGTGCACCCGCCGATATGCCTCATCCAGGTAGATTTGAGCTCTCATCTCCGACAGGCGAGACTGCTCAGTCACCAGATGAAGTGCCCCCAAACGAACCCAACCTCCTGGCACCAGTGGAGCACCAACAAAACGGTGGAGACATAGCCAAGCGTCCCACGGTCCAGGCAGCTGGGTTTAGGAACAGCTACCAGGGCCCTGTTCGTGCACTCAACATGTATGAACCAGCACGCCAGCAGGCACCGCGACAGCAACGAAGATATTCATTTGCCAACGCTGCTGCCCGTCGTAACAGCAACACCATCGCACAGCAGTATTATGGTGACAATGAGAACTACACCGACGACCTAGAAGGCGACCTAGGATATGCTGCAGCCGAGGGGCAGATGGGCAACCAACGCAAGGTCATTGTTGAGCGGCTCGAAGCCGTCAAGAGCAGGAACCCTGTCTTTACCTGCTGGTAGGGGCCTCAACCTTGGCCGCAGGATTTTGTTTGCTTTTGATTTGAACAGCTGTCTGTCTTCGAAGACTGCAGGCATTGGATACACTATCTCTGCCAAGGTCTCAGCAGTCGCGTCACGTCATAGTGTGGCCTTCCCAATATGCCGTTCCGTGAGGTTGCACCCCTTATTAAGGCCACCTTGATCTTATAAATCCAGGGGTAACCTGTTGCATCCGTGCAGCTCCCCTCTTGGCTAATACGCAGCTTGCTCGAATACCTGGTTGAGCGTTACTGGTTCGGGGTCCATGTGCATAATGCTGGCCACCGGGAGGTTTCTTCTTGAGACAAAATGGTCCTTTTGCAACACTTGTCTCACTGCAAGCCGATGTACCATCGCTACGAAAAGAGAAAACAGGCCGCCCAGGTTTGCAAGCAAGCCACAGAATCCAAGCTGACTTGCATGAGGAGAACTCGAGAACCAAACGAGGATGTGTGCAAGCAGAGCGGGGTCAAGAGCTGACATGTCATTGCTGTACAGTATATTTCGGAGGTTGTGGTTCGGAATTTGCTGTGCTTACCCTGGTGCAGTATTCAGTGGTGTCCTGTGAGTTTTGGGCTAAAGAATCCGTACGGGTTATGATGATAAAACTCAGATGTCGTTATGATAGCCCACCACAAAATAGAATGTTATGGATACAGGTTATATAGCCCGGTCATATTTTTGACACCATGCTGTAGCATCCATGACTTAGCCCATAGATACTGTTGAGATCTTGAGCCTTCCAAAATGCCGTACACGCTGTGTTATCTGTACTGAGAAATAAAAACCGAACGGTGTGGTAAATCCCACGATTACGATAGCGGAACCGTGCCCGTATAACCATGCCCACCAATTTCCCGGGTTTCTGGTCAGAACCCGAGAGTCTGGGTCGGTAAACCATGGCTTGAGCATGGTTCCCCTGTCTTTGTAGTATCAGCCGTAGCGCATAAGCGTTCTACTATCGGTTAGTTGACAATAGTGATTCAGGCAAAGTGTCAACAGAGCTGAGTTCTGTTTGCTCTGAAATCTTGCATGTCGGTGTCCTGGCCAGTCCACCACGTCTTGTATTTGGAAACAGACCGCGGCTAAGTTTATCCGAGTTACGGCGTTATCATACGAGGCCGCACCACGTAGTCAGAAAGGTAACAGTCAGTTGGCGATCCTCCTTTGTCGTGCAGCCTGGCAGCCTTTTGGACTCGGCGCTTTGTGTCTATCCCCCCACAGACTCCATGATGGCGGCCCGTAGCGGCTGCTGAAAGGCTGCGTGTGGGTAAGGAAGCCACTGGACACTCTGAAGCTGTGTGTGACAGAACGTTCCAACTTGTGAGGTGTCACTTACGGCCTGCTCAGAGCATGATATTGATGCCACACAATTCTAAGGGTCTTGGACGGAGCCAAGGACGCCATTTGGAAAGATTTTGAATTTGATGTCGCCTTCCTTTCCGAAGCACCCAGCGTGATCTCTGGTGCGGTCATGAGACGGGCGGATCGTTACTTACAAGTTATCGCAACCTCGCAAACCGTGGACACTTCCCATTCGTTGGTAGGGTTTCTGGTCGTCCCTGTATCCACAAGACCCTTTGTGAGACTTGATCATTGTGAGCCTATGACCGGATCAAGTAAGCTCTCCCAGGTCACCCCTGTTAATATAAGGATGCGGCAATGGGGGCCATCGATGGTCATCAGCGAGCTCCTTTCTCTGCGTGTCATGAGCTGACAGAAAGCTTTTGCTCGTCACCACCTGCAGCGTTGCAACCTGCAACGGCCCGCCAATGTGTATATGGACACTAGTAGAGGTACGACGTTGGGCGAGTAGCATTCTTCCGCCTCAGTTTTCGTCAAGATGTCCTTTCAAAATTCGATAGGTCGTATGATGTTAGTTGTGAAGTCCAAAGAATGAATTAGCCGAAGGGGGGTAGCAAATGCACGCCAGCCGCGAGAACCCATCCAATGGAACTTAGCGGCCCATCACCAGCATATATGCGGCCATGAGACCTTCCTTTTACACGCCTCTGCCACTAGGAATCTTCTGAAATCAGTCTTTGCATAAAACACTGCTGGATACACGAAGCGGTGAAGAGATGAATCGTCCAGTTCCTGGTCTGAGAACTATCGCTGTTTGGCTTCAAAAGATCCCGGTGCTGTTGAGGTGGATCATAGCCAGTATCATTGAGACCCATCGAAGAGTGCCTTTTGGTGATAGGGAAGTGCTCTGACTGGGCTCCTTTGTCGCCTGCGTCGCAATCCTAGTGCAACCATATTCTCGTTGGCAAGAAGGCGCCAGGGTTAGATAATGAGGGCCATTCGCCTGACTCGCCCATACATATAATCAACGACTCTCCCGGTCAAGCAAGTGTTGTCAGCCACCATAGTCGTACGCGAGCTCCCGAAGATACCAAGTTGTACCAGAGTACGGCAATTTTGCGTGGCTCGTATCTTGAAGGTTGTCCCAGGTCCATGCCATCGGTATTGACATGGATTGTCATTGGACTTGCCCCGGGGAGCTTTCATTGTGAAACCATGATCTTACTTTGTTCACCAAAAGCGCTGTTACACGTGTGACAAACCGCGCATCCTTCTTGTCTAGCTGGTGATCACTACCGACGTTGGGGTATGACAGCATCACTGTCGACGTCAAACGGTTCGAAGTCATTGGGCGCCATCTTCCATGGCAGGCACATAGTCTCAAGCCATCCACGGAGTCTGCACATGTCCCGACAACCAGGTGCCTGAGCGTGATGGTGGGAAGGATTCCATCCAACACAAAATGGATGCATTGGTTGGCTCTAACGGGGTAAGGCGAGAACGAGACCCTCCACCAGAAGCTGCACCTGTACGGAGTAAGTTGACTGCCATCATGTCTAATAACATGCCGCAAACCATTCTCTCCACTTCGAGTGGAACCTGTCTCGTCGACCGAAGCATGGGGCCATAGATGGAAAAAGGTTGCTAACGAAGCAACCAAGGGCGCCCAAACTAGTGACTTCCATTTTACCATCAATGGCTACTTTGGTATCCAAGGTCTTGGTGAGAGTGTCAAGGATTTGTGAATCCCAAGTTCAGAGTCTTTCAAGCTCCCTGTTTAGTATCCATCCATAGCCAAAAGAGCCAGCCTCTAACCTATACCCAGGTGTTGATGCCTTGCCTGAATCTCCCAGCGTCATGTTCCCATATTCTATAGGATACTGCGGTTATGACATAGCCCCTGATGATATGTTCGCCGTTATTCTTCCGTACCGGGGCCAATATGAGTTGAACAGCAGAGCCCTGGGGTGTCAAGATCGGCATTGGACCTTCAGGAAGCAGTCCTTTGCCGGCCCGTGTCTCGGCTCTCTGTTAGATCATCTCCGCATTCTTCGAGAAGCCCTGTTGCGCCTTTGAATGGTACGCAAGGCCGCTAGATGCAAAAGCCACCATAGTCATGTTACGTCTTTGCACTCTGCATCCTAGCACCAGGGTGGCTCTTATACGTTAGGCTAGGGTCGCGCTTTTGGGTACCACATGTCTTCCCTAGGAATTGTTTAAATCCTTTTTGGAAAATGCAGCTCTGCTCGTCCTGGCTATCGTCGCCCGAGCAAGCTTGCGTCATTCTTGTAGTATTGAGAGGCATTTCGTGTCCAGAAATTCGACCATAAAGAAAATGGATGCAGAGTAAGACTACCAAAGTTTCTTGATATGGAAGTTTCGCTAAGCCCCCATGCAAAGGGATGGAACCGTGCCCTTGGACGAGACGTTCACCGAGACAATCGAACACTATGGGCGCTCTTACCAACATTACTCCCTCACGAATGGTACATACTTTGCACCCATCGATGAAGTAAGTTGATGACCAGAATCTAGGATAGAAGTGGTTGACAGGAAGTAACAAAAGCCACTGAACTAGGACGAAATCTTGCGCCTCGAGGTGATGCACGGAGTCCTCAGTAGGCTCTTTGATGGGAGGCTCATATTCCCCCCTATCAGCTCGCCACGACGAATACTCGATTGCGGTTGTGGTCCAGGAGACTGGGCCATCGAAGTCGCTACACAATATCCTGACGCCGAAGTGAGTTTCCCCTAGGCCATTGGCAAGCCTTCCCTTCAAGGGGCAGTGTTTATAGGCCATCCGAGTCAGGCGAAGTTCGATACACCGTGTTCCATCATGGAGCTTGAGGCAACTTGGTTCTGTATGCTCTTGTGGCCCCATCCTCGAGTCTCGGGGAAGTATTTTTGAATATCACTATGATCAACCGGGCAGCCTGACTCAATTCTTAAACCACCAAGATGAGGATCTGAGATGAGATATTTTGTGGCTAAGTCTTTTGAACAGATCCTTGGCATCGATGTCAGCCCGCACATGATTCCAGAAAGCCCTCCCGATAATATGGAGCTCCAAGTTGACGATCTTAACGGGAGGTAAATAGCTGCAAGCAAGTCTTGTTGTCCATGCTAACCTGGGTTCGGGATAGATTTACATTTCGGTCCAACCACTTTGACGTTGTCCATAGCCAAATGGTCGCCGGGGGCATCCATGCGAATCGCTGGCGAAGCTATATTCGAGACATTTTCCGTGTATTGAAGCCAGGCGGGTGGTGTCAGATGGTCGAGATATACTTCAATGCCCAATCTGACAATGGCACGCTAAGTAGAGGTGATTTCCCCAGTCTCCTGGACACGGGAACTTCTGTATCCTAACAATCTTGCCGAGTAGACCACGCCCTGTCGCAATGGTCCAGACAATACTTGGAAAGCCAGCAGCCATACAAGGATCCGCGGGCACCACTTCAATTAGCCAGCTGGATGAGAAGTGCAGGGTTTACCGAAGTCGAGTCGAGACTCTTGACGTTGCCAATGTGCGGCTGGTCGAGTGGTAAGTTTCTTTGATGCCAGATCGTATGTGTTGAGGCTGATGGTAGTGTAGTCCCCCGAGATTACGATATAGGCCGATCTAATACCGATAACGTGAACCAGCTATTGTATTCGCTAGCATTATACCCGTTCACACAGTTTCTTGGGTATGTCGGCTGCAGTCCGTCCGAGTAATATTTGACTGAGCCTTGTACAGGATGTCTTTCAGTGATTTCCAACTCTTGATAGCTCAAGCGAGGAGCGAAGCCAGCAACCCAGCGTTCAAAGTACGTTTTCTCGGCTCTTGACTCAAAAAGGGGCAGATCCTCATGTGATTTGGTTGTTAACGATTTGCAGGCCTACTTTCCCGTGTAAGTTTCTCTAGGCCATCCCATGGTCTGTGTTATTCTGACAGATGGCATGGCAGTTATGTTTGTATTGGTAGAAAGCCACGACGGTAACATCCATCAAGTCTCAATTTGAGTCATTGAGGCATTCCTCGGTCGATCGCGAGATATCGTGCGACAGGGTGTTGTGATGTAAAGTTTTACAGTGTCCCAAAGCCACCTGTGCCGCGTTTGAGCGCCCACGATGGGATGGAAGGATAGTAAATGGTATGTGCAAAGGGGAGATGGAACAAGATGCCATCACTCGACCTTGTAGTTGAAACAAGGTTTTGTTAGCTAGACAGGGAAGCGGCAGTGGCGCGCCATCAAGTGGATAATAGAGGAAGGTTGGAGGAAAATCCTGGGGTTCGTTTGCAGAACATGGCAAGCATGGCCTGGCTTTGACTGGGCACGAAGGAAGTAACAATGGATGGAAAGAGAAGTGACGTGCAGGTGCTCGGACTTAAGGCAAGAAAGGAAAGAACAAGAGAAAGAAAGAAAGAGAGAGAGAAAGAGAACCGCTACCAACACCCATGAAGTGGCTGCTCGTCCCTTGTTATGATTTCCAGGGAATGATTCGTAATGACTGGTGGATGGACACTCGGTACCGACAGTTTGGGCCCGATGTGTAAGAGGGTTATTACCAGCGGCCGCAACAAGTCCGAGACCTTACAATATCAAGATGAGCATGACATAGGGGGACGGCTAAGGAGAGACGGTGTGTGGAAGAGACATGTTGGTGACATCTCAGAAGTCATACTACTCAATGGCAAGATTGATACGATAATCTAGTCCAGTATCTATAAAATCACCATTTCCCTTCTATACAACCCTGGTTCATTGTCTCGGTCCCAACTACCCATGAGTTCATCTCCTCATCTCCACCAACGACGCGACCCGAGAATGAGATCTCGTTCCAGTTTCAGGGAAGAGAAGGGTTAGCAATGGAACCATAACCCAGATCGTCCATCACCTGAGTTTCAGCCGCCTCTTGACCCAAAGACAGCTGGAATGTTTCGAAACAGAATAGTCGATCTGCATCTACAACACACACAACGTTCGAGCCGCCTCCTGGTCTGTTCCTTGGCCGGTGAAGCTAGTGCGCTCCTACAGCACCTAGCGGAATGCAATATTTGACGGGATCATCCCCGATCCTTGCTAAGGCGTAGGCGAGCGGGTGCACCAATGATCAGGTGATTTAGTGTTACCAAGACTATGTTGGACGACGTCGATTGAGAAGAGAGAGAACAATATCATAGTGTTGATACTGGGGGGTAATCCTCACTGAAATGATCATGACTGGTCCCTTTGTGTTTGAGATAATGCACCTCCATCTCAAAGTGGAGGTCTACGATGAGTGGCTAGCTAGCAGCTCTACTGCTGATCACTTCGAGAGACCAACAAGCTTCGCCAGGAGCAATCTTTCTACGAAACTTGCCGAGATGGCTCTCGACCGTCATCCCATCATAGCATCTCCGACAGCCCAGATTCGTACGCGAAGGTTGACAGTCTGGGGACCCTAGTAGCTTGGGCTGCTGTTCCTACACTGGGCCTCCACTAAGAATTGCTGGAGCTCGTCACACCGCCAATCAAAGTCGCCAATTGCATGCTTGGGAAATTTTGACCTGTCGTTCGACATCAGCTTAAGCTTTACGGTAGCAACACCAAACCACGAGCCGCGATCGTCATACCGAGTCACCAAACAGCTTCTACACCGATAACACCGATCCAGCTACTGTCCCTTCAAAATGTCGGCAAAGCAATCAATGCAACTATTCCGGGCTCTGCGCATGTCGCAACCTAGTCTTCGTCAGCCCATCAACCGAGTCTCTGTCTGCCGATATTACTCAACGTCTACCGAAGATGCACCCCCTCCTCTGCTGTCTAAGCTCAAGGCCGATCTCAAGACCGCCATGCGTGCCAAGGACGCCCCTCGCCTGACTGTTCTTCGAGCTATCATGTCCGCCAACCTCAACGCTTCCAAGACCTCAACTCCCATCAAGACCGATGTGCAGCTCGTTGCTTTGATCCGCAAGATCCAAAAGAGCTCTCAGGATGCCGCCGCTGAGGCCAAGGCTGCCAACCGTGAGGATCTTGTTCAAAAGGAGGAGGACCAGATCAAGGTACTAGATGAGTACCTTGCCAACAGTGGAGTCGAGAGCTTAACCGAGGCTCAGCTCAAGGCTATGGTGCAGGATGCTGTTGAGGCTTCAAAGGTTGCTGGCACCCAAGCCAAGTCCATCATGGGCGATGTCATGAAGCGATTGTCTGGTGCTCTCGAGGGCAAGGACGTCGACAGAAAGGAGTTGGCCAAGATGGTCAAGGAGCTCACTGGCTAAAGCATTGGATGCATATCTAAATGCATGGTGTAAAATATGTATACTATAGTGTGGACTGGCATTACGATTGTCATGAAATCAACGAAATATCTACCTCTTGCGTGCGAATATATGAGCTTCAACCTCTTCGTCAAGCGACCCCACCCCAGCAAACAATAGGAATAGCCTGGTGTAAGTGACTCACGGCACTGACTACCTTATATATTCCCTCAAACCTAACTAAACCTTTGCCATCTCTACACCGTCTCTACACCGTCTCTTTTATATTATCTCTTAATCAATAATATTTACCTCAATTGCAATGACTTCCCGTCAGAACATCAGCTCTGGCTCTGCCTTTGAAGAGCTCATCGGATATTCACGAGCTGTCGTGACTGGCGATTGGGTTTTTGTCAGTGGCACCACTGGGTAAGTAAGTCCACTCTTACTAGGAACTCGAAAATAGCTAACTACTATAGTTATGATTATAAGACTGGAGAGCTTTCGTCAGATGTTGCCGAGCAGGCCGACCAGACCATGACCAACATCGCTGCGGCTTTGAAAGATGCCGGTGCTTCGGTTTCCGACGTTGTTCGTGTCCACTATATCCTACCTGACCGTGATGACTTTCCAAAGACCTGGCCGGTGTTGAAGAAGTGGTTTGGCGATGTTCGTCCTGCTGCAACCATGATCCAGTCCTCATTGATGAAGGAAGAGATGAAGATTGAGATTGAAGTTACTGCCAGAATTGGCTGTGGGGATAAGAAGGATTAGATGCTTTCCTCCAGACTTTTGGGGTTCCCTTAATCACGAATCGATAAACCAGGTCATTTCTCACATAGGAGCCATAAATTTTATATATCCCCAAGGTCAATGAAACAATGGAGCAACCAAGCTTCCAGCAGCAAACGCAGTGCTCATAGTGACAAGACTTGATGTCGACATCAACGATAAACCACTAACGCCATGTCCAGAGGGACATCCTCCAGCCAATCTCGAGCCTACGATCATCAAGAACCCACCAACTCCAGCAAGCAACGGCTCTGTCTCGACGACATGGCCCTTGACGAATGAAGGGAACGCCTTTGCAAGAACCCAAGCACCACTTGTCATGCCAACAGCGAACAAGGTGTTCTGTCGACTTGTTGGCCAGGGCGCGTCTCGTGTGAGCCACCAGAAGTGATTTCCGACTTCTTCAAATGAGCCAGATATTCCGATCATAGAGCGACGGACAAGAATAGAGAAGAGCTGTGAGAGACCGATGAAGAGACCACCGCCGGCTGAGAAAATTGACCAGTCGGAGCCAGTAGTGTAGGCAACAGAAGCACCAATGATAGATAGGCAGACAGATTCGAAGAGAGCAACTGTTGTATCGTTGGAAAGTCCGAGGTTCTCGTCAAGAGTTACAGTCTCAGGCTGCACACCCGCTTTCTCCCTCTGAGTCTTGGCTGCCTGCGCGACATATCCTGTGTAAGCTAGGCCACCAAGAATGGCTCCTCCAAGAGTATAGAAGCCAGTCCTCAGGCCAGCTCCAACTTGTGCGAACAGGGTACCCGGACAGGATCCTGAAAGAGCCATGCCAGCTCCAAGGAGGAATCCGCCTATGACGTTACCATCATACTGTCCAAAGAGTCCAATCGGTGATGAACTTCTGGGCTTAAGCTTAACGTAGCCGTATCTTTCAGCGACTTTGTATATGATGCTTATCCAGTATTAGTCTTCTTCTCGTGTCTTTGTAGGTGTGACTACTCACGCGCTGCTTGCAACCGCACCCAGAGAGGTTTGCAGCATATGCCAATCCTGGAACTTGAACTGATTGATGATTGTTGAGGGTAAATAGACGCCCGCGGCTATCGTAGAGGCGCCGTAGACGGCGCCCGAGAATAATGCGGCCATTTGAAAGTTTCAGCACCGTTTAGCTGATGGTTCAAACAATATTGGTGTTGATGTTTGTTAGTTTGATATAACTCTGATGCCGGTTTTCGGAGCGTCGGTAAACATCTAGATATAGAAGAGTAAGGTTGCGTAGTGCGTACAGCAACGCAGCATTTCAAGCCAGCAGGCTTCGGTCTATTTGGTATTATAACCTCCAGAGTCCGCGACAAGCTTATGGATCTATTTATTCTAACCGAATTTAAATGCTATGTCAATTGAAGAATTCTATCAACGCAAGAAGATTTCAATGTTAGCGTCAGTGTTAGTGAGGTTGACGCCATACAAAATCAGATAGCCCTGAGTGAGATAGAAAGTGAAGGCCATAGACGAGACTATTATTCCTCATAAATACACGGCATCTCTTGGAGTCCGGCACATACATCAATGGATATACATGTACATCAATGATTGCAAAAATTTGACAGAGCATATACAGTTCAGGGCATAATTCAGTTACGTAGATGTATAGGGTACACTGTTAGCATTATGCTTAAGTAGGTATGCTCATGCTAGCGAACAGTTACTGTAGATCGCTTCGGTTGAGTCGAAACGAACTTCTCATTGTTCTTTTCTACCATAAATGAGAAGGTAAACTGTTAATAATCATGCCATTCTCGCTGTGGTTGAAGCCGTGTTCGTGTAACTTTTGCTATCCGTTAGTTCATGTATTTATATTTATTCTATCACACGACGTCACCAAGAATCATGATTTGCTGATAAGAAGATAGCCTGGGAGTTAGATCTTAAGAAACCTCAGAAAAGGAGCACTAGCAGCATTCAACGTTATTAATAAATCAAATCCCTGATATTGATTTCAAAGCTCCTGTAGTGCTCAGATCGGCCGTATACAGTTGCTACTTTTGGGGCATCTGAATACCGAGGTATAATCTCTACGATGCGGGGCCAATGGCTATCATATCTCGATGTCGTTCTAACTTGCAAGCTTCAACAAGTCTTCACTCAATAGCCGAGATCGAACCTTTTTTACACCGCTATTACCGAAGGTTCTCTATATCTATCAGAAATACTCGACCAACAACAGTTGGTGACATCACAGCCGCAATCATGCCTCGAGCTCTCACCCTGCAGCAAATCGAAGGCGCGAAGCCCGGAAAGGTCTATTATCCGTGAGAATAACTTTTTTGTGTATGAAGAGCCAATTACTAAGAATAAATATAGTCTTCAAGTTAAACAAGTACCAAAGCCAACTCCAGGTCCAAATGAGGTCCTTGTCAACCTCTCCGCGGCGGCACTCAATCACCGTGACCTCTTCATGCGCCGCCATCTCTATCCAGCTATTTCCTTCACCAACCCGATTCTAGCAGATGGCTATGGCACTGTAGTCGCCTTGGGAAGCAATGTCACCCGCAAGAACCTCCTCAACAAGCCAGTCATTCTCACTCCCATGCGCGGCTGGGAATCAGACCCTGCTGCACCAGAAGATAGTCGCAAGTTTGCGGTCACCGGTGGTTCCAAACTCACTGAAGTTGGTACCGCTCAGGACTACATTGTAGTCTCAGAGGAGGAAGTTGAGCCTGCGCCTGAACACCTCACACCCGCTGAGGGAGCAGCTCTTCCTCTTGTTGGCGTCACAGGTTGGCGTGCTCTTGTTACGAAGAGCAATGCTGCCTTTCCTGGCGCAAACATTCTGATCACAGGCATTGGAGGCGGTGTTGCGCTCCAGGTCCTTCAGTTCGGTGTAGCAATGGGCTGCAATGTATTCGTCACATCCGGCGATGAAGCCAAGATTGTAAAGGCTAAAGAGATGGGCGCAAAAGGCGGAGTGATTTATAAGAACGCCGCCTGGGACAAGGAGCTTCGAGCGCAGCTACCAACTGATAGGCCATATCTCGATGCTGTCATCGATGGTGCAGGCGGTGAGATCGTGGCCAAGACTGTGCGACTACTCAAGGCTGGCGGTGTAATTGTGCAGTACGGCATGACTGTGTCTCCCAAGATGGACTGGTTGATGACAGCGAATCTGCAGAACATCGAGCTCAAGGGATCAACAATGGGCTCCCGCAAGGAGTTCCGGGATATGGTTGCCTTTGTCAACGAGAACAAGATTCGACCTGTAATCAGCAGAACGATTAAGGGGCTGGATAATCTCCAAGGAATTGACGACCTGTTTAAAGACATGGATCAGGGGAAGCAGTTTGGTAAGCTGGTAATCGAGTGGAATTCAGGAAGCGAATCGCCCTCAAAGCTCTAGATATCATAATCAACAAGGCGGAAACAAACCTTTTCACGAATGTAGACACAGAAATTGAAAGCACATTTCTTTTTAGCTACTAATCCTTAAACATAAACATGAAGAACGCCAAGATTTTCAGGGTATCATACACCTCGAGAGCTTGTACATGAGATTGAAACAACTCACACCAGTTGCCCATCCACGTAATATGATGCTCCTTTTCTTTACTCTTCCGTCTTCTTGCGCTTCTTCTTGGGGCGACCCTCTTCCGGTGGAACAAACTCGGCCTCTCGTTCCTTTGCCTTCTCCTCCTTTCGCTTGCTCTGCTTCTCCTTGCGCTCCTCGTGTAAAGCACGCTTCTTGTCGCCCTTGGCCAAGAAGTACTCGCCGGTCTCGATCTGCTTGTCCACCTTGCTCTTTTCGGGAGCTGGAGGGAATGGTGTATACGTCTTCTTGGTCTTGTCGGTGACCTTGTGGGGAACGCGTCGGTGGCTTAGAGACCTCTTTTTGAAGTTGGGAAGAAAGCGATCCCAGCTCTCGTTGGCAAGTTCGGGATCCTTTTCAAGCTCTCTCTTTATCATCATCTCCTGCCAATGGGTTAGCTGGCTAAGTTATCCTTACGGCGAGGGATTTCCCACTTTTAGATGGTACACTGGATGCACATTTTGCATGCAATCTTCCACGACTCGTCGCAGCGTCTTCAATCCCTTGTAGGGCCCCATAGCGGAGACCGTGTTTCCATGGACCAGGATGTATGTTTCTGTGAGCAATTCGAGGGCCTTGAGAGTCGAACCATTGGGCCCGAGGATTCTTTGTCTACGTTTGACAAAGCTTTGCTGGCTACATGTACCCTTTATCTTGATTATATCACAGGCAATACCATCTTCGAGGATCTTGATAGCTTGAGGTGCGGGTACGGAGCGAGCCAGAAGCTTGATGAGGTCGCGTGCGTTGAGAATGGCGGCGGGATCGTACGTCTTTCTCGTCGTCTTGACTGCCATAGAACCCTCGACCAAATCGAGCGTGCAAGCAATTCCGTGCTTCTCGAGAGCTCGGGTAACTAGAGGCCATGCCTCCTTCAGGTAAATTTCTCTATAACGGGGAAATAGTATTTGGAAGCTGCTCTCTTCAAGGAATGCGCCGCCGATATTATCTTTGGGAGTAAAAGGGTCGACCTTCCAGTGCTCAACGTCGTCCGTGTCCCACGGTTTCGGTTTTTCTGCTTCATGTAAGCCTCTTACTTAATCAACATCGGGGACTTGTGTTGGATTATGCCTTACTGTGAGTTGAGGGCATCGTGCTGTGGTTGTACGAAGTCTTTTCTGGGGAGAGAGGAAAGATTATTGAGGAAAGATTATTAGATGCGGCTCAATATCCTTTTCTCAAATGCGCATTCCGTTGTGGTTGTGCTGAGTGTCTTCTGATGAGCAAGGTTGAAGTTTGATGCGCCCGAGATTTTTTTTGATGGAAAGGTTTCCGTCCCTCAGGTGAATCTAGGTAGGCTGGTGGGGCGACCTGGATGTGGAGACATCATGACACTTGCTGTAAGCCAATCAGAACGCTAGAGGCATTGGCTCTCGAATTTCTTCAGCTTGCAAAACACTAT
This sequence comes from Fusarium gaditjirri, assembly GCA_013266175.1. NCBI lineage: Eukaryota > Fungi > Ascomycota > Sordariomycetes > Hypocreales > Nectriaceae > Fusarium > Fusarium gaditjirri. Next base: position 273,097 of record JABFAI010000161.1, on the reverse strand, counting down.
CAACATTTAACGTCGTAACGAGACACCACCAATTCCAACACAACCGCAGTCATGTCAAAGGGCCGAGGTGCTGTTGATCAGATCGTGAAGCTGATCGTGGGAGCCGGACAGGCTAGTCCTAGTCCTCCTGTTGGTCCTGCTCTTGGTTCCAAGGGTGTAAAGTCTATGGACTTTTGTAAGGTCAGTATTGTATGAGCTCATGCGTCGATTCTTGGCTAACTTACGCTCAGGAATTCAACGCACGAACTGCCCATATTATCACTGGAACACCAATGCCTTGCCGAGTTACTGTCCGCCCCGATCGATCATTTACCTTTGACGTACGAACACCGCACACCTCATGGCTGCTCCTCAACGCCGTCGAAGCTCCCGCGGGAAAGAAGGGCAAGCGAAAGGGTGCTAGCAAGCCCGGACACGAGACCATCGGCACTCTGTCCCTGAAGCACATTTACGAGATTGCAAAGATCAAGCAAACTGAGCTCCGACTTTCAGGTCTGTCGCTTGAGGGACTTTGCAGATCGGTCATTTATCAAGCGAAGACGATGGGAATTGAAGTGGTGGCTTAAGGGCATGATTACGAAATGAAAATAAAAGACCACGGAATGTGGTATGTGCGAAGATCTCCAACCAGATATTATACTTGTACAACAGTTTATGGATAGGGAGTTGGGCCTCAGACTAGAGGAAGAATTGTGCGATGCATCTATTCAGCGTCCAAAAGGCGAAATACTGGTTTTTCTTTCACAACTGCGTGTGACGGGCAGGCCGATCTATTTCAGGCTTATTCCGATGGCATTGATGTGAGAAGATGGACATGACCGTGGTTCAGCACTTGAAGGCCAAATGAGTGATTCCAGACGGTCGTTGCCCGAGGTCATGAGGCAAGACATGTGAAGTTGATCTGGCATTGTACAACTCGCAAATCGTCAGAACCTCACGTGCCTCTATTAGTACATGAAATACTCTCGATCCACCATACGCGTGGCTTGCATGAAGTCTTGTATCCCGTTGAAACTAATAAAGTCATATGGAATACATATGACTGCATCCCATGTACAATGTATCTCAGATCATGATAGTATGGGCGTCAAAACATGATTGAAACAATTGGTTCATATGCTGTGTCATCGATGCTTGGCAATATGTTTAAATGCCACGCTCTGTGTTCAATTGTACCAAGCAGCTGGAGGGAGGCAGAAATTCTAGTTGTCCCCTAGATTACAATTAGACAAGTTTAGGATACTTTAGGATGATGTCATCCTTAATTTAGCAGACTCTTGAAGTAATTGTTTCTAGACATTTTGGGGACTGGGTATGTGTCCAAGTGACGAGACAGGAAAAATGAAACGACTTGATAGGCTCCTGATACAATAGAGCCTCAAGATCTCAGGGCGCAACGGAAGATCGACAAACTTGACAGATCTTCTGGGGCCAGTTCCTGACTGCAACAGGTGATCATATGAAAAGTCTGAAGATCGAGATATCTTTATGGCCCCATCTGTTGACTTAACCTTTATGGAAAGGTTCGACTTCCATTGCCACTCAAACCACTTTGGCAAACCCGGAAATACGCAAACTTGACATCAACAAGTGCAAGGCCAGGCGGCTTGCGTATGGTCCTAAATAAGAATTGAGCTTGACACGGGATTTGTTGCTTACACAGGAATAGCTCAAGGAACAGAAAACATTTTCGCTATTCAAATTTGTGGGGTTGATTATTTTGATTATACTTGACTGGTCGTTGATGAAGGGATAAAAAGATTCTTGAAACTTGAAGGCTTGGAGGCGACCGAAACTTGACCGGGAGCTCCGCTGTGACTGGGCTGGGCTTGGACTTGGTTTTATGTTACGTATTAAAGCTTGAAAAGATAAAAAAAATTCTCATCAGCCGTGTTTCTAGAAGCAGGTGATACTCGACATTGTCACACATTGTGTCTCACACGCTTTCTTGGTTGAGGCTCTCTGACACATGGGTCACTTACACAAAAGCCGCGGCACCTTGGCGGAGTTTACACTCGTGGCAGCGCAAGTAACGTTGGCTATCACCCATGTTGGAGCTCCTCGTGTTAACCGTATTGCTTCAGGACACCGCTATGTCAACCAAGCCTGTAAGTATACTTATGGATACGTCGACTAGGGAACGAAGCTGGGCGAGAGCCTAAATCGGGTCAGATCGTTGAGTTTGGCAGGGGTGTCATATACACGGATCTCGAACTGTTTGTGTGAAGCGAACTTCACATCAACATCGGAGAACTAGCGGTCCTCCCGATCTCTGCATCGTTAGTGCACATGCTATGGATGTATATGGCTGTTGGTGGCACCCTCAGTGTAAGAGGAGTTGAGTCATAGTAACAAGAAGGTTTCCAACCCAACGAGGAAATTATTTTGCAACCCAATGCAATGCAATTGTAATTGTCCGTTGGCATTGGACTGCTTCCATTATTCATACTCATATGTTGAATTTTTCTCTTGACAAGGAGCCCTGTCTAGTGATGCGCCAGGACCATAAGGATCAGGGAGAGCTTCGCAAGTCGAGGTACATGATACTTGGTGCTTACCATGCCACTTCGGTCAAGCTATCAGCAACAAAGATAAGTTAAAGGCTGACGATAGGGGGTACTTCTGTTGGGAAAAGTGATCAGACAAACACGGCGTACACGTTGACTCACGATCAACACGGACCCATCTTCAACTCAAATATTCGCATATGTCTGAACAAGCCTCGACCTTTGACCCCCATGGTACTGTACCTGAGGGAATCACCAGCTGCCAGGAAACAGTTTTTAGCGCACATCTAGCGTGTTTCTAGCACACGCATTGCCGTAGAATGACCTCCCAAACGCTAACTATTGCCCGTAGCCCAGCCCAGCCCAGCAAAAAGGGAGGAGAACCACTCGGGCTGTCTTCGAAAGGTGGGAGAAAAGGAAACAAAGTGGAGCCCCCCACTAGGTACGTATGTAGTAAGGTCAGTGCTGGCCATGGCCGTCCTCTTTTATCATCGTCGTCGCAACTCTTAGTCTGCTCAGTCTCGCTTCTTCTTACCACCCTCATCACATTACTACTGTGGTTGCTTTTTGGTTACCTTGCCCATATCCCATCAAAGCATACATTTCTAATCCGATGAGTTCTTCAAATCCTCCCCAGGAGCTTCCTCGCTCCCAGGGCGTCTCTGGTAAGTCTATCTTCCGGTTCTGCCGAGCCTATTCTGCCCCACCTTGATCTTCTGCTCGGCGCACTGAAGCACTGCGAAGCGATGGTTTTGGCACAATCGTTAACCGTAGATATGGTAGAAGCTTCAGAGCCTGTTCAGAAACCTCAAGAGTCAATCGGGGATAAGGACGATGCATCTGAAGATGCCTCCGGCGTTCGCTTCTCATCCGCCGTCCAGGAGATATCACCTCCCCAACCCACCGCCGTTGACCCGTCATCGTCGAACCCAGAACATGAAGAGCATGAAGAGCACGACCAGTCAAGCCCTTTCACCGAAGTTACTGCCGATCAGCTTAAAGCGTTCACCAAGTCTCTCCACGGCCGACCGTTACAGGAATTGCGTTTGAACAACTGTCAATTTGAAGCTTTCTCGCTCCCACCTTCCCGAGTATGACCCCCTTTCTGCGCGTAGTCACGCTTCGCCAGCTTTTGGAAAATGCTCTCGATCAATTTCCACTCTAATTACTATCGGTGGTTTGATTGTGGTATTTGAGCTTTGAGACGTTGTGTCACTGCGTTGCCATAATTGCAGGTTTTGCGACTAACGCTAACTGATGTCATTGTAGGTCCCATCGCATGAGGATGAATCCGGACAGTCTACTAGATTGCCCACACCCACCTCTGCCACCTTCCAATCCCCGCATACCAGCCCTCAAGTCTCTACGTTGGCTTCCCCTCCCCTAACTCCCGCGGGATCCGGCCAGGCTAGTTCGGATAAGAAGGGTAAGGAAGTGGCCAAGACGAATGAACCCCCGGTTATCACCCCACAGGCATCGTCATCTCATGAAAAGGCTTCACCAGCTCCCGATAGAAGACCTTCAGCTCCTCGAGCTGCTTCCGATCATGCGGTTCGTAGGGCTTCTTCCGCTGAAGAACAGCACCAATCCCATCGTCGAGGCATGTTTGGAGTAGGACCTGGTTCTGTGCCTGCTTCTCGAGAATCTAGTCCGTCCCGAAGCTCAGCATCAAACTTCTACTCTAAGCCATTTACTCCTGGCGGTGATCTTAACGACCCCTATGCCAAAGGCCGACGACCTGCACCAGCAGCACATACAACAAAGCACTCAATCGACCCCAGGTTCATCTTCTCGCGAAAGAAGAAGCATGGCTCTCCCCATGGGTCCAAGTCAAATCTGAACGAGAAGCGCGGATCGTCAATCTTTGGTAGTGCAAGGAACAGTAGTGAAGAGCTTGCACCGAATGATAGCATATCGACTGGCAACCTTCACCCTGGACACGGCTCAATGGCAGATTTAAAACGATTTTTCCGCAAGGGCGGACATCACAGCAAGAAGAGAGAGTCGTCACCAGCACCATCGATCAAGCTCGGTACGAAAGCTGCAGCTTCCAAATCGACCCAGCAATTGCCTTTTGGAGATGACCATGGGCTGTCTTCCAAGTACGGCAAGCTCGGAAAATTTCTGGGCTCCGGCGCGGGTGGCTCGGTGAGACTGATGAAGCGCAAGGATGATGGTACCGTATTTGCAGTCAAGGAGTTCCGTGCAAGACACACATACGAAACCGAAAAAGAGTACAACAAGAAAGTAACAGCCGAATTTTGCGTTGGATCGACCCTTCACCACGGCAACATCATCGAAACGTTGGACATCCTTCAAGAAAAGGGGCGCTGGTATGAAGTGATGGAATATGCGCCCTTTGATCTCTTTGCAATCGTTATGACCGGCCGGATGTCCCGGGAAGAGATAACGTGCTGCTTCCTGCAAATCCTCAATGGCGTGACTTATCTGCATAGCGTGGGCCTTGCCCACCGCGATCTGAAATTGGATAATGTGGTGGTGAGCTCTAAGGGCATCATGAAGATCATCGATTTCGGCAGTGCCCACGTCTTCAAATATCCATTTGAGACCGACACTGTGCCGGCAAAAGGTAGATTTCTTCACCAATTAGGTATGCGGACATTGACTAACTGGCCTCAGGTATTGTCGGCTCTGACCCTTATCTTGCACCCGAGGTTTACGACTCCAAGGAGTACGACGCAGTAGCTGTGGATATCTGGTCCTTGGCTATCATTTTCTGCTGCATGACCCTTCGACGTTTCCCATGGAAGGTCCCACGAATGACAGATAACTCCTTCAAGTTGTTCGCGGCGGACCCGACTCCAGGACATGACCCCAGGAAGCTGATTGTACCCTCAAAGTCAACGAATGATTTGACGACCACGCCAGCGCGAGACTTTTTGGCTGAGGATGAAACAAAGAAACATATTCCTCCTGAGCAAAAAGAAGAGGCAACCTCAAAAGAGGCCAGCTCGATGACCGACTCGAAGGAATCTAAGACCCAGTCGAGTGGTGATAAGAAAGAAGTCATTCGTGGCCCATGGCGCATTTTGCGACTGCTGCCTAGGGAAAGTAGACACATCATTAGCAGAATGCTTGATCTTAACCCCGAGACTCGTGCCCGAATGGATGAGATTCTCCAGGAGCCATGGGTCGCAGATACAGTAATCTGCCAACAATTTGACCACGGTGAGGTTATACCAGCTGACAATCATACTCATATCTTGGAACCGCCAGCCAACTCGCAACAACCGGAGAAGAAGTAATCATTAGACGATTGGCTACGACCGCAACACAAATTGACTATTTCTGGAGTGAGGCCGGCATTTGGCGTTTTGAGAGCAACGAAAGACATAAATTGGGGGCTGTTTGAAACGGAATCGCTTATGAGCTGCATTGATGAATGACGAACAGATAGATGGAGGATCAGTAATTGTTGAGAATTTCTTGGTAACAGCTTTTGACCAGAATTAGTCACAGAACACGGATACGGGAGTGTTGAAGCTTTTCAGCGATTAAGAGAGAATGACAGCATTGAATTATAAAAAATAATACTGAGTATAGATCACATGAATGAATGTTAACGAGGAGCTTCGTGGTGTAAGTCGTTCGGCATGAGATGCCGCTTTTGTACCGCTTTTGGGCGATAATCGGACGTGTAGTGCGGATTCTCGGAACCGGGGAAATCAAGAGCCGAGGGGGAAGCTTGGGGGAAAAAATTGCTGACCTTCTTCTGGAAGCTGTTGGAAGAGACGAGATCCACCGCCGATTTGAACTCCGTTGAACACCGAAGCCGAACTCTTCTTCTTGTTTACTTCTCCAATAACGAATCTACGACTCTCTTGATCATATACCCAGTCGCCACCTTTACTTAATCACAATGGTACGTTCACGATTGCTACTGTAGCGAATTGCAGATGCAGCCCCGCCAATGGTTCAATCTCAACTATCTAGCTTCTTATCCTCGGCAATTGGGAACCATGAGGAGGCTTAGATGGGAGGGATTGAAGCATTCAGGCTCATGAGCCCCATGAGAGACAAGAAAGAGCAGCTCGAACTAACATCAAACGCTACAGGCCACCTCCATCAAGTCCATCCGAGCTCTCGCTCCCCTCCTTGACCGTGTCCTGGTCCAGCGCGTCAAGGCCGAGACCAAGACCGCCAGCGGCATCTTCCTGCCCGAGTCCAGTGTTGAGAAGCTCAACGAGGCCAAGGTCCTTGCCGTCGGCCCTGGCGCCCTGGACAAGAAGGGCAACCGACTACCCATGGGCGTTGCCGTTGGTGACCGTGTTCTGATCCCTCAATTCGGCGGTTCTCCCGTCAAGGCCGGCGAGGAGGAATTCCAACTCTTCCGCGACAGCGAGTAAGTAGTCAAACAGCGCATGACCTTCGTCGGGCATTGCATTCAGAAGCAGATATACTGACTTGTATGACTAGGATCCTGGCCAAGATCAACGAATAAGATACCCATATATCAAAAATAGCCTGCTTGTATCATACTGTACCATATCGAGAGCGGCAGACGCAAGAGATGGAGCTCTGCTGAGGTCGCTTTGGAGGGGGGAAGAGGGAGGAGACGATTGTTAATGTAGGCGCAAAAACGACAGACCAATTATGCAAGGATTCGAGACGTATGTTTGTATAAGTGTGTATGAGGAGTTTAAAAGTGTTGGTCGCGCAGGACAGAATCAAATCTCCACTCTTACCCTTTCAATTGTATGATTTTTGATTCATTACCTGTTTTCTTTATGTGGTGATGTTACCGTTGAGGCTTCGGCAGGTGAAGCAGCTAGGTGTCGCATATAGAGGACGGCAGAGGATCAATTGGCCATGAATTGAGTCAATGGGCCGGTATTTGGGCTACCGAAGCGCCAAAGAGCGAAGGCCGAAGCCCAGCGGAGGTTATTGTTGTACGGCCTATATTAGGCCGATATTTTGTTTTATTTTCTATTGAAACATATGGGCTGCAGGAGGCCGATGTTCAAGCTGAGTTATCACTCGAGGATAGAGAAAACGTGCAGCTTGGTCAGCATGCATCCAATCCATGTGAGTGAGTATGTAAGGCAATATGCGGTTTGGTGATGCCAAGTCGGAATGTATGAATAGCAGGGGGGTAAAACAAGCTTCACAAATGATCAACACATGATGGGATGACAGCGGAACAGATGCCTCATTTTTGCAATTGTGTTGGTCGTGTTTTCGAACGGAACAGGGTGATGAAAGGGTGATGGGATGGGATGAGATGAGATGAGATGAGATGAGATATGAAACCCCTGGTATTAAACATGTGGAGGAGAGGATAGGATCGACATGATCCTTGTCCCCAAGACTTGAATCGTGCAGTTCCAAAACGAAGCTGAGAATTGAAGGAGTCAATATTTGATGTTAGTGATCCAGTAGAAGAAGGCTGTATAGTGAATTGCATTATGCATACTATAGATACAGTTCTTACTGGGCATCGAACAGCGATCTCATGATTTAAACTACGCCGATTAACTCACTAAGTTCCCCAAGCGATTTGCGGCTGAAGCTGACCCCTGAGGGTTGTGAATCCACGAAGGATGATAAGCTAGAATTGAATGGGCACGTCCATAAATCATGGACAACCTTTGAATGAGGGATCAAAAGGATGAGAGGGGTCGAGCTGAAGAGTCGCACCATGATTGATAGACTGTCACTACAGTCACTATTTGGATGACCACGGATATCATGGATAACCCCTGCAATTGTTTCTCTGAGCCAACTTAGGGAATTGCTTGTTGTTTCCCGCAAGCGTTTAGAGAGGATTGGGCTTGAAACGACGCCAAGGAGTACATTGAAGGACTAGCAGAACGTTTATGATTAAGGTTAACGGGAACTATGAGTACAAGTAACATTAGAATAATCAAAAAGATACGTACTGTACTTAGTAATGCACGGTCAGAACTGTACAAAACAGTCTCTTCTGACTGTAGAAGGTATCGGAGGTTACATCCACAATGGAAACGCCCGTTTATCTGGGCGCTTCTTAGACGCAGGTACCGAAACTTAGCTTAAACCTTCACCCAATCCAAGTCAACCTCTATCACTCAATCTTACTTATACCCATCAAAACACCCGCAGACCTAGACTCAGGCCCTTCTCACTACGTTTCACCTTGAATATCTTGGCACTCCGTGATTGACTCCCAAATGATGCGCCACAGGGATCACGCCCATGGCCTTGACCTCTATGCTTGTGTGGCCCGTTTGATTACACCCGGAAACATGTAGAGAGCCTAAACATGGGTATCCAGCATTATCCGTCCCTAGCTATCACGCTGGGGAAATGGAAAGGGTCGGGCTAGCAGAGACGCCACCGTTTGAGGTGCTGGCACTGTTTGTCGCCTATGCACCGAATAAGTGGAAAGTTGGGCAGTTTTGGTGTAACTCATCAAGCTTGGCCATCACCATAATCCTTGTATAGAACCAGGTCCGGAGGATCTGATCTGCAGGCTGACCCGAGCTGAGGTTGAGATGCCTGTCATGTTCGTCCCTGATCGTGAGCTGAGGAGCTGTAGTATATATGAGATATGGCCACGAGTCCGTGATGCTTTCTCCCTCCTCTCTTCACCTTCATTCTTCCTCGCCACGGTGTTTCCGAGTTGTACTGCAGCTCTTTTCTCTTCTTTTCACTTATTCATTCCTTCATTGATTGAAAGACATTCCTTGCTGCTTCTTCAAGCATATACACTCCCTTTTCACGACATCAATCAACGACTTCAACCCTAGCGGTTTTATAGCAGAACTGGTTTCTGCTCTCCTTCTTTTGTGTTTATCGAAACCATTTCTTTGTGAACCATCCAACATGAAGCTTCTTGCTACTGTTCTCGGCCTCGCTACTGCTGCGAATGCCCACACCCTCTTCACTACTCTTTTCATCGATGGTGAGAACCAGGGCGACGGTACCTGTGTTCGTCAGCCTAAGGATGCCTCCAAGGCCAACAGCCCCATCTACCCCATCACTGGAGGTGTCATGGCCTGTGGTGAGTAGTTCTTATGAGTAACCTCGACTCAGAGACAGTTGCTAATGAGGAAATCAGGTGAAAATGGAGACAAGCCAGTCAAGTTTACCTGCCCGGCTCCCGGCGGTGCTCAACTGACCTTCCAATTCCGTGAATCCCCAAGCTACTCCCACCCTGGCGCCATTGCCGAAGGCCACAAAGGTCCTTGCTCCGTCTACATGAAGAAGGTTGACGATATGAACTCGGACTCTGCTGCTGGTGACGGTTGGTTCAAGGTCTGGGAAGATGGCTACAATGTCAAGGAGGACAAGTGGTGTACCGACACTCTTCGATCCAACGGTGGCCTGCTTTCAGTTGACCTCCCTACTGGTCTCCCTGCTGGTTACTACCTCGTCCGCCCTGAGGTCCTTGCTCTTCACAACGCTCCCTCAGGTGACCCTCAGTTCTACCACAGCTGTGCCCAGATCTTCATCGAGAACGGTCCTGAGGGTCCTCTCGAGATCCCTGAGAAGTACGAAGTCAGCATTCCTGGTTATGTTGACAAGAAGGATCCCGGTGTCACCTACAACATCTACAGCGACAAGGGTGAGTATCCTATTCCCGGCCCTGAGGTTTGGAACCCCACTTCCAAGGAGACTGGCACCAAGCAGACCCAGAAGGATGGTCTCGTTCCCAAGGACTGCCTCGCCAAGAACGCCAACTGGTGTGGAAAGCCTCTTGCGAAGTACTCTGGACAAGACAACTGCTGGGCTGCGGCCAAGAAGTGCTGGGATATTGTTGGTGACTGCTGGGACAACGCTCCCCCTACTGGTGGTAAGGGTTGTGATACATGGAATGACTACTGCAAGGAGATCAATGCCGCTTGCAAAGCCAAGGATTTTGAAGGCCCTCCCAACTTCACTGGCAAGGAGTACTTTGCCGAGGCCCCTGGTCCTATTCCTGCTCCCTATGGTCACTTCGAGGGTAGTGATCTAGCCACTGATGGCAAGAACTCCAACTCCAACGACAAGCCTGCCAGCAAAGAGACTTACGCTGCTCCATCAAAGACATCCCAGGCTGCCGCCGCTACGACTGAGGCATCAAAGCCTGCCGAGAAGACCGAGGCTACCAAGGAGACGGCCACTCGCAAGTGGGACAAGTATGAGAAGAACACCAAGTACAAGGACACTCCCGTCATCAAGTACCCCATGCCAGTTCAGACAAGCGAGCCTACCCAAGAGGGAAGCTCTGGACTCAAGGTTTCCGAGGACGGCCGCTGCGGCGGTGAGACTGGACAAACTTGTGAGGGCAGCAAGTTTGGCGACTGCTGCTCTCGCCGAGGCAAATGTGGTCGCAAGGCCAAGCAGTGTGAGTGTGGTTGCCAGAATGCATTTGGCATTTGCAAGAAGTAAACAACAATTTATGATGGGGATTGCGGGTTGAGATTCTTCACTTCTTTTATGTATTTTTTGGATGGATGAATGATTGAACAGTTGAAAGTTCACCTGACTCTGTTGACCATGTTCGACGAGGTCTTTTGGGAGCATCTACGAGAAATCAATTGAATTACTCTGATGCACTTTATTGATTGAGTTGGGGATTGATACAGTGGGAGCGTAAGCCGAGGAGCATAGTGAAACACAACGAGCCTCAACATTTTAGATGGCATTAACCTGAAATTTGAGTTCGGCACTCCAACCTGAATCTCTCTTGTCGTACAAGTTTGTGCTCATGTGGCAAAGCTGGACGTAACGAGCGTGGCTGACTTCTTGATAGAGTGTGTCTCGTGATGATGTCTCTCAAGATGACGTCGTGAACCAGGGGCAAAAGGTGCTGAAAAGTGTAAAGGGCCCGAGATTTGGAGGGGCGAAGCCGTTGTGGAACCCGAGTTTGCAGAAAAGTCAACGTTTGAGTATCAAAGATAGACGCCACAATCTTTTATTTTTCAGGGGTAGACACTGTTTGAGCGTTAAACACAGTTGCAGATGTTGAAGGGCTTTCTCTACCTAGGTATGCAAGGTAGCCAGCCGTCTGTGTTGCTCAGAATGCATATATTGTACTGTATGAGGATATCAGGATATGTAAAATTGAAACCATTTACGGATGGATACCTAACACAGTTTATGCGCTGGGATGTAATTGTATCCTCTGTTAATATAGAGGACATTCGCTTGCCTGTTTCAAGTTTGAGTAAGACGAGATTAGCAGGCAGACAAATAACGAGAAAAATACAATGGAATTGACCTTGAGAGAATTCCAAATCACCAGGCACCTCACTTACAAAAGTTCAGCCTGACACGTAGGCTCTTTTAAGCGTTGTCCGCTGCTGAAACACCTCCCTCCACTGCCAACTGGAGTCCTTTGGCGCTGCGACAGCCTAAAACTAGTAGGCGAGTGCCCCTGTAAACACGTAGGTGTTAGTTAGTTCGTCACTGCCTAAACCTGTACCGTAGAGGTCCTGAACGGGATCTCATTCGCCTGCCGTTCTAGGTACAGGCAAACGGATTAGTCCCGCGGTTCAAAGGCCAATCCAATTCCATCCTCCACTTTCACTCCCAGTCCCCATTTCCAACTCCATCTCCATCTCCATCTTCAACCCTCGACGACCATCAGACCTCAATCACTCACGCTCCAGCCTTGTCTTTCGCCTCCCTCCGCATCCTCGACCACCGAATTCTCGTCGCTATCGTCGCTTCACTACACAGTAGCTTCTTCCGCTACTCTCACTCTTGGTCAACATGTCGAGTAATCGCAACTATGATTTCCTGGTACGATATCCAAATCCAATCCAACCCAATCTACTACCGTTCCTCACCCCCACCGCCCGCCAATCCGCCCCCTGCGTCCCTTGGATTCACGTCGTCTCGAGCCAACCCCGACGAACATGAATATGCCATATCGCATCGCGCTGTGGTCGCTATTATTCACTGCATGCGACCGCTTTGTGACAACTCTCGCTGACCCTCCTCGTCATGTAGATTAAGCTGCTCCTGATAGGCGACTCCGGCGTCGGCAAGTCGTGCTGTCTGCTACGATTCAGCGAAGACTCCTTCACCCCTTCATTCATCACCACTATCGGCATCGACTTCAAGATCAGGACTATTGAGCTCGATGGAAAGCGCGTCAAGCTGCAGATTTGGGATACCGCCGGCCAGGAGCGTTTCCGCACCATCACCACCGCCTATTATCGTGGTGCCATGGGAATCCTCCTTGTCTACGACGTCACTGACGAGCGCTCATTCAACAGTACGTCTTACTACTCCTCACGATAAAGCTCGACATACACATCTCACGATATGTTGTTGTGTTGCCCCCCTCCTACCCGTTAGCCAGATAGTCACCCACCGCCCTTGGCCCAACAAAGCAATGCGCTATCGAGCCACATTTACCAACAGCAACTAACTAACTCTCTGATAGACATCCGAACCTGGTTCCAAAACGTCGAGCAACACGCCACCGAGGGTGTCAACAAGATTCTAGTTGGCAACAAGTGCGATTGGGAGGAGAAGCGAGTTGTTTCCACCGAGCAAGGCCAAGCCCTCGCCGACGAGCTGGGCATTCCCTTCCTCGAGGTCTCCGCCAAGAGCAACATCAACATCGACAAGGCCTTCTACAGCCTAGCTGCAGACATTAAGAAGCGACTTATCGACAACTCCAAGAACGACCAACCCTCAGCGAGCGGTGTCAACGTCGGCGATAAGAGCGAAGGCGGCGGCAGCAAGTGCTGCTAAACTGAATACCCTAACGAGTCCGTTTATCTGTCATTCTCCGTTTGCCGTCGTTTCTATTTTTATTTTTCAAGCTTATTACTTTGTAAACTCGAGGGAGGTGAGCACGCTGTGTACGGGTCAGCGTGAGATGAGAGAATTGGAGAGTTCACCATTGAGAGAATGGGAAGAGAACGTTTGCTCTTCTCTTGGAGCATGCGGAATGGATGAAGGGAAAGGAAGAAAGGAAGGAAAGGAGCCGAACGAGAGGAATGGATGCCTGTTAGTTTGAGCTGGGCGGCAAATCTCAGTCACGTTCAAAAGGATGAGTGACGACATTGCGAGAGGTTTTGGCCATGTCTTGTTGTTACCCCGATCGACCTTCCACCCCATCTTAGAGAGCAAATCCGGTCTGGAGTTTCGGTTTTTGATCTGGGTTTAATATACATTGCTTTCGTCATGTGCATGAGTGGTCGTTGTTGAAGTCTTTGACTCTTCAGTTCTATTCGCTATGTTATGATATAATACAATCGCTATGCCTCAATGAATGATGCTTTTACACGATTACGCTGAATAACCTCGTCTCCTCCATCATATTCAAGAATGCGCTGATTCCAACTCCGAATAAATCGCCAGGCAATTTCCGGAGTCGCGCAGGTAAGGATAAACCGTGAATCAAGCTTGTGTCGAAACTCGGGGCTGGTGCGAAACAGAGGTACTCGGCCTGTGATAAACCCCTCCTCAAAGTCCATAGTCTCCCTGAGACTGAACACATCTATTTGCCAATTGTGTCCACTTTCTATACCATCCTGCTTTATGATCGCCTTGAGCTCCGACGCCGAGAAACTCGCCTGAGGTAGCTCAAGCAGCACATGGCTAGGGTTCATTTTCAAGGACGATCTTTCAACGATTCGGTCCATGACTTTCTGCCAAGGCATCTTTCTGGCCCGTTTGGCCTTCATCTTAGGATTGGATGGGTACGACCCCGGGAGGAGTGTGAAGCGCTCGACCTCAACTGTGGGATTTGTTTTTTTATTGATGAGAAGGGGGTCAACTTTGGTGGCCCAGAGATCTGTCTGGTCTTTCATTTTTGCTTGGGTGAGGCGGAGGAGACGTTCGACTCTGTCGCGGTAGATTTTGGCGCCGGCACTGGACGGGAAGGTTATGTAGTATGTGCCTAGAGGATCCATCGTCCAGGGATCGCGTTCTTGATGGACTGGTGTTTTTTGTGAGCTCAATAGTTAATGATGGCACGGAGGATCTGAAGTACCATTAGTGATGAAGTTGTCCCAGCCAGAGAGGGTTCCTGGCGCAAGACGATGGAAGTCAGCAGCGCGAAGCGATGTTGGCAGACCCTCAATGATAAGCATGTATCGGGAATCGTAGTCCTGAGTCATTGCACCCCTCAGCGAAGTGACAGACACTGGCTTCGACTTCACACTGGCATCACGCCGAGAAGGATCGATCTTCTCCTGTAGAGTTGGCCAGCTCTTATCGTTTTCGGCGAACTTGGAGAATCTAGCGCTTGGAGAAGAAAGATATCTTTTCTGGGCGGCGAAGAGAGCCCTGGCACTGGGAAGCCATTGTTGGCGGATCATCCGGGCGGTGGATTGTGAGGAAACATGGGATTTGAGGTTGGTGGAAGTGGAAGTTTGAGGGCATCTTGGAGTAGAGTACAATTAATTGAGCGAGGGTGTTTTGCGGGACTCGGCCGAGTTCCGATCTGATTTGGTTTAGCGGGGTTCTTCCTTATGGCACTCATGAGAAGTATAAACTTAGTAGGTTGAGTTAGACTCATGATGATAATATTCTTGAGCTTAGAGGCTTAGAGGGTAGTTATCTTCAATGGCAGTGTAGAATTATAGGTATCACCAATCATACTCTTTCGTCTTTTTTTGGTGAACTCTTTGACAGATTCACCTCAAATCACTGGCCGCTGTCTCCGAGCCCAGGCGCCACATGAGTCTTTCAATGACTGACTGATTAGCGTGAAATATACCGACGAAGATGGAAGAAAAGCATGTTATCTATGGCTTTCTGATTTGTGACTCAGAGGGCTAATTAAGCATTTATATTCTGTCTACGCACTTAGGTAGAGAGTTACGACGACACTGTCCACCCCGCTTTGCTGTGTGTATAAGTCTGTGGATGCTGGGCAGGCCAATACAGTGACTTATCAAACAGAACTGATAGTAATCTGATTCGAGGACCTTGAAAGATGCCTAAAGTATAACTAAGAGATGGTTTTTAAATGTGTCACCTTGATATATGTCGTTAAGAGTGGAGACTGATTGATATATCTGGTCCTGCTCTATAAATTGGGCCCTTCAGCTTAGGTTGGAAAGAGCCTTCAGTCGCACTTGCAGATTTGTGAGTGGGAGTGGAGAGTATTTTCTTGCGCACTAACACAGCAGTCGGAGCCCAAGTAACATCCTTCCTTCATCAACCACATTCAGAGGCAGTACTTCTAAGGCGGTTGCTTTGTTGCCCTTTTTGTTTTAATCTCATCTCATCACATCGGAGTCTTCTTCTATTTTCCTTTGTCATGCTTGCGAAAAGTGTCGACGCAAAGGTTAGGCCTTTGGCCAATACAAGCCTCGAAAAGTCAAGTCTTCTCGGTGCCGCTCGCATCTATGTCAGCAAAGATACTCTTCTCTCCTTAAACGGAAACCTAGAAAACGGAAAGCACTGCATCGTCACACGGTTGGAATCTGCCGCCAACAAGGAAGATGTTCCCCAAGAAGACCTGCAGCGAGAAGCCTCGCTATGGATCCTCCCAGAGAAGAACCTCAGCCCAAACGTCGTTATGATGACTAGGGCATTCCAAGAGGCTACAGGTTTCAGAATTGGTGATGCTGTTCGGATCACAGTTGCAGGCACAACACCAGAGGCAGAAGAAGTGGTTGTCCAGGATGTCACTGAGAAAACAGACAAAACAGCCGCCGAATTCGACAGGATGGTCAGATTAGACACAGACGCAAAATATCCCTTCTCTTGGGAAAATTCACTTGCATCTGCCTTTGGTTAGCCTAACCCTCCCTATGTAATTCATTATTCAAAATGCTAACCCTTATTTCCAAAGATCGTGCTGATCTTATCTTCCCTGGAATGGTTGTGGAAGCAATACACACTTGCAAGGCACGCCGAAACTTCGAGGTCGTTTCCGTAAACTCGCAGACCAATAGCGTTGCAAAGTTCAACCATAAATCAACGACCGTAATCATCACTGATGCCAATTCTACCACTACTGACTCAAACGCCCAAAACCGTGGTGATTTGGTTGTAACTGGTGTCCCTGGAATGACAAAGCAGATCAACACGCTCAACGAATTCCTACTCCTCATCACTCAGCCTTGCAATGTCAAAGGAGATAAGATGTCGGCTGCTTTTGTTATCCACGGTGGCTCCGGCACTGGCAAGACTTTCATTTTGAAACGCATCGCTGCAACCAAATGGGGCAGAGTGCATTGGATTAAGCCCTCGGACAAGATCGCGAGCATCAGGGAAACCTTCAAGCTTGCACAGAGCCAGCAACCGAGCATCGTTTTGATGGATAATTTCCAGTCTTTAATCAGCAAGGATCGCTCAAATCGTGATACTGTTATCGAGGCAATAGGCGAAGAACTGGATGCTTTGGCTGAAATCTCACAATCGAAAAACGCCTACACACAGGTCGTGGTGATCGCTACATGCTCCGATTTCTATACTGATATCCCCGAGGAATTGCGGTCGTCCACTCGCTTTCTTGAACACACCCCTCTACCTATTCCTAGAACCCAGGAGCGTCAAGAGATACTTGAGTATCTTGAGCCACCGATTAAAGGCGACAAACAAGCACTTCTCCTGGAATTGGCACAAATGACACATGCATACAGTCCCAAGGATCTCAGCATCTTGATCCAAACCGCCGTCCGTGGCCGCAAAACCCAGCTGCTTACGGCAGGTGTCGATCCCGGCGAGCAGGGTTTCTTGGAAAAGTCTGATCTAGACCGAGCGAGAAAGTCAGTTCGTCCCACAGCTATGCGTGACATAAATCTCAACCCTCCAACAATTCATTGGCAGGATGTTGGTGGTCAAGATATACTAAAAAAGGCGCTCAATCGAATGATCAAGTATACAAAGGTGCGAGGCGTTACTAATATCAGTCCTTTCACCAAGGTATTAACGATACATTAGAACCCAGAACACTCTCTTCGGCCCCCTCCAAAAGGTCTTCTGCTCTACGGGCCTCCTGGGTGCTCAAAAACTCTCTCGGCCCAAGCCGCCGCCACAGAGTCAGGCTTCAACTTCTTTGCGGTCAAAGGTGCCGAGCTTCTTAACATGTACGTCGGCGAGTCTGAGCGGGCTGTCCGAACCCTTTTCGAGCGTGCTCGCAATGCTTCTCCATCTATCATCTTCTTCGACGAAATCGACTCTATTGGCGGGCAGCGTTCGGGCAGTGGCTCCGCTACTCGCAGTACTGGCTCTGTCAATATGCTTACAACCCTTCTCACTGAAATGGACGGTTTTGAAGCTCTCTCAGGGGTACTTATCCTCGCAGCTACCAATCGACCTGAGGCTATGGACCCAGCATTAATGCGGCCGGGCCGATTCGATCAAGTCCTGTACGTTGGCCCTCCTGACGGAGCCGCACGAGAAGCTATTTTCAGCGTGCATCTCCGCGGCCTACCTCTTGCATCAGATGTCGATATCGCAGATCTCTCTCGACTCGCTGAAGGCTATTCTGGAGCCGAGATCAAGTCCATCTGCGACCAGACCTGCATGCTCGTTCAGGAACGTTATGACGATGATAGAACCAAGAAGCTCGAAATGGCCATGGCCGATTTAACAACTGTTCTTGAAAAAACACCACGGAATATCACAAAGCAGATGATTGATGGGTATGAAAAGTGGTCAAGGCAGTTCAAAAAGGTGTAGAGTTTAGATGAAGTTTGTAAAGATCAGCCTAAGGGTAGACTAAACCTATGCTGCTTTAGATGATACAATAAATTCATAAAAGTTTAGATATGGATATTACAAGTTTAGACCAATCAAGTGATAAGAAATGGGCAAATATGACGAATATTTGTTCTTTATCTAGACAGGTCTTTTTCATTTCTTCGTTACGAATGGCCTGGGATCAGCACCAACTATCGTCCCTGAACCTGACTCAGCTCCTTGCTCGTCTCACAAGGGCCATTGAAGCCATAAAGTTTATGGTACAACTCGGCAACTCAATAAACCACCCCTATGCACTACGGTTACTGCTCAGCTAGCAGGCCGCTTCCAAAATCTCCCCCTTTTTACAATCCTGCCAATCTCAACTTGCATGCCCTGATTTCCTCCCCACGCCATTCCACTTGCTACGCCGTCGCTTCTCAACAACTCTATCGCCCGAATAAGGGGGCAGAAACTCGGTCTAGATAAAGCCCGATTAGACCAGACCAAGCAATGCAAACAACCTGGACACGCCTAGTTAAAGGGTGCCTGGACGCAGCAGAGCATGTGATACTAAGAATATAGTGACGGATGCCACAAAGATATTTCAAACATCAACGCCGGTTCTCGCCACGTGACCGTTCCGTTAACCAGCAAGCCATACTTGCTAAATGTACTTGTGCGGGAGTGAGACCTCAAGTCTGCACCCCCCTTTCATGATAAACCAAAACCAGACCAATAACCGGTACGCCATCGCCGAAAGAAGTGAGGAGAATCTATGACTCCTCGTTGGAACCTGGGCCGCTGCCTGTTTTTAAGCCGCTTGAGAGACTGATGGCAATCTTCTTGCCTCCGGTGGGAGAGTTGACGTTGAAGCTTTTGCGTCTTTGTGGACCGCGAGAGTTGCCTGAGATCGCTGTGACAGAACCGCTGCTGCTGCGTCTCTTATTTTGCATCATTTTGCTCATCTCATCCTCGTCTTCCTCCTCTTCGCGTCGACGCTTCTCTGAAAGTCGCTCAGGTGGTGGGATACCTCCTCCAAGGCTCGAATCAATAGGCGAGTGCACAGCGTCCGATGCGACGTCGCTGGGTTGGCTGTCCGCTTCTGGTGTTGCTTCGGGGTCGGCATTTTCGTCAGTCTCTTCATCTGATGCGTAGTCGACTAGTAGCTTCGAGGTGATTGAGCCATTCGTAGATGGTGTCCTTTCCCCCTCTTTACTTGACTGGTCGTCATCATCTTCAGGATCAGATGTTGCCCAGTATTCCTCTTGCTCTTGCTCAACAGTGATTTGCTCGGCCATCCTTGTATTCGCCAGGGGTCTCCTACCCATTTCGTCCTCGGCTTCCATGAAATAGTCGACATTAGACGTGTAACCCTGAGTTTGGTCATATCTAAGAAGGATCTCCCGAAATGTCGACATGTAGCTCAGCGACTTAAGCTGTTCTCTATAGTTAACCACGAGATGTTTGATCAGGTCTTTGATGTTCTCTTTCTTGATAAACTCGAAAAATTCCAGTGACGCTGAGCCCAAGAGGTTGTCTCGGGGCACGGTCTCGATAAGAACTTCAAGAATTGGTCCCAAGACCTGCTTCTCCATGAGATGCTTGATGTAAAACTCATCTTGCATTCCGATCAATGATCGGAAGAAACGAATAGCAACTATGGGAGTTAGCAAAGTCAAGCATATCGGGTGAGTATTTCGTACCTAATCTCAAAAATTTCTCAGGGCATGTGAGAAGTTGAGCAATGCGCTTGACGATATCGTGAGACATGACATGTAACTTGACGCGTAAATAGTGGCAGCGAATAAAGAATGTTTGAATCTCAATAAGATACGTAAACATCGATGCCTGCTGCACAGTAAAATTCATGTCCGTTCGCTTCTCCAAGTCCATGAGGGGCTTGAAAAGCCTTGGAGCCGACTTGTCGTAAAATTTGTTGAGGAAAGTCTCTTGCTGAGGGTCAAGGGCGACTTGGGGTCTCTGTCTTCCCATAAACTCGCCATTAGCCTTCGCAAGGGCCTCGTTATTTTGCATTTGTTGAGGACCAGGGTCTAATAAGACCCTGAGTGCTTCTGAGATTTGAGACTTGACACCAAGATCAACTTCCACCAGCAGAAGATCAATCAAAGAGTCAGTGAGGAGAGTCTGGTTCTCGTGTAGTTGACGGTATAAAGTTTGACGAATCATTTGGGGATCGTGGTCGATGATTGAGATCAGGATATCAGTTGCCCCGACTCTAACTCCCACGTCATGATGTCTGAGCCCGAAGTGAATGACAGAAAGGAGTCCGTGAGCGATGAAGTTGTTGTATAACGTCTGACGCGCCGGTGGCTGGATATTCTTGGCAATGGCGCAACATTGCTGGATGAAGAGTACCGCTTCCTTCTTTCTCTTTTGGTCGCTATTCGTGGGTCTGAAGATGCCAAACAACTCATTAAGAAAGGCGGCATTCGCTTGCAGGTGTTGAACAATGTCGACTTGGTTGAAAAAGATGAGAGAGTTAAGAACCGAAAAAGTAGGATCGTCGAGTATTCTAGCCAGAACAACATCCTTTAGATACTGTAGACGGTATGTTTGGTGAATCTTCCTGCGGATTTGTTCCTCCTCTATAGGAACAACTTCTTTATACCGGCCTTGATTACCCAGCCAATGTCGATGATTAGCCTTGTGACTAGGAAAGTCAGGGTCGTATTCCAGAGCACCAACAACACCTAAGACGCATTCGTCCGACACCGCATGCTCTATAATCGAGGTGTCGTTAAGAAGAATGACTGTTTTCATGATGTTGCAAAGCCGGTGCAGGTCTTGAAGACTCTCGAGGTCCTCAGCCATCTCAACTAGGGGGACAATTTTGCCGATGAAGTCCTCGGCCATAATTGCCTTGGCAAGAGCATCGCGTCCGTTTGCTGTGGTGCTCATCATCCGCATAGTCTGTTCGATATCCCCGAGATTTCCAAGTTCGGCTGTGGGCAAGTTAATAGTTGGCGGAGCGTCGATAGGAAGATCGTCAGAGAGGCCGTCATCTGGGCATAAATTATCAGTATCGCATTCCTCAAGTAATGAGGGATCCTGCATACCGGCTCCCGGCAGATGGTTGTGAAAGGTCTGTTGGACGTTGCTCACGAAACGCCTATTGGATGTCAGTACACAAGTTATGTGCTACTGATTAACAACAGTACGAACCATATCAGGGCGCATCCCTCGGCTTCCTGAAAACTGAGTGCCATGTCAACTCCACTACTGGGTTCCTGCCATACAATCAGTGTATCTGTGAGTCAGGTTAGACACATGACGTCTGTGATGCGCATCTCGGACTTGGTGACGTGCCTTGCTGTTTCTGGAATCCATCTTCTTTTTGGATTTTCGTTTCTAGCAGAAGGCGATCGGGATGATCCTCTGATTCAACGATGACGCGCGGTTCTTTGCGGCCATCCTCAAGCTGCAAGCGCTACAGTCAGCAACCAATCCCGGGCGCAAAAGTGCATACAAAATGCACAACTATAAGGACATCAACAACATACAGTCTCAAAGCTCGCGCTGCAGAAGCCGGTGCCTCGATCGAACCAGTCATTGTTGCGGAGTTCGTAGACCTTGACGCGCTTCTTATCGGTGGGCTGATGAGGCACGGGCTGTGCCATCATCAAAGACTCGGGCTCTCCCTCGGCAGTGAGGTTCGTATACGCAACCAAATCTGGGGCAAGTTCGAGATGCTGTTGCAAGGACAGCTCCGATGGTTCGTTGGGACTCAGAATCGTAAGCGCCGCCACGATTCCTTACGGTGCGCGCAGACGGTGCGCGACAGTGGAACTTCAGGATATCCTGATTATGCAAGATGCGCAGCTGGCGCCGCTATCAAAAAATGATACAATAACAAGCGAGCGACAGTGCTTCAATGCGCCATGCAATAGGAATCTATTGAGAGGGGGCGCGGGCGGAAATCGGGCGGGTCGGTGTGCGTTGGACAACTACGGTAGGTTGGCGACACGCCACGGAAGCAATCGGCGGGAAGGAGGGAGCGACGAGCGCGGGAAAAGGAAGGCGCGACAGGCGGAGGCGGAAAGCGACTTCGGCGACAGACAGGCAGCCGTACAGAGCCGTGAACTCGGTATGCGGCAGGCGGGATCCGGGGCCAAGAAATTGATTTTGTGTCGGTTTTAACGATAAGGGACCGATATATATCGAGGGACCGTTTGAGGCTGTCGAGAAATGCGGATTGAGGTGGGCAATGCGCGTGACCAGGCTGCCAGATGGTGTTGGGTTTAGGCCTTGGGATCCTCTTCGGGGGCGAGGGGAGGGGGCCCTGCCTTACCAATGTCGTGTCAGCCACAGTGAGGCTGGTGGGAAAGGTGCCTATCGTCCAATCAGGTGCTGTATCTGGTGTTGCCACTCTGAAAAAATGACGCGGGTCTGGAGAAGTGAAAAAAGGAAACAAGTGGTTCTCGTCCAATCAAAGCTTGTTTCTCCAGTTTCTTATCAATTGCGCGACCGGGCAGAGACAAAAAAAAAAGACCCCTGATGAACTTGTCAAGACATTGAAGGTGTCGTAATGGAGGCAATGATGCAACGACGAACTACTAAATATAACTTGTAGTAAAAATCATCAATAACAAGAAATACGAATTGAGTGGCAATCGTTTCTAGGCAGTAAGGCAAGGCTTCGTTTATTACCAGGACAATGGCTCTCAAGTTCGGCCCTTATGCAGATAAGGTACGGATAGTCCGTATCGTTTGGAGGTGTCATCATGCAGTGGCATATTGACAATTCGATTGTCTATTTGTGTTGAGCGACGTTGATTCTTTGATACAAGCGTGAAATTCACGTGAGACTCGCGTGAAAGCAGGTATTCATTGTAAATGCACGTTACCGGGAGAATATGGATGCCTGAAGAATCCTTCAATCAAGCTGGACAAGCAGTTGGCTCATCCTTTACGTGCTTGTCAGGCAAAGGAAGTTCCGTCAAATCACATGTTTCCTCCATTCTATTAATGATTAGTAGAGGTCGTTCCATTCTTCTTCCACTTACTTTACATAATTCTCTCGTCTCTTAACTTTAATAAGTACTTATTTATGCGAAACGTGATCGACAGGGACAATTAAACTCAACTTTTGAGTTAAGCCATGACGCTACTCCTACTGCAGGAACGTGTAGGGTCGAGTCGGTTTAAGTGTTTAAGCTGTCATTATCTCCCTGGGCAAGGTTTATTTCCCCGCATCGTGAGCTCAGGGAGCATAAAATAGCTTCAAGCTCAATGTGTGGTAGTAAATAAAGGGAGGAATGAGACAGATATGTCAGTGCCAGCACACAAATAGAGATATGCCACACGAATAAGCGAATAAGCGATCATGATCTTGTAGATGCTGGTATTGATGACAGCTAAGAAGCCACAGAACCCAATCGAAAGAGCTCACCATCGACTGCGTGACATGCTCAGCATTCTTATCGCATGTCACTGAGACGCTAGGCGCCCTTATCTACTTGGGTGTCTTTATCAGAAGAACTAATAGTTGACGGTCAAAGCCACGGCACCGAGCTTTATCGGCATCAAGCACGAGCATCGTAACACATGCGGTCGCCTGACAGCCTTCTCACCGCGCCATCGAGCTACCTACCTACCTGGTAGCTCTTTGGAGCTTCCAGACGTTGATAGTTTGCAGTTTAGTGTTCAATAGTAACCTAATCGAGGCTTATAGTGTTCCTGATATAGTAAAAAGCGGCTGTTGAACAACGTGGGCATCGTGGTCAGCGGTGTTGGTTCTCTTCCTCTGCCCAAGGAGGCATCAGCATTTATCTACGAGGCAGCATTAACGGTCGCCTCATGACCATAACGAGCTAATTCAGAAGCATCCTTTCCCGTAACTGTCGGTGCCTTTCCAAGATCATTGAAGAAAAGAGGTTGTAAACTATTGACCCTGCAGAGCTGAGGGTGTTGCGATATAATGAGGGGAAGAAAAGCGAACGCGAAAGCAGCGAAGGGCCAAGAGAACGAGACTTGTCTAAAAAGAGAAGGCTTATAGAGGAAAGAAACTTATCCTATTCATAAGGCACACTAACGTACTGTATTTTGAACCAACATCGTTTTATCTCTTGGCGGTTTTCCATAATGGAATCTCGAAACAAAGGCGTTCCCGTTGAATAAGACGGGCTTTGATGTCAGCCAAGACGCATGTTCCTGAATCATCAACGAAACAGCTCAAGCAAATTTCTCAGTCGAGTCGGCTTCACCGCCAGGGGGTTTTGTGATAGCGAAACAAGCCAGGCGTCGTTGGTTCTCCTGGATCTAGCCGCATCCTCATGCAGCGTGGAATGGAAATGGGGGAGGTTAGATCTGATCTCAGCTTGGCAGGGCATTGTAACGCCAGAAGGCTGAAGTACTAAGCTGTTCTAGGAAGTTTAGTCTAGGTTCCAAAGCTTCTAGCGTGAGACGACAGCCTAATCGAGTTTGGATGGGTTTTTGGAGCTGACATAGTGGGGGATCATCATGATATATCCTGTCTCTCTATTGATCTTTTGTGCCTTGTCTTATGAGTTGACCCCTTTACGATACCGCTCTGGCCCGGTGTTTACCGGCATCTTTTTTGAATCTGCGGAGCTCAAGCTCCCGAATCAAAGGTCAACTAAGAGGAATCCGTTCAAGAGTCTCATTCGTCGTGTGGTGGCTTGGCCTGGGGTACATCCCTGGTGCAGATCTGCTCTGACAGCCAAGGACAGGGGGTCCTGGACTGTCAAACCTGCAGACACACACAGCACGTTCCCTCTGGGCTTATGCACGACAATGGAACCTTTTTACGACTACTGCTTCACGACAAAAGCACAATGACGATGCGCCAAGCTGCAGTACGCAATTGCGAGTCAACAGTGAGGTGAAAGAGGCGTCTACGTGTTTTAGCCAGGGGCTCAAAAGCCACAGAATCGATCCGAGAAGCCGGTAAGTTGAGACAATCAGTGAGGCAGAAAGACTTCGGGTGCAATGACTGACGCCACGATGTGGATTGTGTGCAGATCTAGGTTGTAGAGAAGCCATGCCGTCCTATTTTGGTCAATAATCTGAAGTAAAGAGGCACAAGACCGTTGGAGGGTCTATTTTCACCTGTTTTTTGTGTAATTGGCGTAGATGAGGCGTTTGAGATGGGAAAACTGTTTCGACATGACGTGTAAGTGGTCTTTTCAACACGAAAGCATCTCGTATGGCAAAATAAATAATTACGATAGTGCAGCAATGGGTGAATCCTTACCCCTACAGACACAGAAATAGAACCTGATGTAAGCTCTGTCGCTGGATCGGGCCCGAAAGACTCCGTCAGCTCTTAGGTCAGCGGCTTCTTCGGGTGACTGATTGAGCGAAACCATCTCTGTATTCACCGCAGCTCTTACACTGAACAACTACTCCCGGTATCGGCAGTGACAGGAACACCGAGGAGCGGTAGATTTTTTATCTTGGCAGGTAAAAGTGAATGAGCTGACACGATTTACTCGGCTGTCTCTGCACCGCCAGGCTCTGGCTACACCCCAGCCTTGGTGGCGTTGTAACCACACGGCCCGGAAGACTCGGAAACGAGCCACTCAGAGTGTTTGCTTGGGAAAAGGCTGACTGAGCTAACAAACAGCTTCTCAGAATGTTCTTCGCGTATTAGTTATACCGAAGGGGCGAGACCGAGGTCGATGGACCCGTTGATGCGGTGCCGCAAAGATACACGGATGGCGTATGGCTGCCGATAGTCTACAGGGACAGGGCTGGAGACAGGGACAGGGATAGTTATGCCTCGGCAAGCAGTTCAATGGTCGCGGAAGCTGTCAATCGGACGGCTGGTGACATTTCTTTTGGGCGTGGTCACATATTAAACCTCGAGTGGTGACATCTCAATCGTCGATTTTAGATATGTAACTTTTCGACTGGTGGCATGTTGATTCTCGACGAGTGACATTGCAATCGACGATTGATGACATCTCCATCGATGATTCTGTCCGTCTTCATCAACACGTGGTTTCTGGGTTTTCCGGCTCTACACGCGAGGCGGAAACTGACATGGTTTGGATCTCGTCTAAGACATGGGCAGACCTGGACCTGGACGGTGACACATCGAGTCCACCCTTGCAATGCCAAACTCCCTCGGTGTCAAAAATATGAACTCACCAAAATAATGATATTTTTTTCCAACATGAAAAGAGTCAGATCATGCTCTGAATCATGTTGGAAAAAGATCTGCAACATGTGGCTCAACGCTCTGCATGAATAGTCCCTCCATTCCATCCTATAGCCCCTGGATTGCCTCATGGTCGTTTCAACGCAGCGCCTCATGAGCAAACACTTCCTGAGAAAGGACTGGGCTTGTTTCACGGATCCGCAGGGGTTGGTGCGTCTGTGGCGCTTCACTTTAACGCCCTTTAGGCCAAGACCCTCTGCTTGACTTGTAAGTCTGGGTTGGAGGTCTCGAACCCAGTAAAGATCGGCTATTCCAACGCCGTTGCGGGCCGTCAGGTTCTTTTACGGCGCTGATGCACGCTCAACCTTGACGCCAGTCTCCAACGCACCACTTCAGCGATCACTATCCTCAGCCTCTTGTTATATCTAGACCACTTCGCCCGTTGAGAAAACGACTCTTTTTGTTCATACCATTTCAACATACTAAACCAAACCAATACAACGATAACACATCCACTTATATACTCCACACCATATCACAACAGCATATCTACCAACAACTATGTCTATCCTCAGTTCCATCAAGCGTGCTCGCGATCACAAGGAGACCGCCAAGGCCAAAGAAGTAGAGAAACCCAAGGAAACAAAGCCCACACAAAGATATCGCCATGTCCCCACACACGCAGCATGCGATTCAGTCAACGTCGGTCCAGCTGGTGCCCGTCATCACGACCGCTCCAAGGTTCGCGCTGAGAACCGCAAGCGAACGGCAAAGGCCGTTGCTAAAGCCATGCACGACAATCACCACATCGAGATGAACTTTCCCGGCTCATCAACGGTGTCTCCCTTCACCAGTGGCAGCTGCAGCACTACCTATCAACCCAGCGAGACTGACTACGATGGGGACATCAGCCCTAGAAGTCACTCTCCTGTGCATCACTTTGAGCCTGCCAACATCTATGAGTACTCTCCTGCGCCAACTTTCCATCATCCCATTTCTCTCAAGGGCAAGGAAGTTGTCCGAGGTCCTCAGTATGGCTTGGCCTACACTGTATCCCCTGACCCCCGGGATCGACTCTCTGAGCGTTTCCAGACTGGCGTCATGATCTAAGCTTATACTCGATGAGATTTCTGCCCCTGGAGGGCGATTTCTCAGGCATGATCATGAGATACAAACCAGAAAATCAGCAAGTGACTGGCTCCCTGCGACCACCCACGCTTCGGCCCTACAAGGTCCATCCATCAACTTACACCGATCCGTCCACCAAGCTCTCCATTGAGATCGAGCAGGACACGGTACTCAAAGTTCTGAAAGAATGCGAAAGCGAGCAACCCAACAAGAAAAGCCAAAACCAGCTACAGGGGTCGTCTTGTGGGGGAGAAAGCAAGCATTAGATATGGGGCCCCTCACGGGCATTCCGATGTCGTTTGACACATCGTGGCAGAAATCTTATACTAAAATAAAAGAAAGAGTACGCCACACTCTGCTTAGACTTGGTTCAGAGCAGGAATCTGAATCGAGCTAAGCCCCTTTACTTCATGTACAATAGCGTTTAGACTTTTCTTCTGGAACCTTTCGGGTTCTTCCGTTACTGTACGTACAGTACATACTTTTAGCTTTGAGGCTTTAGCTCATTCTTGGTTGGCTGGGACCAACTGTTACGGAAATGAAACTAAGACAACGATTCGCGCTCTCATTCTGCTTTCCATCGATCGCGATCCCTGTGAATGTCATGAAGACCACTACTGCAGGGGTTATGATTGAGTATCCTACCTAATTGATCAAATACGGTTATTCCAGTTGACTCAGTTTAATTGATCTTCCAAGTCGCAAAGCTTAGACAACCTAAGGTGAGCAGAGGTAGTAACGGAGGCTGTACAGGTACGGCATTCATTTCTCATGTTCCTTTCTTCAGGCCGTGTATGATCTGACGTTGGAAAATATAATCTAGTCTTGTGTAATTCTTGAAACATGACTACAATTGAGTAAACGATCAAACGCGGTTATTCTCAGCAATATCTTCAATTGTTCTAAAAAAAAAAAAAATTAGTTAGCCTCGGCAGTTTCCTACTGGTCATTTTCACCACTTGACTTGGTCCCTGCCGATCCCTACCATCTTCACTATAGCACCCTTTGGCACCCGCAGCCCTGTAGCTACGTAATCATAGATTAGATGCAACGCCTCATTCATGCTTCGTGGCCTTCTAATGCTGTACAACCACAAGCACAAGCACAAGCAGCGCACAGCATTCATACTCTGAACCTTTCTTCGCCCACGGGCGCATTCGCCTTTCTTATTTTCCTTTCCTTGCGTACGTGGCACCAAATTAATTGGCATCTCAAATGAGCGCGCTCTAGTTCTGCAAACACTCGCCTTTTCATCGCTGCATCTCTGCAGTCGCGAGCCGCATTAAACAACCTCTCCCCTCCGCCAACATCTAATGGCTATCGAACCCCCCGCGGGGTTTCTCGGGCCTTTATGGGCCTGGGTTGAAGCTACGCCCGTCTACATTCTTCTATCATTATTTATCGCATTTATTGCGCTGGCACTTCTTGGGGTATGCACTGCACTGAACCCCTCTAGGGCCCCGCGTAATCGCAAGCTCACCATTCCTAGCTCTATGTCATCCTCCATCTCGTTGCGCCAAAGCCACGACCCGTCTACGCCTCCGAAAAGACCTACGTTACCAGCCATCCCACTGAAGGGCGCACGCAACCTCAACCTCTCCCCTGCTGGTACGATCGCTGGCTCGCTGAACGACAGGCTAGTGAGCAGCATGTCCGCCCCGATGAGGCATTCCCTACTCCCGATGCTGGAAACATCGAACCAGCCGAAGTGCGCCTAAGTGTCGTCTTTCCAGCCTACAACGAAGAGGATCGCGTTATCCCCACCCTTGAAGAGGCTGTCACTTATCTTGATGAACACTTTGGCCGAACCAAACAAGCTGGACCCAGCGGAGCGAGTCCTACAACTAAGAGACATGTTCGGAACGCTCCTAAGGAGGATCTCGGCGGATATGAGATCTTGGTTGTCGATGATGGAAGCAAGGATAAGACAGTGGATGTTGTCCTCAAGTTTGCCCAAGAGCATGGCCTCCATGACATTCTCAGAGTTGTCTCACTTGCGCGCAACAGAGGCAAGGGCGGAGCGACTACTCACGGTTTCCGACATGTGAGGGGTGAATACGTCCTATTCGCTGATGCTGATGGCGCATCCCGTTTCTCTGATGCTGGCAAGCTCATTGAAGGATGCGAGGAAGTTGTTGATGGGTCGCACCGCGGCGTTGCTATTGGAAGTCGAGCCCATCTCGTCGGCAGCGAAGCCGTGGTTAAGGTAAACTAGCCCTCTCGTCTATAACAATTGTATCGACTAACACAACTAGCGCTCGGCTCTGCGAAACTTCCTCATGCGATCTTTCCATCTCGTGCTCATGATCCTCACACCCCCTGCAACATCGCGCATCCGCGACACCCAATGCGGCTTCAAGCTCTTCTCGCGAGCATCACTCCCACACATCATCCCCTACATGCACACTGAGGGGTGGATCTTCGACATCGAGATGCTCATGCTCGCAGAGTCTGCGCCCGCGACACCAGTTCTTGGCCACGATGGCAGTGTTATTGGCACGAGTCCCGGCATCAAGGTTGCCGAAGTGCCCATCGAGTGGCACGAGGTTGGTGGCAGCAAGCTCAATGTCATTCAGGACAGTATCAAGATGGCTATCGGCCTTGCGGTGCTGAGAGCGAGTTGGATGTTTGGTGTCTATCGAAGACGATTGACATAGGATGAGATGAAGGGATCAGGATATGAGCGTAAGTGCTCAGCATTCACAATGACCATTACTGTAGTTGAATAAAACACACAAGCCAACAAATTCATCGAGTGCATGAACATCGATGGTTCGCCCTTCACATGGTCAGGCCAACAAGACACGGCAAAGCAAATTACGGTTTAGTTGCAATTAATATTAATCTTGAAATGATAATCTACTTGTACCGCCCCAATTTCTAACTACAGGTAGTATGGGGATCAAGCATGCATGTGTGTATATCTAACAAAAACCCACTCCCGCTCAACACTCCGAAATGCTCAAATGTCTCATAACCACCCATGAAAGAAGGGCATATGTGCAATCGTCCCACTGCTCTAATCTAATGTCTCCCATTTCTGAAAGAAATTTGTATTCGTTTTGAAATTCAACATAAAAGTCCCAAGCCAAAGCTCCATAAACGCCGCAGCTCTCGCTACCCAAACACATCGTGCTCTTTTTCTCTTCTTCCTTTTTTCAAGCTTCGGATTTACTGGAATGTCTCCCGGTACATGATAGGAAGGAAGACAATGCATGCCTTCCAGAGGATGAGGACGGCATCAATGATGGCGAGAGGAGCCTTGAAGATACCCAAGATACCGCAGCCAATGACGGTGCAAGCGTTAAGCCAGATGGCAAGGAATGCAACGGTGAAGAAGTGGTAGGCGAGGATGAAGGGGCGCTGGAGCATACCAGCCAAGAGAGCGACGGGGCCGTCAGTTGAACCACGCTTGAAGTAGTTGAAGCATCCGTACTGAAGAGCGCGGAGCTGACGGTCGTTGGCTGCGAACAGGGCGTACAGAGCCTGAGCGAGAACGTTGATGATACCAGTCAAAGGCTTGCGCTTCCAGTAAAGCTGATCAAGCGCATTGTTGATGGCCTTGTTGTCAGCGAGATCAGACACCTTGCTAGGGTGCAACTCCTCGGCGAGGATGACAACATCGTTGAATGCGACAGTCATACCACCACCAGTAAGAGGATGTCGCATGTTCATGGCGTCACCGAGGAGAATGGCTCCGTTGGCGCGCTGCTTCGTAGGAGGAAGCCAGCTGTTGGGCATGCTTCGGGGAATCTTGCCATCCTCAAGAGCCTTCTCAGCTGAGGGTCGGATGCTAGGAGGGAGCGCGGGAAGGACAAAGTTGCGGATGTATCCACGAACACCGCCATTCTCAGGCGAGGCTTCGGGGATACCTTGAGGCACGTCGATAAGAGCGCGAGTCTCATGAGTGCCGATCTGGTAGAGAAGGATAGGGAAAGCATTGCCAATGATGACATGGCCGTGGCCAGGTTCAGGGAGATCGCAGTCGATGAGCTCAAGAGCGTAGAACTTTGAGCAGACCTTGGGCTTGGTCCTGAGGACCTCCTGGCGCCACTTGGAATCATAGCCATCAGCGATAATGGTCAACTGTCCAAAGTAGTAATCCTTGTCCTTCACACCAGTCTCCTTGTTCTTTGTGCGACTCTCAACACCGAGAATCTGGTCCGACACCTCTCCGCGCAGCGTCTTGACAACTTCTGTCTCAACAACAGTGATGTTCTTGTGGTTCATGCACGACTCTCGTAGCTTGGTGATAAAGCGGCCGTGGTGGAAACTGCACCCAGACGGTCTCTTATCCGCTGTGCTGTGGCCTCCCCAAGCATGTGTAACATTGCCGCTATCATCGAGACCGGGGTAAGGAATGAGGACCTTCTCGCCGTGGTAGAATACCGTGTATCCGTAGCAAGGCATGGCATCGATACCCTCGAGGCAGTGGCCGAGGCCGATTTTCTGTAGCGAGGCGACACCGCCAGGCTGAAGAAGTTCGCCAACGATGCGATCGGGCTCCGATAGCCATCGCTCGAGAAGGAGAACGGATCGGCCCTGGTTTGCGAGAGCGTAGGCGATAGTGCAGCCGAATACACCAGCTCCTACAACGACGACATCGGCTTCATGGTATTGTTCGCGACGGCGAGTCTGCGACTCGGTTGATGTGAGTACTGAAGCCATGGTTGAAATTATTGGCTGTTGTAGGAGTGAAAGGAAGTTGAGTCGCGGCAGTTGAGGAATTGTCAAACAGGACTTTCGATGGGGAGTGGGGGGTCTATTAATCGCGGATCGGGGGAGGCGAGAAATTGGATGGATTGGCCCTGGGAATTAGGGGGGCGGAAAGTGGTCAAAGAGTAAGAGCAGCAGCAAAATGCAACTCTTTTATAAGAGAGTGAGATCAATGCTTTCAGGTGAGATGGCACGATATTCTCGCAGATGCTCAAGGTGAGAGTTGGCAAATAATGTAAAGACTTGTCTCTTATAAAGTTGAATCGGGTTTCGGGGGCCACAGAGCCTGTGACAATGACGCTCTCGATTTTTGGGGGGCAAGTATAAAAAAAGGTTACAGGTGAGAAAACACAACCGGATCAATTGAGATGGAATTCTGGGCAATTGAACCGATTTAAACACCACAGACACTTTCAAAGACGACAATTCCTCTCGTCTGATCACAATTGACCGGATATGCGCCGTTTATAGTGTCCCTTTCCCTCTCATTCTCGTGGGATTCATCCTCCAGGTCCAGGATATCAACAAATCAGCCTATAAACCGTCACTGAATGTCATGTCAGGGGCCCAAATTCAAAGAAACGAAGAAGAAAAACCAACAAGAGAAATGGACCCTTGGCTGTCATGGGACGATCCTGTCATTATCGTAGGCGTAGTTCCAGGGGAATAACCCACTGTAAGGCCCCCTGGAACACTTCACCCCGCAACGCCGTGGTCTCTCCCTCCATCGCAGCAATCGCGCCACCAAGACCCGTAGACGCCCTGACCGCTAAAAGAGCAGCCAACCAACGAAGACGAGATCTTGCGGGCATGGTTCGATGTGCGCAAAGGACACCGCCAGGTTCCGGGACTTTTCGCATGTGAAAGACGTCGTCTCATAGAGATTCAGATCGTACGTGGTTCGAACCAATTTCTCCTCTGCCGAGTCGAGTCCGGTATTACTTCGTCAAGAGTAATAGAGAAAATACGTATTCGGAATGCGACTCTCTCGGTTTCTCTGGTTAGGGTCCGATGCTTATTTGATGTTCCTGCGTCTGCTTAGCGGCTAGTGGCCAATCAGTTTCTGGTTGATGACCTCCATTAACCAAATCTCATGATGACGGGGTCAACTCTACACGAATACGCTGGTGCATGTGACACTATCAACCCCCAAGCCCCACCTGTCATCAATTGATCTCAAGCAGAGAAAAAGAATCACATGTGAAAATAAGGGATCACCATTCAATTGACATGTGCTGAGAGGAGCTGTTCAACCACAATCGCTGAAACCCATAGAGCATTCAAAGGATGAATATATTCTTCAAATAGTGTTTTGTTTTGCTTTGTGCTGTATTGTTTGTTTAACAGATAGTACCATAACAGATACCATCGTATGCTCTCATATTCTCAGGCCACAAAGAAAAGTTAACGTGACCAACAAGCTGATATACCCAAAAGCCTCTGCTGTAACCATAATCTCTACGCCATGCCAAATGCATATCCATATCTTCTAAGTATACAACCTCTAATCTCAAGCCATTGCTCTGGCTATTTCCTTCTCTAAATATATGTCATCCTCAGTAAGCTCAGGCGAGGGCGTCCTCTCTCGTTTTGTCCGCTCATGTCGTGCCGTTCGGATCTCATCTGTCTTGTGCTGTCGAGCAGGCAATTTATCCTCGACAATCCTATGCTTCGACTCACTCAATACTTGGGGTGTTGAATCTCGTCTTGAAGTCACCTCCCAGTCTGTGTGCCGCTTATCCATTGACGTCTGGCGCCCAGATTGTGTGTCTGGGAAGAAGCCTCCTTCAAATGCCGCTGGCTCTTCCACCGTCTTGAAAGCTCCAACAACCTCCTTGGTAACGACCTCCCGTTCTTGTTTGTTCGTCGCCCGTAAGGACTTGATGTGTTCAAGAGCATCATCAAGACGTAATAGCACTTGCTTGTGTGTGTTCTCTCGCTTGTGGTCCCTGGTTGCTCTGGATGCCACATGTTTCATAGCCAGTTTGACCGATTCCTTGCACTCTTTACTGCCCTGCCACCATTCTGACTTGGATATGAAGCTTGCAATGAGTAACATCAGGTCTCTGTAACGTCCTTGTCCAGTATATGAGTGGATGAGACTGGCAAAATTGAATTTGTTGTATGCCAGCTCACCCATACCATTCTGCTGTGCTGCCATTTCGCAGACCTTGATCGCGGCTTCAGGGTTACCCTTCTGAGTAAGAACACGGGCGGCTTTGTTGTATACACTGTCGTGAATGTGTTGACCCTTGGCGAGATTCTCGCGGAGCAAATCATTTACATTGTCACCAGCCTCAAGTCGAGCGACCAGCATAGGTACCAAAGCACCACTAATGTCGTGTTTCCTTATGTATGCCTCATTAATGAGACACGTCACTGTGCCTGAATGGGGTCCTTCCAAGTGAATGTTGGCGACAACGGCAAGTCGGAGGCATCGTGATGAATCACCGAGGCCCTTCTTAGTTGCCTCCTTGTAGGCGCTGTAGACACCGGCCCAGTCGTTCTCGAGCGCCAGAGTATTCATGTGTTTGAAAGCTGCTCGCTCATAGATAGATATTGAGTCACCTCGGCGTTCAGGCAGAGTCTGGGCAATTCCATAGCTATCAACCTTTTCTCCTGGCAGGGGCTTATGAAGATCATGCAGGCCGCCTTCACTGGCGTAGCTGGTCAACAGAGGGTCCTTCAGCCATGGTGCAGAAGTTTGTGCATCCTTCAGCATGCGGACCACGTCAGCTCTCGACAGGTTCCAGTATCTGCAGCACTTGCCGACAATCTCGTTGAAGAAGATCTGGTCCATTGCCAAGCCACCATCTTGGCAGAACTGGACCCACGCAACAAGAGCTTGAAGATTACGGGTTCGGCCGTGCCTATCCATAACAAAGAAAGCTAGGGGCTTGTTCAAACTCATGTGGTGGTTGCTGACAAGATCTCTCACAAAGATGTCCATCTCCGTGGTTGTGTGATCCTTGCAATAGATCTTTGTCAGCCAGGATAGAACATTCTGAAATTGGTCGGATTGCTTGGCTTTAGGTCCGAAAGCCTCGAGTCCAGCCGTGACCTTGTCCCATTGTCCCAATTCAGCTTCGCGTACAACAAACCTCCCACGAAGCTTGACATCGATGCCTGAGGCCTTCGGTCTCATCTCGCAGAGCTTTGACATCTCTGCACTTGCAGTCGCGTCATCACCAGCATCAAGAGCAATGAGGGTAATTCTGCGTCTGGCAGCATACTGAGTAGACAAAGAAAATACACTATTGTCAAAAAGACCGCCTTTTTGGAGTAATGTATAAATCGTTTTGACCTCCAGGAAGTCCTTCGTCTTCCTCCAGTAATGCATAAGTAGCCGAGTGACCCATTCATTGTGATTAGTATTCACGGCCTCCTTCGACTGAAGCTCAAAGCGAGATAAACTCCGCAGCAAGTGCCTCACACCCTCAACGTCGCGGCTCCTGGAAAGACTATCGAGGAAGGGTACGGCCAAAAGGCAGATATCGTTGCAAGCGGGACGGACAGCTTCGAGTATGAGAGGGATGGTTCCATATTCCCGAGACACTGCTGTGGACTGAAGTATCCGGATGCCTCTTGATAAAACCTCCTGGGCCTCCTCACTCTGTGCTGAGGTCAGCCTTTGAAGCATCTTGGTAGCTCTCGTTTCATTCTGGACACGCTCTTCGCGTGGCAAGTCTTGGGTCTCCATTTTCGTGAGGAGATTATCCAGCCGTGACCACGATGCTTGTTGTCCTATCATGGTTTCATCGGCTGGCTCTGATTTTGTTATGCCAACTTGTCCATCGCTTGCCGTTGAGGTGTTCTCCATCGTGGATGTTTTTGTTGAGCCTGTGCTAGCGTCATTTCTGGCCTTGGTCGTCCTGGTGTTGGTTGATCGTGTCATTGGTAATGATGTAGTCGGTAGGCTGATCTCTGGTGATAGCCTTATTGAAAGGGCGTTGTGAGAGAATGTGATGTTTTCTGATATTCGTGATAATTCCTTTCGTGCTGCATCCCACTCATCCCATCTCCTCTGGCGATTCTGAGGCGTGCTTGTTGAGTCTCCATCCTCAGGCAATGTTGTCTCAAAAGACTTTATGTGTTCAATTTCCTTCTGGCGCGATAATTCATGCTCCAACGAGTCAATTCTTGTTCGTTGACGGCGCACAGCATTGTTGGTAGGTGCGTGCGAGAAATCGTGGGTAATTTCAATTGGAAAGGTTTCTCGTCTACTGTAGCTCTCAGCCAGCGCAGCTGAGTTGCGGTTCACCCGGGCAGTGTGAAGTTTCTTGGCATTGTCGAGAGCAGCTCGAGCGATGTTGAGTCGTCGACGTCGTTCTTCAGCAAGGATAATGACTGAACAGGACGTTGTTAGGAGAACACCACGAAGAGCGTTGACGGCGACCCTTGAAGGGGCGGGGCTTGGAGTGGCCATTCTAGGCGGTCGTCATCTTGATCCGGAACAATGCTGCCCCAGATCGGTTTTGTGAGATCGTAGGTTCGTAGGTTGATGCTCAATTCGTCGTCTCGGTATGTCGCTCGCAGTAATTGTCGTGGTGTGATGCACAGATTCTAGGCTGGGTGAGATCCAATCGAATTGGAGGTTAGGTACGTACCCGCTCGGCCGAGGAATCGGGACTTCAGGCCAATGAGAGAGCTACGATGGCCAGCAGCATCAGCCCATTTTAGGTCAGCATCCTTGTCCATATACAGCTTCAGGGTAGGCAGTTCTAGTAATCTTCCTCATTTTGATATCTTATTGTTATGAGCATTGTCTTATATGAAAGTCCAGTGGACCTTATCGCTTCAGTTACTTCCTGTTACTATTCGATATAGATGGTTTATCCAATAGGCCAATATGATTTGAGTGGCAAGTAATTCAGCTATCAGGACTTTCCGACTGTTCTTTTCCCTTGTTGAGGCTATTCATTCCCCACAAGTGATTTACACAATGAACAAAACAATATGATGCGTTGATATAAGGTTCTTAGGACGCTACACAATCTTGCACGTCAATGTGTTCAGTCGATCTCTAACCACATATCCCATGCAGACTAAAGGTGTGCCTAATGCAAGTTGAACACTTCTCCATGCTCTAAGTCCGTCAACTCCAGCTCTCAGCTGCTTGTTTCGATCATCATGACAGCTGCTTCTGCTGAACAGTTGCATGGACTGATCTTGATCTAAACGTATCAAGGTAGTTCCCAATTTTAGTGTATCTTGTGAAGCCAATGAGAATATTTACATGAGTTCGTTCGGACTAGTTGGGAGGTCTTGTTACTTTGATTGTACGGATTGATATCAGCTCTTGCGGCATATGCCCGTATGCGCCTCGTTAGTACCGTAGAATGTGAGTCAACTTCGATCCAATATCTTCTAATGAACGCACCACGCAAGATGTCGCTATCCTTCAGCAAGTACGGGCCCGACAAATCCGCTCAAGTCCAGAAGGTCCGTTCCTAAACGGTATGAATGGTAGTCGTAGGAGTTGCCATTTCCATATGATAGATCTGAATATATAAACTCGGAAGAGAACCTTTCACCATCAAGCGAGAAATACTCGCAACTCTTATATTTGATAGCATAAATCCAGCCACCATCGATCATTCGTCTGCAGTGACGCCACTGCCGCTGCCACTTATCATCACCACTTTCATTCACTGCCAACTCCAGCCTCATTGCTCCTACAAATTCATTCCCTCTACATTTATCACCTCAACTCCACGCCTCTTTATCACGAAAGCTAGCAACCTACCGCAGCAAATAATGGCTCTCCCTTTTGCACCACCTCCCAAAAGTCCCCTGGGGCGCTACCGACTTTTGTCGCCAACTGCATCGGTTTGGGTGTCCCCTATTTGTCTTGGTACCATGAACTTTGGAAACGCTTGGTGAGACACACATCTGATGATTCCTAATACCTACTAACAGTAGCGTAGGAAAGAGTGGATGGGAGAATGCGACCAGTCCACGTCGGAGTCAATTTTAGATTTCTTCTATGAACAGGTATGAACACCATGTATTGAATACAAGATATCGATGATGTACTGATGGAAGAGCAGGGCGGAAATTTTATTGACTCTGCAAACAATTACCAATTCCAGGAAACCGAGAAATGGGTGGGAGAATGGATGAGGAAACGAGGCAACCGGGATGAAATCGGTTTGTAACCCCTT
The DNA here is from genome assembly GCA_013266175.1 of Fusarium gaditjirri. Lineage (NCBI taxonomy): Eukaryota > Fungi > Ascomycota > Sordariomycetes > Hypocreales > Nectriaceae > Fusarium > Fusarium gaditjirri. The sequence continues at coordinate 234,851 of JABFAI010000161.1, read as the reverse complement.
CTCGCTCAACACCTAGTCTTGCACTGACGCCTGCGCTCAGTCGTTGCCACCAAATACACCACCAACTTTCGAGCTGGGCCTGGTGCTCCTAATATTATGGTGAACTTCACTGGCAACGGATCGAAGAGCCTGAGGGCTTCAGTTGAGGCCAGCCTTAAGAACCTGCAGACCGATTACATTGACCTTGTAGGTATTTGCTTTCGAGCAAAGCCCCAAATAGTATGCTAACAGGGTCGCAGCTCTATGTTCACTGGTATGATGGCAACACCTCGATTCCAGAGCTGATGCAATCTCTCAACCAACTCGTACTCTCTGGAAAGGTCCTCCACTTGGGCGTCAGCGACGCTCCTGCTTGGATCGTGAGGTAAGATACAATGTGGCTTCTACAAGCGAATAAGTTGCTAAAAAACCCGTAGCAAGGCCAACGAATATGCTCGCTGCAATGGACTCCGCCAATTCTCCGTTTACCAAGGTCGTTGGTCTGCGGCCTCGCGTGACTTCGAGCGAGACATCATCCCCATGTGCCAAGCTGAGGGCATGGGGATTGCCCCATGGGGATCGCTTGGAGGCGGAAAGTTCAAGACCGAAGAACAGCGCAATGCGCGGGAAGGACGCAGAGTGGAGGCCAGCGAGAAAGAGATCAGAACCAGTAAAGTGCTGGAGTCGATCGCTAACCGTAAGAACACACTCATCACCAGCATTGCACTGGCATATGTCATGCACAAGACAAGTTATGTATTCCCCATCATCGGTGGTCGAAAGGTGGATCATCTCAAAGCCAACATTCAGGCTCTCACCCTACATCTCTCCCCTGAGGATATTCAAGAGATCGATAGGGCTAATGAGTTTGATGCGGGATTTCCTAATGATTTCCTGTATCGTGGGGGCAACTCTATTGGAGGTCCAGATGTTTGGCTGCTCCAGATGGGTGGCACGTTTGACCATATGCAACCACCAAAGGTACGTTCCTCATAACCACAAACAAATACCTGTGCTAATCTGCTATAGCCCATATCACCAACTGCGCGAGGGGAATAGGGCGTCCGCCTCAAAGCGAACTTTTGGCGATGGTTACCAGCTCGGTCTCGATCGGACTGGATGGAATTGGACTGGAAAGAAAGAATTGGTGCTGCAGTGATGCCTTCTTATCGATGGTGAACCAGAAAGGATTGCTTGTTTGGTAGATTGGGACGAGAGCGAGCACACGGATTCAGAATAAGGGGTTATCGGGGGCATCGCCAGCATAGAAAACCAAGGATAAATTCGCTTTGCAACTTCCAGACTATTCTGTTAGAAGATATTGTTATGTTGCTTGACAACTGGGAGATGCATAAAGGCTAACAAACAGCCTTGAATCGAATTAGTGAACGACAGATGAATACTTAATATGGATGTCGTATGTTATCTCGAAGAAATGCATTATTGCTGAAATGTGGGAGAAGCCTGCGCTGAACAATCGGAGAGCGTCAGGAAAGAACTATAGGGGACAGGCTGGAGTGGCTCCTTCCTTCATACTCATCTGCTGTCGGGACGCACCTGGCATTACCACCACACACCATAAGCCGGCCCAAAACATTCATCAAATCACTCAAATATGTCTTTTCAAACAATTTTACCCTCTATAGAGGTGGAAGACAGCCATGTTGCTGGCCATCAAGTCGAGTTAGTGACAATGCATCAAATTCTCCTTATGGACGATGATGAGACAGAATTCAGCCAAACTATTGGGAGTAGTCGAAAGAGAAGCCGAAGTCAAAGCTCTGCATCCTCCTCAAGTTTGGAAGAGCACGATGACATCTTCAGCCCAAAATCTGCCATTGACGAGTTCACGAATGTTGAATTGTGTGTCTTCATACCACCCTTGTCTTCTTCATCGGTATATTAACTCTTGAGAGTATCCCAGAAACACCTCTCCGTCAGCGGCAGACAAGCCAACCTCTATTTTATAGCCCGACAAGTGATGGTGAAAGCCGAGTCAGTCAACTGCGACGCCTGCCTCTTCGAACACATCGACCAACGAAACGAAGACGGATGGAGTCGATTCGCTCTATTGGAGATGCAGAGTATACTCCTAATAGACGGTTGTCAGGTAAATTCAATCATGACACGCTCGCACTTCAACAGAAAACTGACTGTCGAAAGAAATCCAAGCGAGACGAGACAGCCAGCAGCGGCATGATACTCCATCACCAACTATAACACATACGTCTGAGTCGCCTGTAGTGACAAAACTGAGGCCTGTTCCTCAAGGAGCACCTCGTTTGATTGAGAAAAAGGGGCAATACACGATCAGAAAGGGAGTTCGAATTCGTGATTATAAACTTCCTGGGCCTTCTCCGTGGCCATGTGCTCTACCATCCAATAGCCTGGAATACCAATGCCGAGATGGATTTGATTTGCAGGAAGCGTCGCTTGGATATCCTCAACCAATGGTTATTCGGTTACGGGAGAACGGACACAAGCCAACCTCTGGAAACCACAAAGATCTGAAGCCAAGGAGTCCATCTCTTGGGACCACTGAAATCGCCTGATATACCTATACGTGGGTGGTTAGCAGCAAAAGAACAAAGCACAAACAGTGCAACCATTCACGGCGTTGTTTTAGTACTGCTCCATTACGGGTATCTTGATGCCACTTCCTTTCGTTCGAGAATAGTACAAAATAAATCAATCGAGCCCCGCAACCACCAGAACGCCTTTTGGGATAACAAAGACTGTCCAACACATTCTGTCTATTTAGCCCCCTTGCCCTTGGCTTCGTTCTCACCAAGCTCACGGATCAATACCGATGTCTGTCCAGCACCGCTGTAGTCCTCTTGTCCAGTCTCAAAACCAGGGCAAACACCCACAGCAAGATATCTGCCGTCGCTTGAGAAAGCAAGCGCAGCAACGCTGTTGGGAAACTTCTGGTACTGTTTAAGTCGCCTCTTTGCTTCTGCATCCCACAATGCAGCAGTGCCATCGCCACCCCCTGAAGCAAATGTTCCATGAACGGGGTGGAAGGCAAGCGCATTTACGGGATAAACAATATCACCATCTCCATCTGGCGCTGCTTGTCGGTGGCACTTGAAGGCATACTTTCGAGCCTGGGACTCGGCTGTGTCTTCAAACCACTCAACTGCAACACGACCTTCGATACTGCTAGTGGCGTAGCCGGCATCGTTGGGCATGCAGGACACTGCACGTGTCAGATATCGCAGAGATGACTCACGCTGTTGCCATGGCTGGAGGTCAGATGAACCGGTTGCGAATAGATCAACAATGGTCTTCAGGTCGTAGATGTTAATAACACGGCCGGCCATGGCAACCACGATCTTTGTAGGGCTAGCAGCCAGGGCATGGGGCTTGCCGGGGAGGGATACCATTATGGGAGTGCTTGAAGGGTCGCTGAGATTATGGAGGTTCAAGCTGCAATCCCAAGACGCGGAGACCAAGATGGCTGGTTTCTGTTAGTATGAGTCAATCACAGGGGTCCAATGACTCACAAAACTTTGGGCTGTAGGCTATAGATCGCACCGGCGCAGCATGCTTGCTCAGCAAGGTCTTCTCACCAGTCTCCAAGTCGATTCTGTGCATTGTCGTCAGCTTAACGTTTCGAGGCGTACCCATTCGCATCCACTGACCTATTGACACACCAATCCACGCCAGCAGTAAAAGCTTCATTATCATTGGCGCCAAAGCAAACGTCCAAGACGGGCGCCCGGTGCTCGTATGTGTTGACGAGAGTCGCCTCACCAGCTCCACCTGCGATATCGTAGCAATACACCTTCTTATCCCATGATGAGACAAGAAGCTTGGTTCCAGAGGACGGCGCAAACGCGATCGCCGAGACCGCGTCGGTTGGGGGCGGTGAAAGTTCGTATTGAGTCGCTGAAAACCAATTAGCAAACATTCGCGACCTGATCGCTGGTACACAAGTTTAGAACTTACCAGGAGCCATGGCTAAGTATGCTCTTGTCGACAGCCTTGGTGTTGATGAAGTTGTTTACCTTTGGTTCAGTCACGTGGAGAGCTCCCATCATGGCAACGAAAGTCATGGGCGGGCCACCTCAGGCGCAGCTGGCGGCGTTATGCCCGAATTTTCAGGTACTGCCTCCACTGCCACTACCAATGAACGGAACGAAAACGAGCAAGCATGGGAACGAGCCACACCCCGCCACAACCCCACCATCATCAATAGAGTGCACTTGCAAAATGTCAAAATTATGACTCTTCCCCTCTACATCCACTGTTGACGTGACGATTTACGACTTGATCGGGCGAGAACCACTACCGACACTATCGCAGGAATAGCCTATTAAGATTAGACTTTTGGCTCTTTTTGAAAGCCCGACTTGCGATCGTTCGTGCGACGGCACTCGACATCGATAAACCCCCCACCTTATTCTACAGAACCCGACCGAACCTCTGAACCCTCAAAAACACCGTCAAGATGTCTCAAAATCAACATTGCCGTTTTTACGAGGAGAAGTACCCGGAGATCGATAGCTTCGTCATGGTCAATGTCAAGCAGGTCAGTAACAAGCTGGTCTGTCCGAAAGAACTGCCTCTGACCAATTTCAGATCGCCGAAATGGGTGCCTACGTTAAGCTTCTAGAGTACGACAACATTGACGGCATGATCCTGCTCTCCGAGCTTTCGCGAAGACGTATTCGAAGTATCCAGAAGCTCATCCGGGTCGGTCGCAACGAGGTCGTCGTGGTGCTCCGTGTCGACAAGGAGAAGGGTTAGCATCAAATCAACGTCGGGCTGAACTTTGGGCATGGATATTGATTTCTGCGCAGGTTACATCGATCTTTCCAAGCGACGAGTCTCCCCCGAGGATATCGTCAAGTGCGAGGAGCGATACAATAAGAGCAAGATGGTCCACTCTATCATGGTGCACCTCGCCGAGAAGACCAAGCTCGATATCGAGAGCCTCTATGAGGCCATTGCTTGGCCCCTAAACAAGCGATTCGGACATGCCATCGACGCTTTCAAGCTTTCCATCACGTCAGTTGCTCTCTACCAAAGTTGGGCCACATGTACTAACCTCAAGAAGGAACCCCGAGGTCTGGAACGATATTACCTTTCCCAACGAGGTAGCCAAGGAGGAGCTCAAGTCATACATCGGAAAGCGCCTTACTCCCCAGCCCACCAAGATCCGAGCCGATATCGAGGTCACTTGCTTCGGATACGAGGGAATCGACGCCGTCAAGACTGCTCTCCGCACAGCCGAGGCCCACAGCACCGATGACACCCAAGTCAAGGTCAAGCTCGTGTCTCCACCTCTCTACGTTCTTACATGCTCGACCTTGGACAAGAACGTTGGTATTACTTGCTTGGGAGAGGCCATCGTCGATGTCCGAAAGAGCATCGAGGGTGCCGGTGGTAACTTGGCAGTCAAGATGGAGCCCAAGGCCGTCACCGAGAGCGATGACGCTGAGCTGCAAGCATTGATGGAGAAGCGTGAGCGTGAGAACGCCGAGGTCAGCGGCGACGAGAGCATGAGCGACAGCGACGAAAACATCCCTGAGACCATCTAGGTCATGGACAGACGAAGAATCTCCAGGTCAGGATGAGTCGGCAAGACTGTTAGAGCCATGCCAAAGTAGCCCGCGCACGAGCGGGTTGTTGGACACGGAAAAGGGTGTAATAGAGGGCGTCTGGGAGGCTGAAAGGAAGCATGTATCCCGGAGTGCAAAGCATCACTAAAAGTCCAGACTTTCATGTAGTTCTTCCGATGGTAGGAAGTGGCGTCTGAAACGGCGTTGATAACGAACAGTTCTTTGATTACTCGAGATACAGTCTTTTCGTTGTGATTATTGTGCTTTTGGCTTGTTTTCAGTGGCATATAACTTGGATGATGTTTCTTTAGAGTTTGTGCTTCTGAAGTTTCATGTTTAATGCTGCCTGTCGGGCTATCGGAACTAGCCGATAAGAGCTTAGACTCAGGTGTAGAATTTCTATACTTGAACTCATAATCAATGATAGTCCCACTGCCAACGCTCAATCTCACAGCAACGGGATGTTATCGTTTACCGACACTCGTTTTGAACAATAGTGAGAACCTGTGCAATGGCTCTCGGCTCGGTGTGGGCGCGTCTGAGAGGTAATGGCCAACCCAGCCTGGCCAGATCAACAGCTCTAAGACTCTTTGGATTCGCAACATGGATCCCAGTCATCGCCATGTTCAACCTGCACGTCGCAGAACTTACCTTTGTTGACGGCGCATCTATGTATCCGTTAATAAACGACGACAAAGACTCGACTTTACGACGAGATGTCATTCTGAACTGGAAGTGGTCTCCTCAAGAGAATCTAGAGAGGGGCATGGTTGTGACATTACGGTACGAGCAGCCCCTCCTCAAAACCTGGAAATAAGCAATTGATGAGAATTAACATGAAAGTTATAAAAGGAGTCCGCTACATCCCGAGACAATCGCTGTCAAGCGCGTAGTGGCGCTAGAGAACGATGTGATCAAGACAAAAGCGCCTCATCCTCTGCCAACAGTGAGAGTCCCGCAGGGGCACGTGTGGGTTGAAGGCGATGGACCTCCAGGGTCGAGTCTGGATAGCAATACGTATGGACCGGTATCTAAACAGTTGATTACGGGAAGAGCTACACATATCGTGTTTCCTTTCCGCAAGTTTGGAGCTCTTCCATGGCGGGACCATCAGAGGCCATTGATGGAGTAGGATATGAGATGTATTATATGTACCAAAACTCATCAAGACATGTATAGACCTTATGATCAACTCAACCTTACAGTTAATTGCCCGTTCAATCAATAGTCATACGTCAGACTACATTGATGAGACTATCAATCTCGTATGATCTTGCTCACTGAAGACTCACTATGAATTAGGCACGCGGACAGCAGTGGTGTATGGAGGTGAGATAAGATAACAGACCGAAAGCCCCGTTCGGTCATTTCAAGAAATTCTTTCATCAGCCATTCTTCCATTGACGTAGTTAGCGTTCTCTCAACCTATGGTAACCTAGGTACTCCGTAAAGTGCGCTGTAAATCCAGGTGCGGTCCCTGATCGGCCACTAAGAAACCGCTGAGCAGAGCCAACTAGAGCCGCAATTCGCGATTAGTTAACCCAGTAAAAAGCCAAGACAAGGTTCCTTCATCAAAATTCTCATAAACGACATCGCCCAGACTCTCGGCTCTTATCTCTTCTTTGCGACCCTGCGACACCCGCCCACTCGCCCTCGACGAACCATCGCGACAGAGCGATCCCTCTCTAATATATACTCTTCTCTCTTTCTTGGGGATCCTCTCGTCTTCTTTTTTGTGCTTCCGAAGTCTTCCGTCTTGGGCCGTCACCGACTCGCTCAACTGTTTCCTTCGATCCGAGCTCGATCTCTTGCTTCACCCGGATTATGCCCTTGGGTCTTCAACAAGATCCTGATCTCGTCTTCGCTCAATCGACGACGACTGCGGCGAGCGATTTTGCGCCATCTCCAGAGCATCGTCATGCTGCTTGGACGGGCCGTCGCTCGGAAAGTAGCAGAAGCAAGGCCAGTGACCAGAACATGACCGCACAAGATGTCGAGGCCGAAGGGCGACCACCGTATCTTCATGTACGTTAGAAACTACCCGGGTGCTATGAATGCATCGCCAAGCGTTTTCGACCTATTCGTTTCCAGGTGCGCTAACATGGGACCCCACGACAGGCCATGATCGCAGGAGGTATTGGAGGATCTACAGGCGATCTACTCATGCACTCACTCGACACTGTTAAGACGAGACAACAGGGAGACCCTCACGTTCCTTCAAAATACACATCGCTAGGACAGTCCTACTACACGATATGGAGACAGGAGGGTATAAGACGGGGTCTCTATGGTGGATGGGTTCCTGCGCTTGGTGGTTCATTTCCTGGAACGGTTCTGTTCTTCGGCACATATGAATGGAGCAAGCGATTCTTGATAGATCACGGCGTGCAACAGCATATTTCATATCTCACAGCAGGTACGGCAACCCAATGAGATCCAGCAACAGTACAAACACTAACAAACCCATAGGTTTCCTTGGAGATCTTGCTGCATCTATTGTCTACGTCCCCTCAGAAGTTCTCAAGACACGCCTCCAGCTTCAAGGCCGTTACAACAACCCCCATTTTACCTCCGGCTACAACTACCGCGGTACTGTTGACGCTGCTCGAACCATTGTGCGCGCAGAAGGCGCCTCGGCCTTGTTCTACGGCTACAAGGCCACCCTCTACCGTGATCTGCCCTTCTCGGCTCTGCAGTTCATGTTCTGGGAACAGTTCACCACTTGGGCTCGCAAATACAAGCAGAGCCGCGATATCGGTGTTCCCCTCGAGCTTCTCACTGGTGCCGCAGCTGGTGGTCTCGCTGGTGTCATTACCTGTCCCCTCGACGTTGTCAAGACACGACTTCAGACTCAAGTCAACACACCAACAGAGTCCCGATACCCCAAGGACCACCACGCCAACTCACAAGTTCGGCACATTTCCACCTCATCCCCAAGCACACATCGGCCACGACCTGGTGCCATTGCTCTCGACACCTCCTCCGTCTTCACCGGCCTACGGGTCATCTACCGCACAGAAGGCGTTGCGGGATGGTTCAGAGGTGTCGGACCCCGAGGAGTATGGACATTCATCCAGAGCGGCTGCATGCTATTCTTGTACCAGCGACTCCTCCGACAGCTTGAGGTTCTGATGCCCGTCGAGCGGGAAGAAATGTAAAAATCTCCACACATACACATACACATACACCTTGTTCTCACATTGTCGTTAACTACCTTACTTGCTATGATTTTAAAAACACTTATTCACGCGCTGTCGCAGAAAAGTTTCCTCCCCGCTTCACCCCTCCCACCCTGTATAACTCACGCATTAGAGAAGCGGACTCTATGAGATGAAATGCAATGGACATTTATGTACAGATAGAAAGAGATGTTTGGGGCTGCGGACGGCCGTCATTGTTGGGCGTTGGGAATAGAAGGGAATGACTGATTAGACACATCAGGACATGAATAGAGATGAGAGCATGAAGCATAGAAGCTCTCGATTGACTTTACAATCATGACTTTTCAATTGGGTTACATGGCTTGATGACTGGTTCAACGACTCGAGAAATTCTCCGATATGGAGAAGGGCGTTGAGGACTTGATAATTGGTACATGAAAGCCTCTTCATAACAACAACAAAACTCCCAAGTCGCCACTCGGTTCTAAAATCAGGGGGTATAAAACACAACTTCAGAGCGCACTAGTAACAAACAGTAGTGAAGCATGAATTCTGGTATTCCCTTCCTCGTAACAACCATAATAATCGTTCAAATATCCTTCAAATCAAGCATCTGGATCACTATCCTCCACGCAAGGCAGCTCCTCAAAGTCGGATGCACGAGTCCGTAACTCATCACGAGCAAGGCACACCGCAATAGCGATGGTTAGAGCATTCCAGATCCCCTGATGTTCATCTTGGAAATCGACTTGGACCTGGAAGCTGACATATGCATCGGATCCTTTAGAGGAGTCAGCTGTGAGAACAAGAAGCGAGGTGTTGAGAATGAAGAGACCGTATACCACGGGAGGGTGGCGACGGTAGGTGTATCGAGGAGGAGTCTGGGGTTCTTCGGGTAGAGAGGGCGATGGGGATTGTGAATGGTATGGTTCCCTCGAAAGCGTCGTTGTCTTGTTGAGTACTCTTGCCGAGATGCCAGGGCTCTTAAGTCCAGGTTCGATCTTGACAGCGACTTCATGGGTTTCGATAGTGGACAATGCATTTCCAACTCGAGGATGTGAGCCAAGCCGGCTCTTAGCAGGCGTTAGCCACCCCCCAAACGATGTCAGCCCATCATCGGACTCAAGTTTGATTTTTGGAGATGCGAATACACTGGGTTTGATAACATTCCAGAACTGAGGGTTTCTATCCTCTCGGAGAAACTCGCGCTGAAGCTTTGCGAGAGCTCTCATGCGGTTCTGGATGTGCTCAGTGATATCGTTTTCTGGCATTTTCGTGTCTACGACTTCTGTCAGGATATTTGGAACAATGCGCAAATGCAGGTAGTCGCCGTCCTGTGCTGCCCAGCTCAAATACTTGTCGAGTTCTCGTTTAATGAGCTGTGGGACCTTTCTGCGAAGGCCACTCTGAATGCTCGTCCTGGTCTTTGCAGTGAGGTCCATAAGACGAATAAGGGCGGTTGTTGCTATGAAGAGTGAGCAACATACTCCATAGTACTTGGACAATCATACCTCGAAAGTCTTTGGAATGAGCATAGATGATAGGAGGGAAATCATCCGATGTCTGGAAGACGATGTCTGAGAGGGGCACTCCTCGTAGATCGACATCCCACGTTGTAGGAAGCATGGGTAGATCTTGTCGCATGTACAATATCTCAAAGAGTCGCTCTTCAGCGGGAGCCCAGCTACTGGCACCAGGATATCGCTCCTTTTCCAGCTTCATCAGCTCTTCCATGCTGTTAGAACAAGGAACTTCGTCATTGTCCTCCTCGTCGATGGTTAGGAAGCTGAGCTGAACATCCTCGTCATGGCTTGTGGGACTCGACATTATGTGAGTGTCTGCATCATAGTTGAGTCTCTTACGAGGCGAGGCTCGAGTCGTCGGACTCAAAGAACGCTTTGATTTGGTGTGTTGATGCATTTTGGGAGTTTCTGGAGCATGAGGGCGTATTTTATGACTTGATGCTCTTGTTGTTTTGTTTTTGTTGAGGAGAGAAAGAATAGGCTTTGTTTTGTGTTTGTGAGAAGGAGTAGTTGTTGCACTGCGAGTACCCGTGAGACAGCTGAGTTGGGGAGATGTCACTTCCCCCAAAGCCAATGGTTTTCGCTTAATGTGCTATAATAAATAGCTAAGAAGATACTAGAAGGGCTAAAGTCACCTCTTTTGGTGTGAAATATTGGATATTTTATTCCAGTCTCGAAAATGACCTTGTGAAGTGAAATGATATTCACCTTCTTACACTGCCGGGTGCGGGGCGTGCACCTATAACATCTCCAATCCCCGCACCCCTCTCGGAAGTTCACTTTCGCCGTTGAGGCCAATCAGAACCAGTCATCGAATTTCTTCACATCCCAAATCAATTGTCGCCGACCACGTTTGAAAGGGCAAAGCAACGACCATGGCCGAGGTAGCAAAGACTGTAGCTCGCCAATTGCCCGGCTTCAAGTTGGGTCAGAAGCAGGTTTTCCTGTAAGTACCCTTGATCTTGTTCTACCCACCCTTTCTCACAATCTCGAGGCCAAACCATGTAATCACCTTTCTTCGAAAAGATCACCTCCCACCAAACGAGGCCACTTTCCAGGTCCCTTTACGATTCACAAAGTTCGATCTCCGAGATTACCTCTGGAACCTATACAATGTCGAGGTCACAAAGGTCCGGTCATATGTCAAGCAGCAACCTCTAACCCAGCGCAACTCCCACTCGCGCTCGTGGTACCGCCCCAAACCCCTCAAGGTTATGACTGTCGAATTGGCAAAGCCCTTCCAATGGCCCGAACTTCCCGAGGATAAAACACCCTGGAGCAATCAATTGTTCCAGATGCGCGAGGATATGTTAGAGAAGCGAAACCAGGAGCATATTGCGCAACAGCGATTCGACATTCCTCTCAAGAGCAAACAGCTCCCGTCGAAGGAGAGACAAGAGTTGGCCAAGTTGGCACAAAAGCTGTTATCTGGAGAGGAGAAGTGGACAAACGATGTTATCCTGGATCCTAAATGGGAGAAGATTCTGGGCAAGGAGGAAGCAGAGGTTAAGAAGGACGCAAACGAAGCTTAAACGACTACGAAGGGAGAATTACGACTTGAAACTGCAGGGCACTGCTAATGAAAGCGGCGACAATTCTACGAGGAGCCACAGATGATAGACCTCGGTAGGATGGCGGGCACCACAACTGTACATTATTGTAACTAGTCTTGGATGGGCAATGCATGAAGGCGGGTAAAAGACTATGAGCGCAAATATAGACGCTAAAACTCGTACAATGTTTGTTTCATTGTTCTATGTCGTGCCAGTGCTCGGTTTGTTGGAAGCGCAATACTTCGTCTCCCCAAGCCCACCAGCCAGCAGTCAAGTTACGAGCAAAGATCTCGAGGCCAAGACATTCTTTGCCGATGACATCTCGAAAGAGTCCTTGCAGGTTGGGCTTTCGTGAGTGAACATCAGGCACCGCCACGATGACTTTGGACTCAAGAGCATCTGGCTTCTTGCTCCCGATGCGCTTCGCTATGATGAGCTTTTCCCATGGCTTTCTCCATGTTGACTCAATGTTGTAGAGCGGTTCACCTGATGCAGCAACCTTGAGCCACGTCCATTCAGTCACAACCTCGAGACCCCAAGCAGCAAATAGCCCTGTTGGGGAAGCCAAAAAGTCGTGGATGCTGTGTTTATTAGTGACCCAGACGGCAGCGAGTCCATCTGGTGCAAGATGAGAAGCTAGAGGAATTTGTAGCAAGAGGTCGCGCATCTCCTTGAGATTTGATACAGTAGCATATTTGTCTGTCTTTCTCCTGGCAGATCGGTTCGGCCAAGGAGGATCTAATACAACAAGATCGAATGTTGGAGCTGACAAGTGAAAAGAATCACGCATAGCCTCAATAGAGCCATCAAGAAATTCGGCTTTGTCTGGTATCAAAGGCGGCAGAACAGATACTGACGGTGGTGGCTGTGGTTGAACAAACCGGTCCCGATGGAAAGGTCCAGAATATGAGTATGTGCTGGCAAGGGCCTGTAAGGCGGTGCTGACCGTTTCAGCGGTCATGAGCTCAGCCAACTGCGCGCCAGGAGACGCCGTCGCAAATGCCGAGTAATCGCCTCCTCCATGCCGGGGCTCCGGGGTCGGGTACGGAGTTGCGGGGGGCTCTGCGGAGATGATGCGGCGGTGGGGGGTCTGAGACGGGAGAACCTGGCTCTCTTCTAGAGACGTGGGGATGTCTAGAATAATGAGGCTCTTGTCTGGACTCTCGAAGAGAACAGAGGACATTCTGTGGCTGTTTGCCTCCTAGCTTACTCGGATGACTATTCTCCCACCTGGGACTGGCTTTTGCTCAACCCGCGGTTGAAAGAACAAATTCGCGGCGAAGGTCGGCAACCCTCGGCTCGGTTATTGATCCCCGGGACCGTTAAGCCTCGCTATGCCCTGCCCTGTGAATCTGCTGAGGAACGACAAGTTTTCAGTGGATTATCAGCGCATTAACCCACTGAAGTGACAAGTCTTGAACCCCTGGTGGCCTAATTCCTCTTATTTTCTAGGGTTCTGGGGGATCTCCATTTCCGTGGGCGTGGCCACCTGCACTAGGTCATTCACTTGTAAAAAGCTTGTGGGGGGCCTGTATTCGCCCACTGAGCGTCGGTTTAATGACGTCCAAGCCGCCTCTGACCGGGGAAATTCTGCCGCGCCGCATGCCGGTATCATCTCCAAAATCCTCCCCATATCCGAACTTCTTCATCCTCCCCGCAAAACCTGTTTCTACTCCTCCAACTTTTTGACAAGATACCACCGAAATACCTCAGTCGCGTTGGCTTCGAATACCGATCCCCATTCGACTCTGCCACGGCATGTCGCGCCCGTAGGCCTCGAATCCGTACAACAAGGTCAGGCACGTGCTTCTGCGAGCCTCGGGGCCATGTCCTCTGCCGACGCTGCTCAAATGGAGCATGCCTCGATGGCCGATGTTGCGCGCAATAGAAATATTCAAAGCCATGCCTCTTCTTGTGCCCTCAGCAAGTCGCCAAAGGAACCTGCTGTGTGTCCTACCGACCAGGAAGCAGTAGCACCAAAGGCACAAATGAATAGCTTGGAATATGTCTGGAAATCTGGTGTGGCTGGAGGCTTAGCCGGCTGCGCTGTAAGTTACTAAAGTCGAAAAAGAAAGTCCCGCGAAAGATTCTGACTGTTTGAAACAGGGCAAAACTGTCGTTGCACCATTGGATCGAGTAAAGATCCTCTTCCAGGCCAGCAATCCACGATTTGCAAAATATACAGGATCGTGGGTTGGTGTTGCAAGCGCCATGAAGGACATCCATAGATATGAAGGCATCACTGGACTTTACCGTGGACACTCGGCGACTTTACTACGAATCTTTCCTTACGCCGGTATTAAATTTCTCGCATACGAACAAATTCGGGCCATTATTATCCCCGATAAACATCATGAGACACCGATGAGAAGACTACTCAGTGGGAGTTTGGCTGGTGTCACCTCCGTCTTTTTCACGTATCCTTTAGAAGTCATGAGAGTACGACTTGCTTTCGAGACGAAGCGCGACGGTCACTCTTCTTTGTCATCAATATGTCGTCAGATTTACAACGAGCAACCCGTACAGAAAACAACGACAACTCGATTACCTAATGCTCCTGCGACAGTGACTGCTGCAGCAGAGGCAACAGCAGCGACAGTTGGAGTCATTGCTCCTCAGACAGGACTCATCAACTTTTACCGAGGTTTCGCTCCCACTGTCATGGGCATGCTTCCATATGCGGGCATGTCTTTCTTAACTCACGACACTGTTGGTGATATCCTCCGATCGCCACGTTTTGCGAAGCACACGACATTACCGAAGAAGGCAAACCACCCGGAAGGAAAGCCAGCGCCTTTACGATCGTGGGCGGAGCTTACTGCCGGTGGAATCGCAGGTTTGATCTCTCAGACAGCATCTTACCCTCTTGAGGTGATTCGACGACGAATGCAAGTTGGCGGTGCTGTTGGTGACGGTCGTCGCCTTCGAATAGGAGAAACTGCTGGTATGATCTTCCGAGAGAGGGGCATTCCTGGTTTCTTTGTCGGCCTCACTATTGGATACGTCAAGGTGTTCCCAATGGCGGCGGTCGCTTTCTACACGTATGAGCGCATGAAGCTTGTCTTTGGCATATAGATGTATTTTTGAGTACTACAGGACCATTGGAGGTTAGGAATGATTTGGCGTTGATGGAGTCATTGCGCGGAATGGAAGCGGAATTGCACATATCTTTTGGGGCAGGTCTTTGGTGAAGTCGAATAGGGGCATACGGCTAGGTGTACATACAACAAGAAGTACAATACTTTGTAGCATTATCAACAAGGTTTTCACGTGTGGAAATATGTCTATTCCCATTCAATATCCGAGAATAAAGGCTCTTTTGCTGTTTCATGGTGGTGCCTTTGCCACGCGCTATAGATGAGGCGGCGGCCTCTGTGGTATCTTTGTGGTGTAATTCGTTCTCAAAGGCGCCCCTTTTCTCATACTCTTACCAAATATGGGAACCCGACGCCCTCTGGGCGTGGGATGTTGTTGTATTTGTATTACTCATCTTGCTAGGAGTTCACCAGACCGAGCAGCCAGGGCGAGTAAGTGATCTGCACGAACTGACTTAACGCCGCTGAGAAAGCTAACGCATATCCCGGGTAGGGGATCGCAGTTTACGGTTATAGCTCGCCCGCACGTGCCAGGCTTCCACGGATTTTCGATGTCATGCTCTGGCTGTGTGGACTCGAGATGGATGGGGCGTGAAGGGTAGCCGTGGCGCCAAGGTGCTGGTGTTTGGCTGGATACGGACTAGGGATCGTGTGTGTGCGACGGCTTCTAGAAGTTGGGGTTAGATCGAGTATGTATGTGTACTTTTGAGTGAGCTGGGCATGCGGGTCCTAAGTAAGTTATCCATCGATGATTAGTGTTTGTAATCCCTGGATTTGAGAGCATTTGTGCTCAGACGTTGGAGACTGGGGTCAAGTACGAGAAGATGGAGGTGAGCTATGAATTGACAAGTCTAGACGTTATCATCGACGTGATAGACTTTTTCCTCATACCTTTCCAGCGAACGAAACACTGCTATGTGCTGTATGCCGTGTCTCACATGCAAGTTCTCCAGCTGCATCTATGTGGTGTTGTGGCTATACCGGCAGTTGAATCAGAGTTAGAAGTTACTCAAGAGAAAATGACAACTTACCAATTAAAACATGTCTATGCACAATAAGCACGCCAAATATGCATAAACGAATTGTTATGTAGTAGGGGCCATTCAATACTACAGTCACATGGGATGCTGTTCAATAGCGTAGGTCCTGACTAGCAATACTCCCCGAGTAATTTACCCTAGGGCAGTCAAGTACCTTGGTCGAGTCAAGTCCGGGTATGACGGTTATAACGGATCAACGTCAAGACCACCAGGAACATGATCTACTTGATGCATACAATGCAAAACACGGGGCGTCCAGTCGCATCATTCTACAGAACGTGGATTGGTGCTGACTCTGCTGTCAATTGACGTTGAAGTTGAAGATAGCTTTACAGATCGCTGATTGGCCACATAGGTTCTTGGCCAATGAGCTTGCCAAAATTCCCAGCGCAGCCTCAGCCTCAGCCTCAGCCTCAGCCTTTCATCTTCACTTCATCAAAGCTCCACCAGCGACAAACACGCTAGACTCTCGAATCGCGAAACACCTGGAATCTACTATTCGTCAAGTGGGTGTTTCTTTTTCAGCATAAACGCACAGAGTGTCTTTCAGCCGAGCTCCCTATTCCCGCGCGTCCATTTTCATCATGGCGCCAGCTGCCGACCTCGACGGACTCGTGCTCCTTCGCCAATCCATCTCCTCCAACGCGCCTTTCATCCCTACCGCATCAGCTGATGCGTCTGCGACCGAAGTTCCTCTATCTCAGGCGACATACTTGCGATTTCCCGATCGAGATGCTGCCGTTCCTATCGACAACCCGACGCGCTTTGTGTCGCAAGACAAGCCTGTCGACCTGCGCAGTATCTACTTTGCTTGGCTGAACCGCGAAGTCGCCATCCCTGAATACAATGCTTCTGCGACAAAGCTCAACGAAGAACTGGCAGCCGCTGGTGGCTCGGGGAAGGTTCAAAACTTGGGTTTCATTGAGCGCCTGGATCTGATTACCTGGCTTGAGGGTGCTAGCGAGGAGAGCGAGTACATCAAGCCTTTGCCTAGTGACAAAGATGCGGCTGCTGCTGGTGCGACCGCAGCTGTGAAGACGGGCGCAGTGGCTTCAACTGCTCAGTCGCGATCTGGTCGTGGTACTATGGACCCGAGACTGGCTGGTATATACAATAGCGAACGAAAGATGGGCGATCGCAACACCGTTCTAAGGGGCATCAAACCTACGGTAAGTCCTTGCAACCTGAGAAATCCTTGAGCTTCACCTGACCTTGTCAGGACTTCTCTCATGTTCGCAAACTTGCTGCGCCCTTCGTCCAGAAGAAATACCAGTCTAGCTCCAGCATCTCTACTAACCCTTCACTCGCCCTCAACCAAAAACCTCCTACAAGACGACCAGATCCTATCATTCTCCTATCTCCCTCTGCTTCTTCTTTGCTTCGCCTATCAAACGCTCGATCGTTCCTCGAGGACGGCAAGTTTGTGCCTACCGATGCAGGCAGTGCGTTGAGCAATATGCTCCATGTGCAGCGGATCATCCCCTCCATTGACCCCAACCGCCCAATGCGTTTCATTCTCGTAGAAGGCCCCGAAGCGTTCAAGCCTGAGTACTGGAACAGAATTGTGGCAGTTCTCACCACTGGTCAGACTTGGCAGTTCAAGAACTACAAGTGGAGTGACCCCAACGAGCTCTTCAAGCACACATTGGGCATCTATGTTGGATGGCGAGGAGAATCAGCTCCGGATAATATCCGTAGCTGGGGCCACCGTGTTTTGTCCACTGGCATTGACCGATGGCGAGGAGAGGGCCATGATGCTTCGCGATTTCGTGACAAGGAGATCGTGGAGCAGATCTGGCGGGCCATTGAAGAGAACATGCGATATAGGGGTTGGAGAAAGGACAGAGCTCCCTCATCCATATAGTCGAAGGATTCGCATTTCTGTTGCACATGAGGTATTGCTAAAAACAAGAGGCTCCCTGTGGATGGTTGCTTCACAGAATGGAGCTATGGATGGTCCAAATGGGAGAGAAAAGACTTGCATTCCCGTCTGTACCGAACACGCCTATAGGGTGGCGAGGTGCAGGGGATTAAAAGCGATGGCGTTGGAACGGTTTCTTGCTATGTAGACATGTTTATCTCGGCTAGTTATATCTTGTGTGGCGAGTGGCATACATGATTTCAGAACCCAGGTCAATTGATAATTCGTTTTCACAGCGGGTGTCAGTATAGCACCAGCAAGCGTTGAACTGTTCTCATTCTGAAGTCAGATGTTATCCTGTGGCTACTGTAGTGTCAGCGGCACATAAGTATCGGTTCAAAGTCTCCGACTCCGTGATGCCAGACTCTACCCTCGTTATCGACGATGATACCCAAGGAGCAGCATCGACTTGCTGGCACGAAGCTGCATCCTTACAATAGTTTAGTTCCTCCATAATATCCGACTGGATGGTCATATATCAACTGCACACACATGCTCCTCTAGTCAACTCTATAACTCACCGAGTCAAAGATCTCCAAGCAGAGCAACGCATCCCGAGACCAGTCACGATGTCGAATTGCACAGATCCCTACAGGCTGGAAAGGTTGCAGAAACTACCGTATCTACGCCCGCAACAAAGACCCCAGTAGATACATGACACCGACTTGTCTGTGTCAGTATGTAGCGGCAAGTAAGGCCTGACCTTGTTGATCGACACTGCACACCCCCAAGACAAAATCTCTTGGTCCAGAGCTTCTATCCAATGTCGAGCTTAAACTTGGAGACCAGTCTTGATCTAAAAACCTCCAGCTTATTCCTTAGACTGTTCCCCACACAGAGCTTGCTGCTGACGAGTCTGGGGAGGCCAAGAGATGCAGCACACGAGTCAGTCGTTTTTGTTAGGTCCAAGATATTCCCGGGCTGTCAGGCTGGGAGATCGCCAAAAACTCGCGCAAAAACGTGTTCAGAGCTATGTATCAGGTGGCCACTAGGAGCACTTGAGTCAAGCCCTAGCAACTTCATCCCGCTGGTAGCGAAATTCGAACATGCTGGCGCGTATTTGGCCATTTGTGTCTTGGGGCAATGATAACAAGTACCGCAATGAGGTCTTAGCCACGGTGCAGGAGTCGAAGCTCTTTCAGTGAGCACAGCCGCGGTAGACCTCATATAATTGCATTCTTGTTCACCGCATATAAGGTAGTATTCAGCATGTTGAATAGGAAATGCTCCGTGGTTTAAGAGAAATGGCGCGCCCAAGCACTGTCCACTTGGCGGCCGACGGCTTCTAGTGAGTGGGATCGCACGATGGATTCCCGTGGTGGGTGGACTTGGTGGATAGTACGCTTGGAAAAGAGGTTGAGCACGGATTTCAGCCCAAGAAATAGGGGCGGTTACTGCATGTTTGTAGCAGCCATTCGCGAGTTAGATCACGCGGCCGAGGAATACAACCTCTAATGCCCTATAGCGACATGCCTGTCGACATGCACATCTTGTATACCAGAATACACATATCATCAAGCCAGGATGCAACCGAGACCTGGAAAATCAATCCCGAATATTGGCTCCCGTCTACCAGATCGCCCGCTAGCCGCGTACTGCTGTCCGCAGGGCTAATGGCTAGGCCTCACTCTACAAGGGCGTATCCTAGCCTGCCGCGCTGTACGGAGTACAGGAGTCATAATTAGTTCGCCGACTAGAAACTCGTACCTCCGCAGCCTGACCTTGCTGGTTTTCATATCTGGCGGAGGGACCATATAATAGATATGATATAGTTACGTTTGCACTGGTGTTCGGGGTTCGCCGTGCCTAACCCTTACCTCAGTGCCGATATGAAGGGTCTATTCACAATGCCGACAATTTCGTAACCACCAAGTGCCGTACCACAGGAGCTCCCGCCAGGACGCCTGCTAGCCGTCTAATTGGCGATCGTACAAGGCCGTTGTCTCTGTAGGTGAACCAGGATAACAGTAAGGCTGTAGGCATGAGCATGAATCGTGCTGGAAGCTCATATTTGCGTTACACGCGACCGTTGATCTGCTATGAGAGAGCATTCAGTGGGCAGCTGTATCCGCAGCTAAGCTAGGATATCGAGTCAGAGCTCTGGTCTAAGTGACGGGAGCGAAACTGTTGGTTGTCTGATCTGATGTTTTGAACAAGACTGATTGTCTGCAGATTTTGTGGATATCGTCATCCCGGAATGGTTAGACGGATCTGTTCCGTGATCGCTTACCTCGTGCAAGGCACATGGCAAAGTACATTGTACCCTCTCGCGTGGCAACTTAAAAGCAACATGAACAGGGGGACTGAATCAGATTGATTTGGAACCCTGCAGATTTTGGATTTTCGCGAATGTTGTTGGTACGTATGTAGAAGGATCTGGCGAAACAATACTCATGATACACAAGTTTCGTGACTCCACGAGAGGGCTGAATGTTTTGTTGCCCGGATTGGGAGCTTTGTTTACGATTTCGTGCCCAGGTGCCCGAGCTCCGCAGAGTCCGTAAGTACGGGATGTACGGTACATGTGAAACTTTGTCTGAGGTATCGTGGACAAGTCCAACAACGAAACTATCACCGGGGAATGACGCGTCATGCGGTGCTCAATTTGGAGTTGCAAGGCGTTTCATTATGGTCCATGGCTCTCAATGCAGAACCGCAACGAGACTTTGGGTTGAAAACGTCAAGTAGAACCGCCCGCCTCAGTCTAAGCCTTTCATGCACGTCTTCCACATAGCGGCGTATCCATCTCCTGATAACTAATCTTTCTCAACGATTAAAACAATCCGCTCAGGTAAGGCCAACCAACGAGAAGTCATCCCGAAGCTTCAAGAGCTGTAGTGGATCGCGCGGCAGCACAAACAGCTTTGGCGTCGGCAGACTCTCGGATAGTGAGGGCCTAGAAGAAGAAGAGAGGCAAATCAACGGTGACGCCTTGACTGAGCACTGACTAGTACTGGTGCGATTGGTGAGTTGAATAACCTCGCTTGAACTGCCGTGACAAGTTTCCGGGATTGTTGGGCTGATATGAGGCCTAGAACCTGAGCATGATATGTAGGTTACAGTGAAAAAAGAAGAAAGAAGCCTAAGCGACTCCACAGCTTGGTTGTCACAAACGCGTGGCTCCTCTAAACCCACGTGGCGGACCCCGCCAGAACCAACCAGGTAATACTGCTAAAATCACGCCTCACGCCCTCCTTTTTTTTTTCTTTTTCTTTTTTTGCTTTTCTTTGTTTCGTTCTTGGTGGTGTTGCTTCTTCAACCGGGGATTTGCAAATCGTCAATACCGCCACTTCATTACCTGCTCTCCGGTACTAGACTTAGATGGCGCTGATCGCTGACAGGCGTGTGAAATGCGCGCGTAAATGCGTCATGTTTTGTCAGGGATATTGATAGCCTTGTTGTCCCATTCCGCTGTTCGAGACTTAGTAAATACCTATTTGATCAGATCATATATCCACATAATAGAAACAATAAAGCGCAGTTGCACCGTCGTGTCCTCCGTACGCATTTGAGAGGCGGTGATTCCAAGCGAAGGAGGGGCCCATTGCCTCGTATCTGTATGGCAGTTTTACGTGCAGCGGATTCCTTGCACGGCACGACAAGCTCAGTCATGGAGCCACGTGGGAATGCCGACATGGTTGGAAAGGTGACCAGTCACAGTCACAGTCACACCCAGACACTTGAGAGTTGTGGATGGTGCCCTGATCAACTCGAACCCTGCGTCCCCAGTTTATACCCGCCGCGCTCACAAAATGAGCCATGAATTGAATTTGGTGACTGTGGCTCAGGTGACTTGGTGATAGGGAAACGGATTGGCTGGCTTTGTCAGCCTTCATCTTCAGTTACGTTGCGGTGTAAGGATGATAAAAAATGCCATGAGGATTCATGCTTACCTGTCAGACTGGCTGGCCATCAAACCCGACTATTCCCACTCTGACATCTGCCCTGGCTCACTCCCACAGTTCGGATTGCTTATCATCGTCAAGGGTTTCCCAACACCTATGTAGTTTCGTGTATGATGAAAAATCCCCGAAATACACCTTATCTTGAGTACGGCATCCTGTCTGGTTATACATAGAGTCACTGTAATATGTAAGATGGGAAGACATGCATGAGTTTCTTGACTCCTTGTCTACATACCTTTGAAACTTGAGACTGTTGCTATCGATTCAGCATAGATCGATCAGGCAGTGAGTGACATCAACGTGCATGTTGCCTCAACACCATCAAATTTTGATGATTCAATCCAACATTGATGAGGCTTGACACCCCGTAAACGGGCTAGACAGGGTCGGTTAACGGTTAATGATAACCGTGCCACTGAGAAGTAACTAGTCATTACCCCTTTAGCCCCTGCACTGGGCTTGAATAAGTGACATTCTAAGAGTCAGCATTGTGAACGGCAGATGTACCCGAGCGAAGGAATGTATCAAGCAGACTAACACGGAGATAAAGGACAAATGTAGATATCTTACCCCCAAGAGGCGCATCGGAAGCCGCGGTGGTGAGTTGATCGTGTTGTCGTGTTCCTTCTCTAATTATGTCCTGATGGCTTTGAGCCTCCTTCCAATGCCTGAAAGGGTGTCTTTGCTCCTTCCCTGAACTAACGTTAGTGGATGCTAGGGAGTTGCCAGGGTCTTTGGCTTCCTTGTTGGTTGCCCGTTCTTTCTCTCCATTAGGCAGTCTATTTCTGAAACCTGAGCCTTAGTCCCTCCAAGTCTCGCCTTGATCCATACGAGACTTATTACGGGTGCTGAAGATTGCGGATACGTATCCCATATTGTTCGAGGTTACGTCGCAAGAGGAGATCAGCTGATCTAACGGCAAGACGACCGACACGCTTTTCACCAGCGACAGATTGCTTGGCCCCTGGACGGAACTTTGAGTCGAGTTGAATTGCTCAGCCAGTCAAGATCCAAAGACCCTGGTCCTTGCATCGGAGACGAGTTTCCAGAAACCTTCTAGAAGGCGTGAGCTCGGAGCCAAAGAAGCCGCAGTGCTGCGAATCACAATTTCGCTTCGGCAGAGACAAATCCATTGGCGTTCTTCAAAGCTGGGACGTGAGCCGAGCGTGACGTGAGCACAGAGCCGAGATGGCTAGGATGGATAATTATGTAAGTATACTGACAGTGACAGGCTTCATGTGAGATGCGGCTGGGCTGGCACATCTGCCCTGCCCGTTGAACCCAGCATTAGTTAGTCTTGGTTGGACTGTTGCTCCAGATTACCCCAAAGCACTGAGTGCTACATACACCTACACGACTACACCGCACACCGTAGTGATCTTTCTGACAACCTTCTTGACACACTCACCAATGGATGGATGGCTTTAGCTCTTGGGAGACGTGGTGGCAGACTAGTGAGGTTCGGCGCCACTCTAATAATCAATCTCCGACAGAGAGAGACACTATCCACTACAGAGCCAGAACGAGGTCAGAGCGATCTATGGCGTTCGTTAGCCACGATTTGCAACCACCAGTCTTTTCGCTTAATCCAAAATCTGGCCAATTTGCGAGAGCCCTAGATGATGGACTTATGAGGCGCGAGACTACAGATTCTAATAAGAGTCAAGGAGTCAAGCTACAGCGCTGGAGCATGACATGGCAGTGGCAACAAATACAACGACAGAGGTAGCAATCAAGGAAGTAATCGAAGTATCAATTTTGGGACGCTGACAAGGCCAGATTCATGCGTCAAGACGAACTTGGTCGTTTCAAAAATGTGTTTCAGTGTCACCTCTAATCAAGGTGATTGACGGTTCCTGGCAAGATGAACAAGCATCAGTATCCCAAACTCAAAACCGACGGCAGACGCAAAACCCTGTCACTAATCTGATGACCAGCGTGGTAGCAGCAAGCCAATGGCTCACGATTTACGCATAGATTTGGAGAGTTTGCAGCATGCCCATCAAGTGAGGTGGTACAACTCTGGCATAGCTTCGGATGCACGCTCCGATGCAATTTGGAAGCACTTCTTGGTGAAAGAGGCCGTGTGGGGCAGAGTAAGGGGCAGCCACGTCCAGCCGCGGCATGGTTGCATGCACAGGAACTTGGGCGCTTTGATCGTATAGCAGCAACATGATGCGGTGGATGGAGGCACTGAGTATGGCTACAGGGAAGTTTGCCAGCCGAAAACAGCCTAGCATGATGAATGGAATCCCTGGAGCCACGCGCATTCAAGGGGCCGGCTGAGAACTGATTGACTGTGGGAGGTGAGACAATGCACACGCCAGCGGCTCAGCAGCCACCACCCACTGGGTCACCTATTACCCAGCAGCCCAGGTGGAATGAACGATGAGATGAACAAAGGTAGAGACAGCACCGCATTTCCGAACATTTCCCTTTTGTACTAATTATTCGCTGACTTACAGGTCACATTCGACCAGGGCTTGCCTCCATTCTACTGTGCCATTGCCTGTGACTGTCCCGGTCTGACGTCCCGGTTCATGCCAGCATGCGGCAGTCCGGCGCTTGGTTTCTCATCGACGGGAATCTGTGTACAGTACGGATTTCAGACTTGTCTCATCTATCTATGGACGGGCAGTAACGGGCTTTTCGCGCAAATCTATCAAGTTAGCATTCCTGTATAGGCGTCTGCTATAGTGCATTGCCGCCGACAATGCGCTTTTAGATGGACGAAGGATTCTGGCGTTGGCGAGGCGATGCTTTCACTTGCTGTGATTTGCAATGAGGCGTCGACCCAGGCGACACTCGCCTCTCATGGTTGCACAAGAGAAGCTTGTGGCGGGCAAGCCACCGGCGGAATCCGTACGGAGCGCTACAGCGGTGGAAAACATATTCCATAAATGATGATTCGAGCGAGGTCTTGAGAACGGAGATTTTGATCCTTGCTTTAATCGTCATACAACGCCTCAAAACCGCCGTTTTACTGTCAATCAGTTGTGTTTCGCTCCCGATGCCGTCCGGGCTGGTTGTTGCACGCCAACTGATCAGATCAGTCAAGCAATGTACTGTACATACATGGTATGGTGTTGCAGGGTGCGGAGGTGCTGCAGTTTGCTTTGCAGACCGCTTGCAGATCAACAAAGAATTGCACAGGCATTCCGCAATGCTCAAAGAGTCGAAAGGTTTCAGCCTGTGAACCCTCAACAAGTCTGATGCCCTAACGCGTTACGTACAGCCCTCTTGTGCATGTATATAGTCCCAAATGCGACGATAGTGCATGTGAGCTATAAGGGCCCCAGCGTCAACACCAGACATGCAAGCTGCTGGAAGCGGGAATGCAGTGTGTTGAAAGTCTAGCCAGTGGATTTGGTGGTTTAAACCCTACGTTCCTCACAGCTGCAGTGTTGATAGGAATTTGCCCTGGAAGAGAAGAAATTGACGAAGAAATACCTACCGGATTGACGTGAGCCTATGCCATTCAGAATGGCATATCATGATCACAAAGCTTCATTTCAATTGTCATACGAAGATTACAATGTCATCGGGCTGGTTACATCAATGGATCTTTGTCTAGTGCCAACGCCCCTGTTTGCTTACAGCACAGGTGTTGACGGGTTTCCCCAGCTTGTTTGCATGTATTCGTACATACAGTAACTAATAACGTTAGTTATTGATATCTGGTTTTTTATTTTTCTCTGTTCTCCATGTTTCAGTCGGAGCCGACAGGTAATCTGTTGTACCAAAGGTAGGGTACCGGGAGCACCAATGGCGCTACTGGAGAGGGACTACGGTTGGCCGAGAGGTTGCCAAAAGCCTCTTCTCACGACTTATGGGAATTGGTTCGCCAATTCTGCAAAAGAAGCTGCAGGTGTCTTGTGCTACGAGACGCTACGGTACGGTAGACACGGCGTGGTGAACATGCATAGGGGCCCTATCGACCTGCCTACCTCGCATAGAATGAGATGACCGGCCAGGCTGGCGACACGTCGATACATCAACTCGGGCGCGAGAATGCGCTGAAGCCCTAGGACATGGGGCCTTTTGCTCTGGAGACTTGCCATCACTGCATTGAGTGAGAGAGACAGTCAGAGTCAGAGTCAGAGACAGAGAGACAAGCAAGTAAAGCCCCCAGCGTTCCGAGACGGGCTGTTGCAGTGTAGCATGGGAGACAGCGGTGTTGAATATGGATGAAAGCAAGCAAGCAAGCAAGCAAGCCCACAACGAATAGACCCTTGTCTGCATTTTTCTTTCTTTTCCTTCTGTTTGTCAGTCAGTCTCCGCTCGCTCTTTGGCTCTTTTTTAGCTGCTGGGGATTTCCTACCCTAGCCCTGGTACATAGCTTCTTGACCTGCCTAGTCCCCTGCGATTGCCATGACCCTGACCTTGACCCTGGCTACTGCTTCTGCTACTGCTTGTTTAGTTTAGTTGTGGAAAGCGAAAAGCCAAGGCCAAGACCATCACCATCTCCGCTATTCTCAGCGCCCACCACCTCTTGACCTCAGACAGACGAGAGAACGGAGGCCGGGAGGGACCCACCAGGAGGGCCCGGGGGACATTTCCGTTAGGGCCACGCCTGTGCATTCACTAGAGGGAACCCCTTTTGACACCCCACCCTCCCCTCAATTCAGTTCAGTTCAGTTCAGTTTTAGTAGGGTCGGCCGGCCTTGGGGAGGGGGGGTTCTGTACCTGTACCAGTACCAGTACCAGTACCTGTACTCTCACATTTTTAACCTCTTTCTTTACTCTGGGGCTGCCAATCCCTATGCCTATGCCTATCCATATCCTTTCCTTTCCTTACCACCCTCTCTCTAGGCTGTCCTATTCTAGGTGCTGTGCTCTAATCCTACCTGAGGGTAAAGTATCCATCGTTTTCTTCTTTCACAGTCTGTGTCCCACTTGCACTTACACTTACACCTGGGTCTTCCATGCTTTGACCTCAGACCTCAGTTGGACTGATTTTCCTTCACCCAAATCAAATCAAATCAAACCAGACCAGACCAGACCAGACCGAACCAAACCAAAAAAATCCACATCCCACATCCACATCCACATCCATCCTCCTTCTTATTTGAACCTTTCCCACTGCCGTCACTGCAAAACTCCCCTCCTTCTGACCTTTCTTGTTCCCGTTAGATGGCCACTCTGTCGCAACACCAAAGGCCCACGGTTCACTCTGCCTCTCCCTCTGATACACCACTCGCACTAGACCACGACCAGGACCAGGATACAACCACGAACACACCACGCTCTTCTATTTCGGATCGTTCGCCTCTTCCTACACCTCTACCTCCAGCACACATCAACACCTCCGCTACCTCCGGCAATTCTTTATCATCAACCCCAAACTCAAACTCAACTTCAAATACAAGCCAGCCGGCCTACATCCCTTATCATCCGCAGCATAGCCATCATCGCCATACGGCTTCCTCAGTTTCGAGACTGAACAATCGTTCTTCGACAAGCCTCTTTGCCCTAGCCGCTTCAGCTTTTGACCGTACACAAAACGCCATTGCTGCTATTTCAGAGCCAGCTATTCGACCTCGACAGTCCTCTGGTGCTCTTTCAAGACTCTCATTGCTCACGAGCTCCTCGCCATCGTCGGAACCCTCCAGTCCGGACAAGTACCACCGTCTACGAAGTTCCTCAAACCAATCGCTCTCCTCGGGTGCATATCTGGACACCAAGGTCGCTCCCCAGACTCTGCAGGCGAACAACCCGCCGTCCCAGCCTTACACATCCACAGACCCGAACCTCCCGCCCCCCATCAAGTCCTCCACAGCAAACAAAATGCATCAGACATCTTCGCGCTTGTTGCGCATGACGGACGATGACCGTCCATTCACAAAGGTACGCCCTGTTGTCCTACCCAACCTTGTTTGGTGTGCCTTCAAGGCGCCGTTTTACCTCGTGCGCGCACACGCGTAGCCTCTGCGCCGTTGCGTATTCTTGAAACCCTGTTACCCGAAAAAGAAAGAGAACAAAAAGGAAGAAAAAAACACCCACTGACAGTTGTACAAATAGGATTTCAAGGATCTCTTCTCAACTCTTGTCGTCAGTTTACTGCCGCTCTCAGCCCACCGTGTGCGATTGACCAAGGTTGAGTACACTTTTCTGTCCGAGGATGCCATCAACAACCTGGGCTCCTTAAAGTTCTCTCAGTCCAACCGTATGCCAGACCCCAAGGATCCCTCTCGTATCGTCACAACCACCACAACCACAACTTTCTCCATGGCTAAGGACATGGCCCGCTCTATCTGTCAACGATTTCTGGAGGCTCGCTTTATCGAATCAGCAGACGGCAAATATCAGCAGGTTTACACGATGAAGGGCTCTGTTTGGCAATTAACCCCCAAGGGTATCACTGTTCTGGATAGATTCTGCGCTAGAAACGGCATTCAACAGAAGCAAGTGTCGGAATTGTCTAACCTCGCCTCCACGCAGTTAGTACTGTTGGAGAGAGACCCACAGACCGATAAGCTTCTTCACGACCAAGGAACAATCGAGGTCATCTTCCGCCGCTTTGCTGGCTCAGAGGGCCGTAACATCAAGACTACCGTTAACGCCGCCGACTCGGACTCACTGCATGACTACCGGGATGGCCTTACCGGAGTGAAGATGGCTGCCGAGCGCAAGGTGAATGGGAAGACATATCGTGACACCTTCACTGGCAAGGCTGCCACTGACTGGCTAATGGACTGCTCAACCATCGTAGACAAGCGAGAGACTGTTGAGGTGGCCACGCTATTCGTTGAGTACGAATTGATGGAGCCCGTGGCCCAGGACCGTGCTTATATGTCGCAAAACCCTGGATGCAACCTGTTCCAACCCACCAAATACGCCATTTACCAGCTGTCGCAACGCGGCAAGGATCTTGTCAGTGGTGCTTCCTCTCGGGGCCGACCTTCGGAGAGCGAAGGCGGTGCCGCATCTCAGCGAAACGGCATCACCAGGGACTCCAACACCCAGCGACTGGACAAGATTCTCAACGACCCCGCGCTACGTCTCCTCTTCCGTGAGCAACTGCGAGATACCCACTGCGAAGAAAACCTGTCCTTCTATCAAGATGTTGACGAGTTTGTGCGTAGCTGCAAGGCTGCCACAAGAGCAGCTCAAAAGTCGCCCAACACTAATGCCATGGACGGAATCAAGGAGATTATGGCCTCGGCATATGGTATCTACAACGCTTTCCTGGCTCCAGGATCGCCATGCGAACTCAACATTGATCACCAACTGCGCAACAACCTGGCCACTCGCATGACCAAGGCTGTTGGACAGGATGTGGCCATGATTGACACGCTGCAAGAGGTGACGTCGCTGTTTGAGGACGCTCAAAACGCAGTGTTCAAGCTGATGGCTAGTGTAAGTTTTAACTAAAACCCGCCCCTCCAGCCTCCAATTCCGTTCCCGGACATGCCGACCAGAGCGATGATGTGCAGGATGACAGATGCTAACAAGAATAAAATAGGACTCGGTACCAAAATTCCTCCGCAGCCCTAAGTACGAGCAGCAATTGCGAAACTACGAGTTTGATGTGGTCGGCCGAGGACCTGAGCGAAGCCAAAGCAGATCAAACCGAAAGTGATGATCTCCAAAGGGATCCGACCTCAGACTGCACTAGGAAGGGTTGGCACTTGGCTAATGGCTAGATACTGGCTAAGCTTGAAAGGAAGGGAGATGAAAGCCTAATCCAGAAGCGAGCCGGCCGCCTTGACCAGAAAAAGAAGCCTTCCTCGCAGCGCTCAAGTACAGAACCTACAGTGACACGAGCAAGCATTCACATCCATCATATGCCTCATTTTTAAGCGAACGAGTCATTTGCATAGAAATGGTTGACAAATTTGGCTACCCGAGCGTTTGCCACCATCAAAACGATACCACCTAGAGCCATACCTTCCAAGCATTATCGGTGTTATTTGGGTTTTCCGAGCTATTTTATTTTTTTGCCTTTTACTGTATTTTATTTGTCGCCTCGGCTTCCTTGTTCCAAGGCTAGCTAGCGTTATGGGAGCCATGGCTATGCTATGCCATGCCATGCAAGACTCTCCGCCTCCCGGCCCGGCTCTGCCTTTCCGACAACGGTTTCCTTTTAAGTTCGGATTCCTCCGATCTTACTCGGCCGGTTCCTAGTTTCGGTCCCCATTTTTCTCATCGATTATGGACCTCGATGAAAAAAAAAAAAGGACTTTTACAGAGACCAGATCGCGCTCGGGTCGGCTGCCGATATATCGTCGGGAGATAAGAGGTCTCGGTATCGCCAAGCGAGGCATGGGGACATACGGTAGATGTGATGTCTGTCGCCTACCTGCTCTACCTATGCCGAGTACTTGGTTGAGTCGAGAAGCGCTGTATTGGGTTTCGAAGACTGAGTTTCCGAATCATGACTATGGATATAGGATGGACTTGAGTGTGCGATCGATCGATTGATTTGTACAGCGCGAAGAATGATTTTTGTTTTTCGACGACCAAAACTCACGGCATCTATGTTCTTGTTAGCTTTGTTGTTTTTGTTCTTTTCTCTTTCTTTCCACTTCTGAGAGGGGAGGGTCCTATTTCTTCTTCACCTTTGTCTCTTTCTCTCTCACTTTGTCTCTACTCATTTATCATGCTACGAACGGGGCCACGTCGAGGAACCGAAAGTAATGCATTGCATTGGAAGGAGTCGGGTATATTTTACCAAACATTACACGGCGGGCCAGCGCTGAAAGACAATTGTACATAGAAAAGAAAAAGAAACCTGAGCAGTCTCTCCGATGGATTTTGCTGAGAGGAACAAAGATTAAGAAATGAATTGAGTCAAGCAGGATCTGAATATTTGGTGAATCATGCATGGAGTTGTGCTCGTGACTGGTATGAATAGACCACTCTATAGAGAGATTGGCTAAAGAACCCGAGGAATGTGTAGGTATAATTCAGATACACCAAAGAATGTTGTGTCTGTTTCTGATAAGCATTGCTTCACTCGTTTGAATCATCTCAGGCGCACGCGATATGTCGCATTTCGATTGCATGTGCCAAGGATCAATCTCATGCATGCACGATCTACGGATACATACCCAAAGGTTACCTAATAAGAAAAAGATGCATATAATAGGGGCAGAGACGTTGACTGCATATTCTTAATTAAACTACAAGACAAAAAAAAAAAAAAGACCTCTTCCATTTTCTTCCCTTTCTTCTCTCCTTTCTCTTCTCTAATTCGTGTGATATATTGAGAAAAGGTTCTTCTTAGTCCATACCTCGGCACTCCCGACCCCCATAGATTGCATCAGAGAGAGGCTTCATGTTGTTGTCCATCGCAAGCTGAAGTACGGATATTCTTTGACAATGTCTATGTTAGTGTCGTGTCTGAGGCATGTGGGGGTCAACGGCAGATGAGTCAAGTAAGGGAGGGAGACTCAAGAGAGATAGAGACAAGAGACAAGAGGCGGGCTTCCAGATCGACCGATTCTTGCACCATCGTTTCTTTTTCCTCTTTTTGGTCGAATCAGGTGGATTTCCGGGTTAGAATTAAGATTATAGCTGAATTGTTTATTTTGTGGTTTGTTTACATGAATGTTTTGACTGTTTTGCATCACTTACACGCTATGTTGCTTTGCTCTATGCAGTCTGTCATTGGATGCCAAGATATCACCCACTATCAAGACTCATAAACCACTTCCACTCAACCACGGCCAGAGAAAAATATAAAATTATACAGAAACAAAACATCTCAACAATCTCTCAAAATAGCATGCCTCAGAACAACTCATCTCACTCAGTACAATCACAAAAAATGCCCTCCTTGCATCACGTTACCAAGGTCAACAACTCCCTAGTTACGGAGCCCTAATCTCCTCGAGCCTCTCCCTTGCGCACTGGAATGAAGCAGCATGACGATGTGCCTGTTTACCATTCTTTCATGTGGCGGCTAGACTGTCGCAAGCTGAGAGAGTCAGGTCCAGACAAAGGGAGGGGCCAGCCGAGATAAACACATTAGTTCTTCTTGGCCAGTGTCAGACTCTGAGGCTTCACTTACAGATATAAGGCAGCCTCGTCAACCACATCGAGACGCTTCTCTTCTTCAGCACTCAGCATCTTTCTCGTTCTCTGCAACCCACTCTCGTTAACAAACCTCGCCCAAGTCACTCGCTTGACCACTGTCCTTCACTCCAACAAGCTTTGCATTCACTCTTCCGGAACTCACTCTTTCAAGTCCCAAAACTACCAAACAAGTCATTCAAGATGTACTCATTCAACACCGCCGCTCTTGTTGCCCTTGCTGGCTTCGCCGCTGTTGAGGCCGCCATTGTCTCTCCTGCTCCTCAGCCTACCGTTGTCAAGAACGGCACCGTCACCATCACCAGTGTGTACGATGTCTACACCACTGTCTGCGCTGGTCCTACCAGCTTCCACCTCGGAGGCAAGGACTACGTCGTCACCGAGCCTTGCACTCTGACCATCACTGACTGCCCTTGTACCGTCACTGAGACTCACCCCGCTGGCCCTACTTGGATCCCTGGCAAGCCCTACCACCCTGCTCCCCCCAAGCCTGAGCACCCCTCCAAGCCCGAGCATCCTGAGCACCCTGCCCAGCCTGAGCACCCCGTGGTTCCCGCTAAGCCCACCGGCCCCCAGGCTCCTGAGGCTACTAAGCCTGCCAAGGGTACGGATGTCCCCGAGACTCCCGTCGTCGTTGCTGGCGCTGGTGCTGTCCAGGTTGGTCTCGGCCTGGCTGCTATGCTCGGCCTCATTGCTCTGTAAGCTCGCCAACATATGCAAACTCTCTCGAAGAGTGTCTCCAGTCTCAGAAAACGATCAATCACACAGCACCTGCTCGTCAGTTGGCCAACTACAGTCTGAGACTGGCATATCTTTGCGGCTCACAACGCTATGATTCACTATGAGCACTCAACGAAAACTTTGCTTCACTTCTCATCACCAACGTATTAATGACAACCTTTTTACTTCTTTCGTTGAAAAGTAGGGACTCTTGCTACCACAATCTCTTTGTTCAAACATCGCACTCGAGTCTTAGACACTAAAACCTTGGGCGTGAATCGATCAAGGGAGGGATGAGGAGGAGAGACCATCTGTTCAGGGGTTTAGAGCCGGTGATATTCTTTGTGAACCCTATCCCCCACTAAAAGGGTTTCCCGGGGTTGGATAAATCACACTGAAGGGGATTTCTTTTGTTCTTTTGGGACCTTTTGATAGAAGGGGAGCTTCGGATGGCATCTGCATTGCTAGGAGATGATTTTTATTGTTGGTATAATATGAATACATATCGTACTCAACGTAATTTTATCATTATGCTCATTAAACTTGCGTCTGGCGTTCTGTATATTGTAAATGTGCTCCCTTCGTACCTGATGTGACATGATATTCAAAAGATAGACATGATAGTCCAGGCTAGAAATAACGCCCCTGCTCCAAAACAAAAAGATAATAGATCAGTTATGCTATGCTGCCCCGTGCAAGCCTCAAGCTAGCTCTGCCGGCCCTGACTTTTCTTCGTAGTGGCGAGGATGGTTATGGGTGCCATCGTCTAATTCTGCAAAGTTCTCCCGCTCATCGTATGGAGTCCGTGAGCTATCATAGGGGTTCCGGCCTGAGAACTCGGTGTAATGATCAGGCCTACTGTTGCCACGATAGACAGTTCCTGCATGACCAAGCCCCGACTGATTCAAATCTAACCGTTGAGGTTGTCCAGGGGGTATCAGACCGCCGCTTCTCTGCGTATGCATGTTGGCCATATTTGAAGAGGAAGAGGGTGTACCGTGGCCATAGGCAGGTGGTGAATATAGGTCCGGGGCAAACCCGCGCTGGTCATTGCTCACGGCAGGTGGGAGAAGCGGCCCCATAGGTGGTACTGCTGAGGATCCAGATCCTGTAGGGGTTGGCGTTTGAAGACTTCCTGGGGGGCTGGTCCCGAAGTTTTGCATGGAGTGCCTTGCCATCTTCATGGAGGTTTTCTTAGATAACTTCTCAACCAGTGTTCCGTGAGACTTCTTAATAGTCTTCTTGACGAACCCCACCATGAGCATGTTACAGCGCATATCAACATCCTCACGGAGATAAAGACCCGTAGTAGGGGCCCCGAGACCAAGCTCAACAGGCTGCGGGCGCTCTCCTGGCATCGTGCCACCTACAGACCAACGCCCACGGAGATCAAGCCCCATAGGAGCGTAGCTGTGCGTCTGCAGACCATCAGGAGAGTCGAAGAAGGCCGCGGTGTAAGAGACCTGGCCGGAGACAAGGCCACCGGGGATATAGTCGATACGGTCCGTCATGGAGTACCATACACACTTCTGCTCATCCTCCGGGGCGTGTGGCGGAGGAGGGATTTGGTGGCGTTCTACAATGAGAGGATTCAAGTCGATCATGGCAAGATGGTCGTGGAGAAACTCGACTACATGCTCTCTGGATATGTTTGAGGGCAAGGGTGTGATAGTTGTGAATGTTGACCGAGTCATGGTTTTTCTTGGTGACGGTTGTGATCGACACAACACAATACTACACGTATTTTTCCAGTTGGTGCAGTATAACTTGGTAAAGTGCCAGCTCGGTGAGAGTGAGGTGATGAAATGCTGAGTAATGAAAGAATGACGATGATGATAAAAGCAATAAGGTTGAGGAGCGATGATGATCAAAGGATATGTACAGAACGAAAAAAAAAAGGGTCCGAGGTTCCAAGTTTTTAGTTTTTAGGGGTTAAAACGTTGACGATCTCTTAGTTTGTTGTTGAGGGTTTATTATGATGACGGAAGTTGATTCACTCTCAGCAAGAATTTATTATTGTACCTACCTACCTTAGGTAGTAGGTATCCAATCCAATCCAATCCAACCCATGTTAACTCATGGATGGGCAAGTACGACACTACTACGTTACTTGCCCATCTCCTGCTGAAAATCCGATCCTTCAGCCCCAGCTGTGGAAGGCACGGCGGTAAGCCACAAAATCTAACTTAGCAGGTGCCGGCCAGTCGGTGTATGGAACTTTCCTTGGCTTGACCGAAGAAGCTCGGAAGTGTTGTATTCGCTTGCCACTAGCTCAAGCTCATCTTGATCTGATCTCGTCTAACGCATCTCAGCCATCTTCCGTGACGTTATCTCAGCTCAAGAATAATTCATTGAATATTCAAATATTCGCAGTGAATAAAAAATAGATTCACTCGTTTCAAATATCAACATAAAACATCAAATCAATTACAAATTCAAGCTGCCACTTGACACGTCTCACTAAGAAGCACCGTCGCTTGGTCCGTGAGATTTTAGCATATTATGCGCATCTAGGGGACCTAAAAAAACCAAAAAAAAAAAAAAAACCCCAATATCTTCAAACATATCCATAATATTGCCGAAGCAGAGTCCTAATGTAGCATGGAATGAATCTAGAAATATTCTGGAAATCTATAGATGGCTTCGATCTACAAAGATCTTCTCCTCAGACCCCCCTAATAGCCTCATTTCTACTGTATTCGAAACCTCAAACTGTTTCTCCTCGCTGAGATAATCCCACATCTCTTCACTAGTGTGCCGTGTTTCCCGCATGTCGTAGACTCGGGTCCCAGAACAACTCACCATGATCTTCAAGGGGCAACCATCTTCTTACAAGACCGCCTTGTTCCCGTCGCAAAACTTTCTAGCAAACCAAGGATGTCGGCAAGGTATCGCCGATGTATTCTTTACATGACTTTACAAAAGGCATGTAAATGTGTAGATGCACGGGCATCATTGGCACTGACTCTATCAATGGAGTACAACTGTGTATCTAACACACGCCAGTAGAGCATCATATCGTAAAACAACAACCTCGACTCGCCTTGCCTCTTCCACTAAATCTCTCTACACCATCTCGTCAGTACAGTGTTAAGCTTCACCGCTGCCGGGATCTCCTCCAGTGCGACATCAACTTTCCACATCTTGCCCTCCAATCCACCATGTCCTAGGTTACGGGCACCACCAATACCGGCTGGCACAAGCAATCCTAGGGAGATCAACCGTTCCCATGCAATACCAGCCACGCCCCGGCTCCAGACTCGTACACCTCCACCTACAGCAAGCATGCCTGCCGCTGCCGAGTGCACTCGCTGCTTGCCCATCAAGGAGCTGTACTCGTCATACGCCATCGCCAGATTGACCGTGTCCGTGTGTGCGACAATGTCCAATCGCGCCGCTGCAATAAGGAGACCCAGGTCCAGCTCAGACAGTGTAGATAGTAGGTGAAGTCTGGAATCAGGGGGTCTCAAGGATTCAATATCTCCTTGCACAGAAGGTATCTTGAGTGTGACATCGTTGGCTGAGAGAGCCGACAGAGGCAAGATCCATTCGGTAAGGAATGCCGAAGTCGACTTGGTTGTGTAATAGTGATACTGAAGCAAGTCCTGGAAGGATCGTTCTCTGTAGAGGCCCTGGGCTAGGTGTTAGTATCCGACTTAGTCATAGATATGCTTTGACTTACCTCTATCTTTTGGCTCCAATACTGCTGGAACTTGGCATGCCCTTCAAGATAGGTGTCGATGCCCTCCTTTTCAGCCTCGTCGCTATCAATAATCAATCCCTGTCTGCAAACTTGCCAGTAGGCTGGAAGGTTCCTGGGCAGAGAGAGGTAGACGTAACGATGGCTGAATCGACTCTTGACTCGCTTCTCCAGCATCTCAACAACATCCAGCCGAGTAGTACAGCCAATTACGGCGATGGGCGCCTTTCGTGATTGTGCAATATCAAACAAGTTGTACAGTAGTGTTTGTCGAGGGTGGGATGCAAACATGTCGAATTCGTCAATCACAAACACAATCGATTGTGACGTGACACCTTCGTCTGTACCGATAATTTCAGACGGATGTGACAGAAGAGCCAGTAACGACGCCATGGTGTCGGCATAGTTTGTCTAGATTGTCAGTAAAGTCTAGCCAAGGGGGTGTTGAGAGCACTTACTCTGGTCACCAAGTCATCCTCGACCTGCATCTCCTTGCCCAGCTGTCGCCAAATTTCTTTGAGCGCAAGCTTGTCATCTGTGTGGATGAAACCATTGAGCCTCACGACGTGGAAGTCGTTCTTATGCTCCTGAGATATATCCGAGATAACCTTTTCTAATAGCTGAAATGCAAAGTTAGCTTTCGGTTCATCCCGGGAACAGTAAACTTGCAGTAGTCTTTCCGCAGCCTCTCGCTCCAATGACAAGCATTGAGTTTCCTTCACCAGCAACAACCGTTTGTTCCACAAGTTGATAAACTTTCTCCTCAGCCTCCAGCTGTCCAGGCAACTGTAAACGTCTTCTTCCGGTACATCGATCCAGAAGAACCCGTTGTAATGATCGCACATGTTGTTCCAGATTGGCAATATCAGGTACATCCGCGGCGATCTTGATGGCTGGAACCTCAACACCTGCAGTCTTTTTCGGCGTCTTAAGTATGTCCTCTTGAGTACATGACTTGCAAAGCCAATCACCTTCGGGGATATCAGGCACTCCGTAACATTCTTGATGAACGGCAAAATCGCACATATCGCATAAAATGATTTGGTTCGGAGGCTGAGAGTGTGGTTTGATACAGATTGCGCACACAAGCTCGTCTGCCTCAGAGTTGGCCGCTTTGCGAGGTGTCTTGGCCTTATTCGGCAGGTCCTCAAAGAAAACCTCTCCGTTTTGGTCTTGCCCTGCTCCAAAACTGACATTTTTCGGTGGTCGTCCTCGTGGTCTGCCTTTCTTCGTGGGGGTCAGAATTCCCTTTGGCGTAGGTTTCGATACCGACAAATTTCCATTTGCGGTGGCCAACTCGTCTGCAGATTCTCGCGCTTGAGTGGCTTCACGATTCTCCTCATCCCCTTCTTGCACCTTCTTCTTTCGTGGTCTGCCCCGGGGCCCTGGTGGTTTCTTGACTGTTGTGGTTCTCGGCCGTCCAGGACCCACCTTTTTGGGGAGAGGAACAGGACGGGGCGCATCTTGAGTGTCCCATATTGTGCCCTTTAGAGCAGATAGTTTGATGGCTGGTCGAAACTTGGGTGCTGTGGAAGCTGGCAGTGGTGCTTGGGACGAAGCTTGTGATGGTGGAGCTGTAGGTTGCTGGTTGGAGTTGGGCGCTTCAGTATTGTTGTTCACCGGTGGCCAGGCGTTTTGACTAGATACGACAGAGGGATATGCTGAGTTGATAGCATTGAGAGCTTTCGGAGTCGAGGGAGATCCCTGCGCAAGTTCGTCGAGTCTTCGTTTCTTTAGAGTCGGGGGTGTAGGGACAGGGTCGTCTTGAAAATGATTTCTCTTTCGAGCGCTTGCGTCCTGGGTAGGAGAGTCCATCGTGCTTGGGTGGATG
Source organism: Fusarium gaditjirri (assembly GCA_013266175.1). NCBI lineage: Eukaryota > Fungi > Ascomycota > Sordariomycetes > Hypocreales > Nectriaceae > Fusarium > Fusarium gaditjirri. Next base: position 196,818 of record JABFAI010000161.1, on the reverse strand, counting down.
ACAGATGGATGATACTGTCAAATCGTTTCCGTACCGAAATCTAACATTGCATCATCTCGAACTTTGTTTTGTTGCCCCATTGACATTATGGGTTACCAGGTCAAGTCAAGGGGGAGACGCGTTTGACGCGTCGAGATGAGAATTAAGCGCTTGAATGGAGCCAAGTCACGAGACTTGGGGACTATACAAAATGGCCCACTTTATCAGCCTTACGATGCTGTTGGTTTTGAGTTTCCTAACTGGGTTGCATTCTTCAATGACAATGGATGTTGGTCCGTAATTCGAGTCCAGGGTCATTGCATTTGCATGCAGTGACTCGGTCTATTTATATGTTTTGGCCGCTAATGACTCAACTTGGTTGCATCTGACCGCGAGGGCGGAAGCATCCTCATCTCAAGTATCAGGTCATTATCGACGTCTCATCTCTGCCATGGTGACAGAGAATATTTAGATTGAAACTTGAACTCGATTTTCTCCGGCCTTTCTCCGTGAACAGAGTTCGTTCCAGGTAAATCCAAGCTTACAATTATAATTATATGCCAATCAGACCACAAAGTATATAGTGCGGCTGAACGCAAAGGCCTCTGCATGGTGAGCCAAAAACCGTGAAGGATCAATGACCAGCGTTATAGCCAGTCAGCGCCACGAAAAATATACCCCAAAAGAGCAAAGGAACGAAAACAAGCACCAATACAAAACGAAATATCCCGGGAACTTTGGTTCAGCCGTTCCATCTAATAGCAACCGTCCCCACCCAACGGTCTCCAGCCTTGTGGATCACCACACTCGCCAAGCTTTACCGGTGTCTCTAAAAACAGATCACTTGGCGAATCAGAGACTTCATGTCGTATTAGTGAGCCGTGAAGATGTGCTGTGTCTTCAGCTCGTTACCACTTAATATTGTTGGGGGCTAAGATTGGCTCTCTCACGTAAGATTCTGATACTACTCTACCGTGGGAATTGTTCAATCAGAGACATCACAAGGCGAGCTAACCGAGTCCGGTTCGATGTTGTGTCTGTACTAGTTGGGTAGTTCCAGGTTAAATTCTCTTATCAAGCCATTTCGATGTTGTTTTCGCAACGGCCAAGGTCCTTGGTAATATCAGGCTGCATTGCAGCTACTTAGCTGGATATCCGAATCCATGCATTGGTGGCTCTGATCAGCGTTTGAAGTTATCATTAAGGTCTGGAATCCCTGTAAGTCCCCAAGACCTGAATATTCGGTCAGGTCTACATAACTAGGCCCCCATCCTACCTATCCTAGAAATCACTGCAGAGTGTATTATCATCTTCGTGTGAGTAGTCTTTCTGAAGGTATGTATCATAGTCGTACTGAAAGTGAAGAATCGTTGTATCTATGTGATGTTATTTTACAATCTTATAACGACAATACTAACTTCTATCAAGGTAGATTTCTTCTCGAAACAATGGCCAGAGAAGATCATCACGAGAGCGCTACTGCAGCTGAAAAGCTCGCTCTCATCAAGAGTCCTCTTGTAGCTTCCGACTCTAGCATCGATGGCCTTCCCACTAGGAGTCCCACGGCTCCTGATCTGAGCCTCTTCGGTAACAGATACGAGGATGACTGCCCACAGTTCCAAAAGGTCTATACCACAAGACGCCACTCAAGGGATTTCTGCTGACATGTAAACAGCATGAAGATGCCAGTCTACTCGAGCTCTTCTATGATCTCTTCTTCGCCGCCAACTACACTGTCTTCTGCGAAACACAAGGTGTTAACAGTCATGAGCGCTTCAAAGCCTATGTTGGATATTTCAGGTAGGAATGAGAAAAAGATCTGGTATTATGAAAAGGCTAACATATCAAAAGCATTCTGTGGATCACATGGCTTACAACCAGTCTGTATGATGTTCGATTCGTAACAGACAGTCTCTTCGGTAAGCCATTTTGAATCGTCTTCATAACTTGTGCTAACATAAATAGAACGTGCGGCTCGAGGTGTTCATCTCGGAGTCATGGCTGGATTCTCCGTCGTTGCTCCCAAGTTCACACCACACGATCAAAACATGAAGACCATGAGAACGATGTGTATGTTTCTCAACCCCAAACAGCCTCTGAACTTGATACCTAATACTCTGTAGCCATCATTCTTATGGTCTCCCGCCTATGCTTGGCTGTCGAATACGGAAGCATCCTCTGGCACGTCCGAAAGTACAAGAAGCAGGTTTTGCCAATGATGCTTCAAATTAGCTTGAACTTTGCCCTTGCCATGATCTATCTCGGAATCACGTTCCGCTTTACTGACCATAATAGCAATGTCTTCATGACGTGGTATGTCCTCGCCGGTGTAGAGCTGATCCTCACCTTCGCCATTGCGTACATCTTCCCGGTCTTAAGTTTCCAGGGTACGCATTTGATGAAGCGTATTGGTCTGTTGACTGTCATCATTGTTGGCGATGGAATCATTACTATATCAAAGAGCGTTGTCACTATCGTCGAAAGCCCTGATGCATGGAGTAAGTTTCCTACTTGTACGTCCTTAAGTAAGGGTTTCTTCTAACACATTGATAGATGCTCAAACAATTGGCATTGTCACCGCCGCAGCGACAACCATCTATGCCGTCTTCCTCATCTACTTTGACTGGATGAAGAATCCTTATCTACCCAAGTTCCGCCAGCAGCTCTGGACTCTTCTTCACTATCCTCTCCATCTCGCCCTCTGCCTCTTCATTCAGGGTTTCACACAACTCGTCATCTGGACCAAGATCTTCGATGTTTTCAAGCACCTGAACTCGAGCTCAGTACTCCTGGATAACACCAGTCTAATGGCCAAGGCAACAACCAAGATGATCGTCGACGAGCTACAGAAAGTTGTCACCAAATTCTTCGAGACCTACACGCCTCAGTATATCACGACCTGGAACACGGCCGACGCTGCGTTAAAGAATATCTCTACTATCAACGATACCTTCTGGCCGCAGATCGTCAAGTACTCTGATACAAATCTGGATAAGGATTTTCCGGATCAAAACGACTACCAGACCTTCGTTGACGCCATGATCGGACTCATGAGTGCCATGGAGAACGCTCTGCTTGAGACCTTCAAGATCAACCTTGCAAAGGAAGTTGACGATGAGAATCAGAGCAAAGGCATAGAGCAGACTGATTCAGGCTTTGAGTCTGAGCTTAATGAAAAGATGTGGATTCGTTTCCAACTTATCGTAAGTCGATCAGCCAATACCCTGGTCTATAATTCGATTTCTAACTATGGCGCAGTTCAACTATACCTACATCGCCGCTGGCATCTCCCTGATCCTCATGGTTGCCCTCGCCATCATCTCACGAACGAAACCATGGAGCAAGTGGGCCATCACCCGTCACCTCATCTTCACTCTCCTCGGCCTCGGCACCAGTCTCGTCGCATTGATAAGATATAGTGAAACACGATCCGCCAAATACCAAGAGAGCGCTTGGATGCTTCCTACTATTACCATTGTCTGGCTCGTTGTTCTTGTGCTGACTCACATTCGCAACCCGCCGCCTTTGTTCTTCAAGGGCAGTCAGTCTTTCTGGAGCAAAAAGAAGAATAATCAGCAAACTTATGATTATGTCATGCCCTCGGAGGGACAGACGGTGTACAAAGGAGCACCGCACACTCAAGTCAGGTCTTCCGTCTAGAAGACCCCTTGTTTTTTTTTTGGAAAAGGTGAAAGTTCTGAGCAACATATTCAGTCCAGGCGAGTCGGAGTTCAGAGTCAAATCGAGTCAATTTCGCAAGCGATCATATAAGGTACAAGGAATCAGAATAAACATCCCCAACAATACTAGGAAACATACTATCATCACTCAATACCTTCAGTCAATCCAACGAAAGCACTAAATAAGAGCGGTATTGCTACCTCAATTACAATTTCGTGTTCTCTTTTGCTATTGATTTTATTAGTCGATTCATTGCTAACCTACTACAAGGTAAAGCAGAATACACAAATCAAGAGAATAGGAGTTGAGGTCTACAGTACTCATAGCCCACAGTCTTTTCATGCCCAAGTCATGGTCGCTTACTCTTCAAGGTTTCCGTCCCATGGTGATCCGAATCAAACTATCCCTAGTCTTGATACACCTTTCCTACGTCCATGGTAAACACATACTCCAGTTCCACCACTGACGTGTTTCTCGTTGATCGGGCACATTGGGCTGTTTGGGAGATGTTCTGGTAGCTGAAATTCAAAGGGAGCTCGTTCTTGAAATGGACTCCTGCGGACAGGTTTCTTGGGCATTTTTTCCCACCACTCGTATGTGTCGGCGACAATGCTCTGGCGACGAACTGTTTGGTGAGAGTTCCTTCTCGATGGAGGCCCCATTTCATCGTCTTCTGTGGGAGGAACTGTCTCAGTGAAGAATGAACGTGGCCGGCCGCTCGTAGTATCTTCGGCCAGAGGTGGTGTCTTTATTCGTCTGGCCTCCTGGTCACGGAAAACAGTTAGCATCTGCCAACGCCCAGATCGCTTCAAAGGAGCGTACCCCTCCAGGAAACTGGCCATTAACGCAGTTCACTTTTACTACTTGACTGTTAGCCTCAGCTTCTCAGATATCGAACATGCTTTAGATAACATACAAGAAGTATAACTTGAGACTGCTGAGGGAGGAGGAGTCGCACCTTTGAGTATCTCCCTCATAGAGCTTGATACGCTGTTGAAAGAACCTGCTGATTCTTTTCGGACCCACGGTGCCCTACCAAAGAGCCTTCTTCGCAGTTTGGGTTTCCCTACGTTGTTTTTGAGCCAGGAGCCTGTTTCAGTGATTTGGAGCATGCTGGAATAATTCCCTGTGCCATCCATTGTTGCACATTGATGGACATGTTGTGGGATAGCTGAACAAATTGGTTCCTTGCCAAGATTAGCGTCAATCCATTTGTTTTACTACGAAACAAAGTTACCTCTCTACGAGCCTTGAATTTCAGCTTTGATTCGAGACTCCTCTTTGCTTTGACATAAAAGCCTGTGGGGCTCGGGGGCGAAGAGGGAGGGGTACTCGTCTGTCTGTTTATACTAGAATTGTTCATCGGAGAGATCGAGTCTGTGCTGTTATTGTACATGATGTGGGAAGGATCGCTGGAATCTGGAAACTGATCTGAGAAGCGCGTGACGGCAGGATACTGCAAAGAGAGAACGTGCAGCGATTCCGACACAAAGGGACTGGAAGGTGGTCTTGGCTGTGGGTGTTCGAAACCCTGGAGGGTAAGTGGCGTTGAAAGTGATGTTACAGGAGATGCGAATGAAAGGTTTCGAACGTCTGGTTCACTGGCGGACTTGGTCGAGCGGTTCCTCCACTTGAAGAAGCTTTTACCAGAAGTGCTCTTCCGCGGTACCAAAAATTGGCGTTCTGCCCAGTATCCTTGAGGGAACCAGACCTACTCGAACCCGTCGCGAGGAGGCCGTGGAGGATCAACACCGAAACTAGAAGAGGATAACGATTGCCGATATGTTGGTCGAGGCGTAGTACTATTCGAAGGTAGAGGAGCCGAGAACATGTTCTCCGGCATCGAAGGAAGGCTCGGATGATGTTTCATTAAGTTTTCATATTTTGGTTTGGATGCCGTATACGCGGCGAAAGAAGGAGATGCCGGCGTTCCATGAGGAACATTGAAGTAACTATACTCATCAGTACCTAGGTATAGCTGACCAGGGTCTCATAGTGCGGTGTGGTACTTGGGCTCGTTCATATTATGACGACTTGATGGCAACGATGGGTCTGAACGAGACTGCACCGGCATTTCAGGCTTGGAGTAGCCCTGTTCGGGCGAGGTCGCCCTTTGGTCAAGATGATATACTTAACTTCAGGGCGGCAGATGCGGTAAATCGTATTGGTGATAGAAAAGAATGGATAAGGGCTTGAAACAGACAACTAGGGGGTTCAAATAAAGAACATAGCAAGTATAGCGTAAGATACTTGGTAGTAGTAAGGAGGGTTGTTCCGTAGGGAGGGAGAAGCTTAGGTGGGAAATTGAAGGATCAGAGTATCAGGTTCGGAGAGAGAGAGAGTTGCGCTACCTTCTAGAAGTACATGGCAGTTGCTGTCACTGCTCCTTCCAAATGCTTTTAATACCTAGATACCTTAGTGAATGGCGGGCTCATGGCATCCTAATTGGGTAACAAGAACGCTCATTGATGTATGTAAAGGCATGTAGGTGATGGATAGTGCACACGATACGGAAGATTTATAGATGGAACAGAAATTGGACAAAAGAATCATATATAATTGGTATCGAGATGGGCTTCTTGTCTCCAACAGACTCAATTCTATCTCCGCTCAAGTCGAACCAGCTTGAAACCATTTTAATACGCCATACGCCAAATTTGTCTTGATTCATTAGAAATTCCGTTTATCGATAACATCAATCCCATTAATCAATGAGCATAGTGTCATCACCGTCCAATGCTGGGCCCTGTGGCTCCAGTGGCACACCACGGCCTCGTCCAGCCAGCAGCTCCCTCCTCACCTCAGGTCCGATGGCGGGGTGGCCGTGTGTTAGGAGAAGATCCAGGAGGGCCTCACGCTGATCTTCTGTGACATCGCCCTTATATCGCTGAGCAAATGCGAGTAGACTCTGATGCCAGATAACAGGCAGCTTAGTTCTGGCATCTCCCTCGTTCAGGCCTGACATAGCGTCGCCAACCTGAACAGAGGCAGGGTCGACACTGCGGAATCGCAGAAAATGGAAAACCAGGGCATCAATAACCTGGAAAGGGAGAGCATACTTCTTCTCAAGAAGGGCCTTGATGAAGATATTGGTGGCACCTCCTCCCTCGGTTCCATGAGACGCCTCCTGAGCGGCAATATCGCACAGACCTTTGAGGGCCGCGGCAGAGTGAAGTACAGGGATGGAAATCCTAGTCAAGACGGCCGAGATAATATGAGCCTCGCGGAGGGTGCATGTTCCACTGCCAACGAGAGGGAAGAGAAAACCCTTGAAGAAAGCAGCAGGCTTATAAAGAGCCTTCTTGAGCGAGTTGAACAGGTGGACGTTGAGCTTCTTGGTTTCGTAGATATCTTCGCGAACGCGGTCGAGGATAACCATTTCCAGGAATCGCTGAACAACATGGGGCTTGCTGGAAACAAAGATTCTTGTCGCCTGGTAGCAGGCATTAGTAGACCACTTGTCGGGCTCGGTGACAGCGATGATGTCTTCCCAGTGAGGGATTGTGGGGAGAATCTTGAAGGGCTTTGGTAGAGGTCCGGATTTGTACCGCGAGAGAATCTGGCCGACCCTAGGATTTGTTAGCTTATGTCGTCATTTCAGCTTTCAATTGGGAACTTACTTGGTGTAGACCTCGATAACCTTGGGAGGAAGCTCATAGTCCTCCTCGTCGGGTGGTCCCAGGTTGTTCTCTCGCCTCTCTTGTGCTGCCTCGTGAGCAGCGATCTTCTCCAAGATAAGATCAGCAAGGTTGACGCTCTCGCCTTGCTCCTCTCCTGTAGGCTTCTGATCCCAGCCGTGCTTCAATAGGTCATCTTCCTCATCGGGCATGAACTTTCGGTACATGTCAAGGTCATTGGGGTCAACCTCGATCTCTTCCACAACTTCTTCATCCTCGCCCCAAGCCTCGTCGTCCTCATAGACCCTGTTTTCCTCCTCAGCCTCGTCGTCAAATCGCGAATCGTAGCCAAAAGTGTCGATGGTGGGCTTAGCGACAGCCTTGCCAGCATTTTCCTCCTCGGCCAGCTCACGACCTATGCGCAGAATAGTCCTGGAAGCGCGGTCGTCGACAAAGTTTTCCTCCTCATCGTCGCCGCCCTTTGATCTCTTCTTTGAGGACTTATTCTTAAGAATGCCAGTGGCTGTGATGTCATCCTCGAGAGGGTTGTGTCGCCGCGTCTGCCGCGAGGCAGAGGGAGTAGTGGCTTTAGGCATTTTGGGCGTATTGACTTGGAGATAGCACACAATGTGGGCTTGGAGTTGTAGTTTGGGTAGAATTTCAAAAATTTTGCCTTATCGATAAGGACCCCTCTTGCTCGAATTCGCCTAGTGCACTATATCGACTCACAAAGGTGGTTCACCGCTTTCGGTTGAGAAGTTCCCAATGAATTGGATATCATTGTAGACCTCAGAAGGCAGAAATCGCTATTCATGAATTTTTCTATACATGGTTTTCTGTTTTTAGCTAGGTATGCCGTGTATTATATGTGTTACTACCCCGGTTATATGTCTTGTCTTCCTCTACTATCTCACTCTCGTAGTATAAAACGGAGCTATGTATTCTTGACTGTGAAATAGAACAGGTAATTCAGCATATATCATGTATCACTTAACTATTCCTCTGGTTAATAAAATGCCAAAACTTCTAGCCTTGTCTTGTTCTTGAAAAATATGGTAGACCAGGCTGATTCTGCCCCGCCACCATGATGACACAAAAAGAGACCCTTGGAAACTTCTTCAGCATGTGGGTCCAACTGAAAATTCACTTATTGACCACTAAAAATGACGCCCCAGTCCTGCTGAAGCAGCGATGACTTCAGGCCTCTACCCCCACTACTCTTATGCCCCTCCAAAATCATCACCAACTCTAAAAATTCACTTCAACAACACATAGTGAAGATAATAACACAGAGACAAAATGCCAACTGAACTAGAAGAGGCAGGTTGCCCTATGTACAGCCAGAAGAGTCCTCGGCTAACATATTCACTGTAGCTCGTGGGCTTTATCGCCAATCCAAATGCTCAGATTCGTCTGCTTGCTGCTGAGAATCTCGTCCCCTACTCATTGTCAGAACCCAGTATCTTCAAGGCCGAGAAACTTCAACCAGTCAAGCATCTCAGTTTCCTAGTCCGAGACCATCCTGTAAGTTAGGCCTGTAAGAATGAAAAGGGTCTCCCTGAGACTAATGAGATCTTAGAAAATTGCCGAACATGCCATCACAATGCTGGTCAACTTATCGAGTGACCAGGAGGTTCTCGAATTCCTTGCAAAAGACGAGAAGTTCCTCGGCATTGTATTCGATCTCATAGTGGTATGTTTAAAGGCTGAAGAGACTTAATATCAGTCGCTAATACGGAACCTAGAACCCCGAAGAGCCTAATGCCAACTTGTTAGCTATGCTTGTGGCCAACCTATCCAAGTGGGATGGCTTGAAAGATTTCCTCAAGCGAAAACAAGAACCCCCAAAGGAACTAGGCTCAGACCAGGTTGTCCTCAACCAACTACTAGATCTGTTTGTCAAGGGACAAGACGGCACATACAACAAGAACGCAGACTTTGATTATCTAGCCTACGTTTTCGCCGATCTCTCCAAGCATGCCGATATTCGAAAGCACTTCCTTGAAGAGCAATCTTATGACAAGGTCATTCCCATTACCAAGCTCAAGGTTTTCACAGAACACAAGTCCGATATTCGACGAAAAGGTGTTGCTAGCACTATCAAGAACGTTGCCTTTGAGGTTTCTTCTCATCCTTCATTCTTATCTGAGGATGAGATCGATATCCTGCCTTATATCCTGCTCCCCATCATGGGCAACGAGGAGTACGATGTCGATGAGACAATGGACATGCTGCCTGACCTCCAACTGCTACCTCCCGATAAGAAGCGAGACTCAGACAACCAGAATGTGCAGACACATGTCGAGACACTCACACTATTGACAACAACACGAGAAGGGCGAGATCTCATGCGCCGAGTTAAGGTATATCCTGTCATCCGTGAGACACATTTAAGAGTCAACGATGAAGGTGTTCAAGAGGCTTGCGAGCGTTTGGTACAGGTATTGGCACGAGATGAGGAAGACGAGGGTAAGACAGAGAATGACGTTAAGGCTATTGAGGACAAGCCAGAGGCTACCAATGGACGGGTAGAAGAGGTTGAGGACGAGGATGATCAACTGGTTGAGGTCTAAATTCAACAGTTGCACAAAGGTGAAACCGATGCCGTTTATGCAGGCAAGAAAAGAGACAAGGCTTCATTAAAGACACTACAGGGTCGGATTAGGCGAAAGAACAGAAACCAGAGAGCTCTTTTATATGGATTGGATATTATGAATATAGGTACTCAAAAGTAACGTATATAGACATTGAATGTTTTGCAACAAAACGAGTGTAATCCGCCATGAACCTGAACCAAGGTATCGTACTCCTATAATGCTGAGCCCGCGAAAGAATGTCCTGCCGCCCGATATCAAAATGTATACCCATACGTTCCGTTATAAACCACAACATTTCAAAACGCCATCCTCCGATTTTACCTCACATTAAAACATCTATTTAGAATGGCCCATATCCTCATCGCTTTCCTTAAACATACTCTTACGGATAGGGCTTGCTGAGGCCTTGGCTGTGATGTAATCACGGCCAGGAGCCTCGCTCGCACTGGGAGGAGACACTGGTGCAGGTGATACTGGCCCTTCACCAGTGGGTGAATTGGGTGTTGGGTCTGCAGGAGGAGAGGGTAGTGGCGGCGAGGGCAAGCCTGCATCGTCGGTCTTTGGACTTAGGGGGATGGTGGTATGTCGGAGTACCAAGGCATCGCCATCAGATACGCCAGAAACATCGGATGTTACACGAGTGGGTTTACCGTCACTTTCGGTCACACCGGAGACATCTGATGTCATGCGGTTATGACCTGCTGTAGGAGAGTCGGGTTGCGACGTCTGAGGTCCTGTCGATCTCGAAACGGTGCTTGCGTGTTCCCCTCCTACAGAGTAAGAGTTGCTAGAAGGATTCGACATGGAGCGGGGCTTGCCGTCTTTGGCAAAGTGGGAGTACTTTTGGATGATGTCGATGGGTGAGAGACCCGTATCATGGAGCTCAGGGGGTCGCGAGGTGTCTAAACTTGTCAGTAACTGTCATCACTTGAGAAAGCAGCTGTAACATACCGGGCATCTCATGGATCTGGGTATCGGCCACCTCAGCGGGAGAGGCAGGATAGGCAGGAGTATCAGATGTGGATGGAGACAACCCGATGAATCTCGCAGTTGAGGCTACTTCAGTTCCAGGACTTGTTGGGGTCTCGTCTGTTGTGACTGTAGGAGCCTTCTCGTTGTGCTGGCCCCTGATCCATGAACGGATACGCGAGCCTGGATCTTCAGTGCCATCGTCGCTTGATCGGTTCCTGAAGATCTTGCGGCGACGCCATAGGCAGAAGACAACAAGGATACCGGTCACAAACATCAGTCCAAGAACTACTCCAAGAACTGGTGCAACCCAGTTAGGAAGACCAGAGCCGCCGCTCTTGTTGCCGTCATCATTGTTGTCACCGCTGTCGAGTCGAGGTCTTCCTGTTGAGACTGCCTTGGTATAAGGCCAGTATTCCTTAATCTTCTTGGTGTCGTATTTAGTGCCGAAGATATCTTCAAGGGCGGATGTCGACCAGCCGCCTGCAGGGGCAGTCGCCGTAGCGCCACCTTTGGCATCACCTCCGATTTCAGAATGAATCTTTTCGTGAACTCCGTAATCACTGTACTCGTCAGGATCATATCCGTCCAACCACTGTCCGCTGGTGACGTTAAAGTTCACAATTGGGCCCTGGTCAAGACAGGTAATCGAATTTCCAGCTTGAGACGTGTAACCACCAAAGACAAGCATTTGGTCAGGGTAAGGCATGAAGCACTTGTGTCCGGCGCGAGCATGAAGAGTTTTTCCTTCATTAATCTTGATCCACGTGAAGGATGGCAACGAGAGTACCCAGACATCATCACTGTAAGCATCCACTGGATGAATACCATCGAACCCGCCATAGTAGAAGATGTTGAAACTTGAACGATCTGAAGCCGTAGCGACAACGGCACATCCTCGAGTTCGTGCGCCTGGACCATCCTTGGTTTCCTGCTTGTACCACTTCTTGCTGTCGATGTCATAGACGTCAATTGTCTGCATAAACTCAGGGCTTTGCTTTTTCTGCCATCGCGCAGTGTCAGTGTCATTTCCATATCGATGTAAGTTTGGATATGACTTACACTCTCTGCCTCGTTTGCGGATTTGCCACTTCGTCCTGCCCATTCAGGGTAGACAACACCTCCCAGGACCACAAGAATACCTTTCTTGCCCACAGGCACCCACACGACCTCTGCATTGGCACGTCCCTTGGGCCCTTTCAATGTCGTGTTGGTCCAAGTTTCGTAGAGCTGCTCCTCCATGTTCAAGGAAATCAGCGTATCGGAGACATTCGTGGCCTTGTTCTTGGGGTCGTTCGTGAAGAAAGCTCCATATGTTGGTGATCTCAGGCCAGAGAAATAGAACGCAAGGTTTTCAGATGGTACATTTGCAGCCCCTCCATAGGCGACATATCTAGTGACGTCTTTGTCCAGCTTGTCATCAACAAAACTCGGCCTCCATGTCGGCTTGTCCGGTCCATACTGGTATGCCTGGTAGCCCAAGACTTCATCCTTATCGGGTGCCTGGTACAAGTCGTCGTTCCGCAATAGATCACCACCGTAAAGGAAGAACTCAGCATCGTTACCAAGAAGAGCGCCGTCGATAAAGTTTGGCGCCGCGCCGTTACTGTTTCCCGAGCCACCTCGTGCTTTTGACATGGCTGGTTTGTCGAGAAGAATCTGCGTCACATTCGTCGTCGTATTGAATGGAGTGCTTAGATTGAAGTTGAGGATAATACCCTCATTGTTACCTTGGATTGTTAGTTTTACCAAGACCAATAGACCGAAATAACCAACCTGTGTCAAGTCCTGTGATAGTTTTGCCATTATTCATATGTGCAGTCCATTTGATATCGCCACCATCTAGGTACACCATATCCCGAATCATTATTGCTGATTAGACGTTAGACAAATCTTTGACTAGATTAACAGACGATGTTCTCACCTCTTGGCTGCTTCCAGATACATATTTCAGTACTGACTTGGCCATCCTGCCAGGCATCAAACTGTGCGACCGCTGGACCTATGGCCACGGCCAGGAATGCCCACGGTGCAGCGTTGTTGAACATCATGGCTGCGATCATGAGCTATTCTGAGGGCGTCGCACAGAGCAGTCGTTTGAAAGAAATTCACTGCAAGAAGATGCTAGTGGACCATTGCTTATTCTGTCCTAAAGACGCTTCCAATGGCAGGCAAAGAGACCGGATATCCGCTGGGAGGCGAAGTGCACACAAGTAGCAAGGCTAGTCTGGGAAGGTAAGCAATCCCTATTGAACAAAGAAACTGCCTCGGTCTAGAATCAAAGATCACTAAAGTTTCCGAGCAGCTCGATGCTTGGTGGGTTTGTGCAATATGCACGTAGAATGAGTGGGCAAGGATCAAGGAATTAGACGCCAAGGCAAAATGATGGTAAGATGAGAAAGCAAACGGTATAGAGAGAATCCGAAACGGTCTGTGAGACAGAATACTAAGATGGAAGACAAATGCACAGTATTCTCTGTCGAGCAAACGTTCGCCACCGAGACCAGTTGAGATCTGAGGGGATGGGGAATGGGTAGGGCTGAGGGATCAGCTGTTCCTCACGTCCAGATAGCACATTCGTCGGTTAGAGGTTTAAAGAGCGATGGAGCTACATCCATGCTCTTCGGTGGCTGCCCATGCGAATTTGGACACCATCTTACTGCGGTGCAGCATGCTCTGCTTGCGTTGGCTACGGTTCAGGGTTATGCTTCCGAGCTGACACCGTTCTGTAAGGACACTACTTTTGACCAGGATCACACCATGTCTCTCTACTCAGCCTCAATCCTCTGGAGCCTGATTCTGCCGCTAAATGATGAGAAGCCAGGCTGACCGTTGAAAATGGTTCATCCACTTCAAGTGTGGAAATTTTCAGAGCGGTAAGCAGGTGGATATCCTGTTGCTAAGGACTCGAGGAGCTTTTTGACCTGGGACCGAACCGGGACTGGCCCAGGGTGTAGACACTGATCCAAACTGATCCTTTCAGCTTCTGCAGCCGATGGGACGCACGGTGGCCGATGATAGTAGAGGAAATAGATGAACAGCCGAGCCAAGATGCAGGCTGCCCAGTTTTCTCGAACAAAGAACCAGTAGCTATGGCTGAGAAGCAGACGAACCAACAGGAGCTCGTTGGTGGTATTTTGTTTCACAGACTATTAACAGCCACAACCGCTAAGTGGCCCAGGCAGTTGGAATCACGGCGATCTCGAATAAGGTTTCAAGTCGATTGGACCAGTTGGTCGGGTTGGATCAGGATAAGGCTCGGGGCAAAGACTTTTGCCGTGTCTTTCTTGTGGTTTTTCTCATCAGCGCCGGATTTACCTATTGCGACGGAGTGCAGACACGGACATGACCGAACGGAACAACTGGCTCTTTCTGGCAGAGATGTCAGAGATGTCAGAGTCGCAAGAAGAAAAGTGCAAATCCAAAAGTGCCATCCGTTGAAGGACGGGTAAAGAGACTTTGGAGGCTGGGCTTGGCCAGGATTGGACTGACATGGCCGATCTTACCATCCCATCCACATCCCTGCCAAAAATAAGCACTGGCACATGTCGGGGAGGAGACAATGTAACGAGACATCTCACCCATTGGACCGTCTAGCCTCTCTCCGTGAAGCCAAGGAGAGGAGAGGCTACGTCCACACAGAAAAAGGTATTATTTTTACCCTGCAAGGATGGTCTCTCCATCAACTCATGCGCTGTGCTGGCAACCTAACCATCCACGTCTCTTAGTCCGCTGCATATCGGACGCAACTCATCGAGGCCCCCGCAGCCACCGGGAGTGGCCATGATGAATCAAAAGTCGCGCAGATGTCAGACTGAATCAGACTGAATGCGAGGTTGTGACCAGGCGTGGGGAAGGGAGAAACGAACTGTAGGCGACACAACATCCGGCTTTGGCGATGTTTGGCTATCGTGGTGGGCAGTTTTGATTGAGTGTGGAGTTGAGAGAACAAAGAAAAGGTTCTGATGATGATTCATCTACCAACACGTCAAAGTCGGCGAAGGACAATATCTGATACGAGCACCGTGGACCGTTAAACCGGTGATTGATTGCTATGGATGTTTTGTTATTACCTAGGTACCTATGGTTAGGTGCCCTCTGTTGAATAAGGCTCGGCATGTAGGCTACAGCGGGGCTCAGGGTCGACACAGTGGGGGATCGCAGCGGGCAGTCAGCTTTTAGCTTAATTATCCTGGTATCCAGCCTTGGATTGACCGACATACAGACAGACAGACATTCCATTCTGCACCTAGTCAGGTACGCGAGAGCCTAGCACAGTATCTGCATTCTTTTTTCTCCGTCTCGTGAAAAACAGATTTTTTCCCCCCTAGATATTTCAGTGTTCTCGGAGACGAAACTCGTGCAATGATCGCCCCGTGTTAAAACGGATCGTAAATCAGTGACAAGTGACGAAATCGCGAGTCTCCACTCTCTCCCGTTCTCACAGGGCTGGACCGAAGCAAAAACTTCCGTCCTCGATTGGGTTGCTTTGTTTAGGCTTCCACCAATCACATCATGGGATGCCCTGAGAATCAGGCTGTGGCGTCTACCTGCCCGCCCGTTTCACTATTAGCCACCCACTAACTCTACTTGGCCTCGGCCTTGGCCTTGGCCTGCTTGGTCCCGAGGAAGTGAGTGAGCCTCGAACTCCGGGCGTCAACCTCACTCGCCCAACGAGTCAACTTCTGCTGAGGCCTCTCCACTTTCACTCTTGACATCCAACTTCAAAGCACGCACGCATGTCTCTCTTTGTGTGCCGCACTTTATTGTTTATGCAACATAATCATATACCCAATAAGTCGCTGAATCACAATGCGACTGGCCAATATGCACTTTTAATACGGGAGTTTCTGAACCCCTCTACACCCAAAATGCCCCCAACATCCTTTGAGATCCGGCTTTCTATGAGCCACAGCATCATTGGCGTACCTTACACATCGAATCGGTGACACTTCTGCCGCATTGTCTATTATTATCACAGGCCGCTCCCCAAACTTCCTCTCCCGTGCCAACGTCACAGTCTTGTGCGTCAACCCTTGGCATTCAGGCTGAAGAACGGAGAACGGAGTACCGTTCGATGGAGTTTCGGTCGATTCTGATCTCAAACTTTGTCACATATTCAATCTCGTCTATCATGTGGTGGCCTTGTTGTCAGCATAACCCTCGTGGGTTGTGATGCCATATTGTCACTTCTCCGCCCCTTCGCGGCCCGCAGCAGCTCTGGATCTAAGAGTGCGCGTGCGTGATATTGGAGTCTCTCGGAGGCATCAGAACAAGGCACTTGTCCAAGTGGACCTTCAAACGTCGTGCTGCTTCCTCAATTGGGGCATATCTTAATGTGTATACCCCTGCCAGACCCTTGCTCTCATCCATGTTCTATGCATGTAAATGCATTGTTGCTCATGCTACGGATCGCTCAAGGTCAACAAGCTCAGCGAGGTACCCACAAACTCTTCCAGCGCATCTAGCTGCAGTGTTGTACTCCCTCTCAATGGATCTTTTGTGATGTTCCTTGCCCTTTGTCTTAAGTTGTCTTTTCTTCGGTGACCAGACTAGGATCTCTTTTAATTTGGCTGACGCTTGGCTGTTAAGTTTGATTACCTACAAACTCTTCCACCTGGTGAATCGGCTCTGCTTTACATCGACCCGCAACTCGGCTCTCTCAGCTGCTCCCCTGCCGTCTCTATACTCCGGAGTGGCTTGAATATCCGCACTGCCGGTTTCTGGTCAGGCTCTCTGTCTTGCTCAGCCCCCAGCCCAGTCCCAGCTCCTCTATCATATATCTGTGATATTTCTTCAAGCTCAATGCATTGACTCTCTTTGTCTAACGTTTTCTAACATCTCAACCAAGAAGAGTTGGATTTTGACGTTCGTTTCAACCACACTCGCTACTAGGTCCAGACAGCTCTGACACTGGTATCAATCACTCATTGCACTGAAGGCAGTTTCCTGCCATGCGCTTCTCACTATTGCTCAGTGCCCTAGGCGCTGTAGCTGTTGAGATCCCAGCTCAGAACGCTGGAGAAGGTCTCTATCGAAGGAGTGAATCAGCAAGTGTACAACCTGCTGCTGCCGATACGCAGGAGCCGGCTCAAGATGGATACTTCGCCAGCGCTCCCAAAGTTCAGACTTCTGCAGCTGAGGTCGAGCCAGAAATAACAGCGGCTCCGGCACCTCAAGTCACCACTGCCGCGCCGATTGAGCAAGACGGGGCCAGTGTTGACGGGGCTGATACAGGAACCCCGTACATGGAGGACGGCACAATGGTGGTTTGGGATGCTAAGTGCGGCTGTCATCAGCCCGTGACAACGACTGTAGTGGTTCCTCCTCCCCCGGTTATCACAGACAGCTATTCTGCCAACGATCCAACCACAGTAGCTCCACCACCTGAGACCACCATCGAGACGCTTCCACCGCCCCCAGTCATCACAGATACTTATACCGTGGTTCCACCTCCAACCTATGGGCCCTCCACCACCAGCGAGGAGCCTCCTGCACCTCCGACGACAACAAGTGAAGCCCCATTGCCCCCTACTACCACAACTGAGCCATATGTACCTCCGACTACAACGACCGAAGCTCCTAAGCCTCCAACGACAACTACCGAGCCATACGAGCCTCCAACTACTACCACAACTGAGCCATATGTACCTCCGACTACAACGACTGAAGTTCCTAAGCCTCCAACGACAACTACCGAGCCATATGAGCCGTCAACTACTACCACTGAGGCTCCTAAGCCTCCCACAACCACCACTGAAGCTCCTGAGACTCCCACCACGACTACGGCACCCGAGACAACTCAATCTTGGTAAGTCGTTGTTGATTATCTAAATAGCTTTCACTAACATTCTTGAAGCGCTCCTGGCGGCACCACCACTGTCACCGAGAAGGTTACAGAGAAGGTCACTGAAAAGGTCACCGTTACTGAGACTGAGAAGGTGACAGTAACCGAGACTCAAGCTGTATCAACAGTCACAGAAACAGTTCATGAGGGAACTACTGTGGTTGAGACTCAACCTGGACCGACGTATATCGAGACACAGCCGGTGACAGTGATAGAAACTGTGCCCGGACCAACTTTCGTCGAAACACTTCCAGGGGAGACTATTATTGAGACTCTGCCTCCCGTCACAATTACCGAACCCGGAGTCACAATCACAGAAGACGGTGGCACTGTTACCGTACCAGGACCAACAGTTACCGAGGCTGGAACGACTGTGACTGAGCCAGGCACTACTGTAACGCTTCCTGAAGCCACTGTAACTGAACCTGGCAGCACCGTGACCGAGGCCGGAACCACTGTTACTGAACCTGCATTGACAATTACCGACGCCATTACTGTTCCAGGAAGCAGGGTTACTATCACCGAGGCTGGAGAAGACGAGACAGTGACTATCCCCAGAACTATTGTCCAGCCTGGCGAGGATAGAACTGTGGTCAGGACTGTGACTCTACCTGGCCAGGAAACTGTTGTCACAGTGTCTGGTGAGGAAAGAATCGTCACAGTTCCCGGAGAGCGCATTGTTGTTACTGTCCCTGGAGAGCAGGCTACTGTCACCATTGAATCGGTTGTCACAGAGAGACTGCCTGCAGAGACTGTGACCCTGACTAAGGACGGTGAGACGGTTGTCACAGTGGTTCCAGGCCCTACAACTGTCTACACTACTACCTTGACCATTGGCCAAACAGTACAGCTCCCTCCTACCACAGTGACGGCCACTCCTGGACGCATCACCTTGTGCCCCAAGCCTACAGGTCGATCTGCGCCACTCAACCGCAAGTCTGATCTCACGTTTGGTTGCGAGCCAGGCTATGTCTGCAACCCGCCGAAGCCAGCATGGTGCAACTTCTGGGCGGAGCCACCTGATGAGGACTACCTTTGTGAACCTCAATACTGTATCAAGGCTCCCAAGGTCAAGAAGGCTAAGTGGCGCAAGAACAAGACCGGTTTCTACCCCCGTTCTCCTGGTTACTTCAATCTGAACCCAGAGGCCTTCGGTCTTTCTTATGATATCTTCGAGAAACAAGTCTATGAGAAGATCGTGAGTGGTGAACTCAAGACCTTCTCGACCGGAAATTGGGCTTCACAGACAACCTTGAGTGACTGGCCTGATGCTACTACTTCAGTGGCAGAGTCTTATGACAACATCCCCAGCAACCAGCGACGTGGACTCCACATGTTCGACAGGCGAGATGTCACTCCGGCTATTTGCTACGATGACTGTGATGGTGCTTACAAGATCGCACTCTCAACTGGAAAATCGGACAAGCTCTGCAGAGCGGGTTCTTCATTCCGTGGCAGTTACGATATGTGCCGCGACTGTATAAGTGACAACACTTCCAAGAGCAAAAACACTATTCGCGACTATGTTGAGCCTGAGTTTAGCCAGTTCATCGATTATTGTGACGGAAAGGATATCACGACTGCCACCACAGCTGCATCTGACCCTGAGTCGCAAATTACTGGGTCTGCGGATGTGGAGACGACAAAACAGGTAGAGGCCACCTCTGGCGATTTCAGTGCCCTTCCTGTAACAACAGAAGAATCCGAGCCTGAGTCTACCAGTGCTGAAGCTGAGCCCCAGCCTAACACTACTGACGCTCCCGAGCCTACTACTGAAGCTGCTGAGCCGACTAGTGCTGGTGATGAGAGTACCGAAATCGCGGAACCTGTTTCCACAGAAGATGCCTCCACAGAAATTTCTGAGAAGGCCGAAGCGACTGAGACTGAGACAGCGGCTGAGGAGACATCAACCAATGGGTCTGAAAACTCTGAAGCTGGTGAGTCTACAACTTTGTCTATTACAGCCAAGAGTGTTGTCGTAACTGCCACATCGTCACATGGTGACTCTGAGACTGATGTAGTTTCTACTATTACAGAAACAGGATCCAGAACAGCCCAGACCAAGGGCATTGAGACGGATTCTGCCGAGACACGCTCGGGAACTGATGTTTCTGGAGCTGCCACTGAGACGACTATCAAAGCTACACGCTCTAACAAGGCAGATGCTACGGAATCTGAATCTAGAGCTACCGCTACAGAGACAGAGTCTGGATCTGGCGCTTCCGGAGCTGCTACTGAGACCAGGTCGCGCCTCGAGACACGCACTTCGTCGTCCACCTCAGACGAGACTGCCGCACCTTCGACGGTTGAGGCTGCTGCATCACGATTGACAACCAGCTTTGCCACTATCATCGCTCTTGTCTCGATGCTAATGGTTCTTATTTAATCTTCAGACAATAACCACTTTTTTGAACATTTTTTTCACGACACTCCTTACATTAATGTCTATCGACGATGACCACACGTTTATGTTTACGCTTCATGGATACTCAATGCACATACAGGATTTTGGAAGAGATAACTTGACATATTTGGGTATTTGGCTTTTGCCACGACACTCATTCGGCGCATGGTGGGAAGCATATAGAATTCAGCACTGAGATACCAGACACTCCTTATATAAATACCACGGGCATGAGCGAGGAGATGAAATTGTTTTAGTAGGGAGATGGCGGTCACAATTGGCCAGATGTAATAGCAAGGAGAGCATATGAAATGCTTGGCATGTGGTTGAAAATTGATCATATTGTCGCCGCCGATTTGGCAGGCTGAGTTTTACAATCTTGTTGTTTGCTGTTCTGTGTGGCGGGGTGTGAGTTGATGTGACATCGTAGTACAAATATAGAGTGCAATCGCCTGTCATATCATACATAGTAAAATCTGGCAAAAGAAATAATGATGATGTTCGTGAAGTCGTCTCGAGTCGTGCAACATCCGGCTCCGCTACCAGGCGCACCGAAAAGACATGTCTTATTGATTGTTAGTAAATATGAAATAGTAAATATCTGTGGCTATGAAACTTACTGATTTTTTTTGGTTTTTTTTATCTTCATTTCTTCTTTGTTTACCAGTCGCTTAGTCCGAGTTCCTTGCGTCTGACATAGAGAGGCTTGTCAAAGTTGCCAGCTTCAAGGCTCTTAAGATATGCAACCTCGGTGTCGATTGTCGACCTGCGACGAGGAAAGACCCAGAAGGAAGGAAAAGACAGTCCAAGCATGCTGACAGTATGTGTTGGATATGGCTAACAAACAGTGTTGCTCTCGAAGAGATATGAATGTAATTCTTGTTAGTGAAGGTATTCAGAATCTGTCTCAGGCCTTTGAATAAAACATTCCCGCCACCTATTATATATCCATACCTTCTATCAAATCTGAATTCTTGCAAACGCCTCCATCTCCAAAGAATCCCAAAGCCCCATCGCCATGTCCGCGATGTCGGACGGAAGAGGCAAAGGTTGAACCCTTAAGGGTTCTGGGCTTTCAGCCTGGAATGCAAGAGGCACCGAACGTCTAGTGGTGGCTATCTATGCTGATCAGCCTCTAGGGGGGCAGGGGGGGGGTTTAGAAATCCTAGTTTCTTCGGCATAGCTTCTGTGTGGAATGCTGAAGCTCGTAGATGCGGCTGTAGTGTAGAGTCAATCTCATAGAGGGTTTGACGTAGCGATCTCCTGATGGTTCCTGAAAGAACGGCGTCGATCTCTACAAGTGTGACATGAGGGGCTGAATTCAAACAATTGAACAGGAAATGGCATACCTAATATAGTTTGTTAAGATTGCGGGTGCTTCAACAAGAGTCTTTCTCTTTCATTCATTAACAAAAATCTAGTATCTTAGAAAATTCATCATGTTCATCCTTTATCCCACCAACGCCGTCATTCCTGAGCTTGTTTTTCATGCACATTAAGTAAGTTACATCAAAGAGCAGTTGTCAGAGCCTGTATCTGTATGTATCCAGCTTTTGCCTCCCATCCGTCATTCATCTGTATAGAAAGTCATGTCTCATTCCACAACCAGTCCTTCAAGCACGCGCATTGCTCTTGATCCTTCACTCTCAAATTGGTTAACAATCGACTCGCACTCATACTTCAGCTTCTTCTCGGCCTCTGAAGCATTGTAGTAGATCCACTCTTGCACTGTCATCTGCTTCTCGGGTGACGTCAAAGTCTGGCCCTGCTTAAGGTATCGTTCTACGCCATTCTCCTTGTCTGTGTTGACACGTGGTGTTCCAAAGACAGCCTCGAGATCCAGCTCTGTCCATGGTGCTGTACTGCGGAGTCCCGCAATCACGTTGCGCCTGGATGGTGACGAGCGCGTTGGTGTAGAGTTCACTGGTGCAAGTGCTACTCTCTTAGGATTGGAACTCGTGGTAAGTCTGGAAGAGGGCGGTTGGTTCTCGGCGTCAGAGGATTGGGGTGATTGAGAGGGTGAGATGGCTGCTTGTCGAGCTGAGGGTGCGGGAGAAATAATTCTCCCAGGAGTAGATGGCGGGTTTGCCAGGTGAGCCACGCTTGCGGGTGGTGACGATGGCATAGGCTGTGGTGCTGGAGATGCCTGCGCCGATTCGAACGATACAACACGGGAAGAGGGTGGTCTCTCATCCTTCTGTTCCTCGGGCGCGTAGACTCCGACGTCCTCTTGCATGCGCTCTTCAACCGGTTGTGTGAAGGGCTGTGTGGATTCCTGGCTCGCTGCTGCTTCCATCGATTTGCGAACTTCCAGTGACTTCTTTGAAGGACGTCCACGGCCACGTTTAGGAGCCGCTTTCACTTGGCTCTCATCAGCTCCAACAGATGGACGAGATGCTAGTGAAGCCTTTGAAGGACGTCCCCGGGCTCGTTTTGTAGGCTGCTCCTCAGCAGGCTCTGGAGTAGCTTCTACTGGTGCCTCAACTAGTTCCAAATCATTGGCGGAGGCCCTCGAGGCGAGGGATGCCTTGGATGGGCGCCCACGACCTCGGCTACCTGTACTCGAACGAGAATTATTAGACTTCTTGATAACAGTGTCAGTGCTAACAAGACTATCGTCACGAGCTGTCTCGTCAACCTGAGTCTCTGTTTCTGGTTGTGTGGCCTCTTCCTCGGGCATTTCGTGTTCCTGTAGCTGTGCTTTCTCGGGCTCATTTTCATGTTCCTCAACAGGCTCAGGTGCTGCCTTGGCCTTCTTAGACTTGCTCTGCTTGGAAGCTTTTCTAGTTCCAGCCTTTCGTCCCTTCTTTGGGATATGTAATTCCTGGTGTTCAGGCTCAGGGACATGCTCGGGTTCCATTTCTGGCTCTCGTTGAGGATCGTGGTGAGGTGCTATCTCTTCATCAACCTCCATCTCAGCCTGCAAAGCTCGAAGTTCATCATCGACTTCATCTTCATTCGGCTCCACTGGTTCAGGATTCAGCATGGCATAGTCCCGGGAATACTCGTGTTGCTCAGCCTTGGCCGCCTTTTCTCCCTTCTCTTTCTTGCTCTGACGTCTTTCAGAATCAGAGCCAGCAGTAATCTCCTCGTCTTCAGTGAGCTGTCTCTCAAGATCTGCTTCTAGTTGTCGCTCAATCTCATCATCATCAGGGAATGTTCCAGGAGTTGCCTCGTAACCAGTCGCCAATACCTCCGACGTCGCAGAGCCTGAGGACACGGTGCGAGAAGATTTAGCTGACGCCTTACGTGTCGTCTTCTTCTTGCCGCCCTTCTTAGAAACCGAGACTTCGGTGACATCAATCGACTCATCGTGTTGTAATGTCGACTCGTTGACAGAAGCGCTGCCACGTTTCCGTGTAGCGCGCTTCTTGCCAGGTGGAGACATAGCCATACTATTGGCGTCTTCCACTGCTGCGCTATCTCGTTTCTTCCCTCGAGCAGGCTTTGTTGCTGGTGCATCTTCTTCCTCGATGGATGCCTCAACATCTTCAACGGGTGCTTCCTTCTTGGCTTTTGTTTTTCGTCCTTTGGTAGTCGCCTTACGAGCCTTTGTCTTCTTTCCGCCCTGTGTAGTCGAAGTTGTTGTCAAGACGCTGTCCTCAATAGCAGCTGTGGACTCGTTGATTGAGGTCACCTCTGATGCGACTGTAGCGACTGATTGAGCAGACAATCGCGAGGCTTTCGATGCGCGTCCAGCTTTGCTTCGGCCAGATTTCTTAGTGAACTGTGTCTCCTCGAGAAGAATGAAGAAAGGGCAGCTAGGTGATCGGTTATAATGCTCATCACTGTAGACACCCGGTCAGTCCACGCGATATGTGAAACGAAGCTACAATACTCACAGAGGCTTGTCGCCAGGCTCCCAGCCGTCGAGGGCCAGTTGGCAGTAGGTGCACGTGGCCATATCGTCCGAGTCTTCAGTCGGTGTGTACTTCCATCCTGCATCGACAAGCTGCTTGGTTTTGCACTTCCATCCCTTCTTAGAATCATGGGGCCACCTTCCAGCAAAAGTGGCCTTTCGAGCATCCTTCATATATGGCTGATCAGGATCTTGTTGCGCATAATCTCCGACTTCGGCTTCAATCGCGGCGACAACGGCCCAGCCACATTCGGGAGCATGCTTCAGGTGCTCGAGGAGAGGGTCGTCATTGGCTTCCCAACCGTCGAGGCCCTTGTGACATAGAAAACATGTGGCATTGTCGGGGTTCTCCGGTGTAGGATTGAAGAAAAGTCCAGCGCGGGCGAGCTACAAGATTGTCAGCGGACTATTTTGGTGCAAATATCGTGGTCATCGTACGCTCGCGGGTGTGATGCTCTTGTGCGGCCAATTCAAAGCTTTTGTGCCCCTTCCGGTCGCTGTAGAACCTCGCTTTTTCGAGTTCTTCTGAAAGGAGGCCAGACGGCTCTCGTAAGTGATGAATTGGTCTGTGACGTCGTCAAAAGACATGGTTGTTGTAGTGTTGCGCGTGAAAGCGCGGTCAGTCAAGGGTATTTAAAACAAGACGCGATGCTTCGATTGTGGGCAAACAAATTGAAGAGCTTTGGTCTAGCAGCTAGCAAGCGGTCGACAACGTAGAAAAAGAGAAAATAGAATAAATGATCGCGCTCATGGGAGGATATGATCAACTCGAAAACAAGGGTGCGCGCTGCGTCAACACAATAGAACTGAATGACGGTGAAAGATGGTTGTGGTGGAAGGAATTGAATTAGAGGTGGTCGTAGCGAGGGCGAGGATCTACCCAAGACAAGTAGACTAGAGCAACGCAAAGTGTCGGGGTGGGTCCTGGCGCGTTTGTTTACTTTGGTGGATCCCTGCCAGCAACTCAACCCCAGAGATCCAAACATCCATGGATTTAGGGCCCTGGGTCACCAATAGAGAGGCCTGGGAAATGCAGCACTTTGATACGGTGAGTATCAGGTGGAAATATTTCAGTGGTTGTTGGGGTTAGTCGACTGTCTTTTCCGAGATATTCCTAAGTCTGTACCTGTACCTATCATTATCAATTGTCCCTACTACTCCATATTCTACACATCCATTTCTTAGCACTAAGATACCATCTTTCACAAATGAAGAAACAAAAATCACAGTAAATCTTGTATAATCTGACTCGTCAATTCTGACTTGGGACCCTGCACATTGATATATCACAGCTTGCCAGCAGCCTTCAGTCCTCGCTCACCATCAACCAAGATACACCATCCCTCATGGCCTCGGCCACCATCACCAGCAACAACTGCTTCAAATGTCCCAGGAGCGTTGGCAAACTTGAGAACAGCATCATCAAAACTGCCAGGCTGCAGCCACACCGACGGAATACCCTTCTCCTTTGCCTCTTGGAGCACCTTTAGGGTCGCTGCTGGTGGAGTAATGACTGACAGAGATGTCTGCGTAGGGTTTGAAAGAGCGGTCACACTAGGAACAGTAGGGTGGTCGTTGTTCAGAGCGTTGATGGTCTCTGAGCCCGGGTTGATGGGAGTTACTGGTAAGTCATGGTGGAGATACCAGGCAAAGACTACAAGTTCTTTGATTAGCAACAGAAGATACTATCACATCAACGAACTGGTGGTTGGCCTTACCGCGATGTCCAAACTTGGCAGGGTTGGAGCTGGCACCAGCCACGGCATAAGCGGATGATGCAAAGAATTTACGAACAGTAGCCTCAGTTGCCATTTTGATGATACCGTATATTTGTTCAATGTTGAAGAAACAAGTACTCGATGATGTTGTAAGTGAGTTTGTGCCGAGGATAAAGGTCATTGCGGGGCTGCGCTTAAGACGCAATACCTCACTCACACTTACAACTGATTGCCCATTAACCGGCCCTTATAAATCATCGCAGTGTTCGAAGTCTATAGACGAATCATGAGGCTCTTTTCGTGTGATACACCATTGCCACTGATCAATTTCCCAATTCGGGTAAGTTACCTTGTACTGAGGATGAATCTCCTAGGAGATTTTTGAATTAACTCCGCCGTTGGAAGGCTGTTTACTGCCTCACATCTAGGTATCAGCTGAATCGGATGATACCATATCTGTTGAGAGGGGTTTCTATGCTCCCTTAGATTGAATATATTTTTTGCTTATTCCATAAACTCTAATATGATCATCAAGTTGTTGTCTAACCAAATCGCATGCTTTCCAACGGTTTGCAAGTTACAAGTCCTGTCGCACACGAACTCCAACTCCAATCATCTGAACCTTCAAAGGCAGAATATACAAAAATGGAAAAGAAGATATGAGTAGTTGTTATATAATTTTAAAGACTTCGTCGAGTTTCCCGTTGCAGCAGAAGTGCGATTTTGGACAGCTGCAAGTCGACTGAGCTTTAGTGTTCAGGGTAACCAGCAACGGGTTTGGGATCATGAAATACAACCTGGGACAGATCATGGTCGGTAGTTAGCAAGCGAACAAGATCTACGATAAGCTTCATTATTAGCCAGGACAAGAATGATGCTAGCCGAAGCTGGGAAGACTCAGCCAAGAGATAATTTCCGAGATCGCGGGATGAAATGAAACCCCCATCATGGATTCAAAAGAGATTAAGCAATTACAATGACGTCGTTTTGGAAATTTCAACACATGAAGGGTAGCAATCTCAGGGTTTGCAAAGCTTGGGGCATCTTGTCAGACGTGGCCATTAGGTACCTAGTATAAGGTGCAAGGTACACATAAATAAAGTAGACCTCAGTATAGACACAGAGTAGATAGTGAGGCTATCCTGACCTAGAGTCGCTAGAACAGATAGTCTATAGAGTTTTGGTTACTGAATTGGCGTGGAACGTTACATAAAACATGACGGTATGTCTCTTTTGAAACATAGGTAGGGTTCTGGGGTATCAACAAAAGAGGTTTATCGGCGTAGAAAGACGAGACGAAGCCCTGTAGCGACGAATATAGGAAAATGGATCCAAGAACAATATGGATGATAGTAGTTTGGGGATTTGGTCTACCTTAGCTCGCATTAAGTGAAACATCAAACCAACTTATTGGATTATGACAGAGTGTAGCCACGTATTGGCAGCCTTAATTGACTATTTAATAGAAAGGGTCCCTGTGAGGCTCAGCTGCATTTGGAGGGATGGATTCCATCCACTGTCACGATAGCCTCCCCAGGAAGAGCTTCTGCCAAGACATATTGGAATCCGAGAACTGTGACTTCGGCAGTTGATTTTTATGTCAAGAGCCCTCTTGGGCTGATGTTTGACATAACTTTGATTCATCCAAAAGGGGCCTTGCATTATTTACTCCGGTTTCAATAGTTTCACCGCCAAACGGCATTAGCAGAAAGAGGATATAATAAAGCAGACAGCTTTGGGGGCTGGATTAGTGTAAGGATGCTTAGGCTTTTTCTGGACCTACAGGCCTAGCTGGCTTTGGCCCATAGGATGACCCCGTTGCCCCGTCAGTGTATGGGAAAAGAGCCCAGGGAGGCCAGAGCGTGGAGAGGAAATGCAAACCGAGTGCAATCGTGGCCCTCTTTCCCTCTTTCTTCATCTTTCAACCTCTCAACACCATCTTCTACACTCGAAGACCATCTCAAAGACATCTTTCGACCGTTATAGCGACTGTTTGTTGTGTCACCAAACCCAACCAGCCACACACACACACACACCCACACCCACTAACGTCAACGCTGACCCCTCTAATAAAACAAACCAAAAATGGTGAGTGAGCTTAGTTGCCCCGGACACCCCTTTCTTCGCCCACGTAAACAATGCACCCCGCCCTCTGATTCGACAGTTTGGCCGCCCGAATAAGTTGGAAGTTGGGTTTGCTTCAGTTCGCCCGGCGCAAGTCTTGGTTTTTCTACCTGCATCTCGCATACCTGCAACTACCGTGTAGCATCACTTTCAATCGCATTCTTCAGAACGCATCTTCCACATACACTCGAGCCTCGAAATCAATACATTAGCAATCATGTCTTCTAACAAGTTCGATTCTCAGGCTTCTACCAACTACAAGGAGGCTTTCGCCCTGTTCGACAAGCGCGGAAACGGCCGTGTCACTGTTGACAGCCTCGGTGATTTGCTGCGCGCCTGCGGCCAGAACCCTACTCTCGCTGAGATCCAGGACCTCGAGAAGAATGTTGGCGGTGAATGTGAGTATAACTCCCTGCGATGCGATTTAAAAGCGCATAACTGACCTTGGCGACACAGTCGACTTCGAGACATTCCAGCGTGTTTTGAACCGCCCCGGCGGCTTCCGCGACCCCGGCGAGCCTGAAGAATACTGCCGCGGTTTCCAAGTGTTTGATAAGGACATGACGGGCTTCATCGGCGTCGGCCAGCTCAAGTACATTCTGACGAACCTGGGCGAGAAGATGACTGATGAGGAGGTCGATGAGCTCCTCAAGGCCGTTGACACCAGCTCCGGCCAGGTCAACTATACTGGTAAGTTCTGCAATGCCTGATACTACGATTTGAACAGTGGCTAACCTGGGACAACTACAGATCTCGTGCGAACCATCCTCGCCAACTAGACAATGTACAGATATGGGCGGGTTAGGTTATGCATCTACGTTGACGGACCGGCGTTTGCTTGATTGATTGATTATGGATATGGATGGAAATCGGCTATGGGAACGCTGAAATGATGAATTATTGCTACGCAATTACGACGCACCGGCATGTTGGATTTTTGTAGATACTTGGGGACGGGAGTCTAGAAATGAAGCTCTATGTGCCTTGACTTTGACGGTGTCTCTTTTGGTGAAGTGATGGGTTATCATGGCAATGAGTTCATGACGGCAGGTATAAATAACCCCGATTAACGCTCGCTTCTGTTGACAAACAGTTTCACATAAATCAATCAAACTCGATTATGGCCTCAAGCCTAGATTGTGCCATTATTAACAGCACATGATAACTCATTAGCCGCCCTGACCATGACACCGCATCCGATTGCCCCGCGTTTTCCACCCATAAGCGGGTCCGCCTCACGAAGGAGCTCTATCCGTACCTTAGCTGCACCTTTACTTAAGGTATCGCCCCATCTTGCTGCATCTACAGTAACGCCTCTCAACACCTTTGACGCCTAGAAACGGATCAATCGATTTAGTCTCAGAGCATAAGCCCCTCTTTCAACTGTAGGTTGCCTCAATCATTCATCTTCAGGCCAATCGGCTAACATCCCTAGAAACATCCCGAGCCCGTCCATCATATTTATATCCAAGCTGGATAAGCGTGCTTCCCGCAGACCCCTCCTCCTCCTACTCTCTCTCTTCATTCTTCTCGTCGCCGTCACTCTGGCTTCCTCACGAGCCTTCTCTCGTCTCGGCTCTTTAGTGAATCACTTCAGATTCCAAGCCCCACGAACTATTCTATCACGAAGACAGCTTGTTACCAGCACAATGGCTCCCGACAAGTATCGTAACCCTCCTCAGGCACCGCCTCTGTTCACCGCCACACCCGAATCGATTGCTGCCGATACTAAGAAGCTTTGCGATGCTACCAAGAATGTGTTGGACTCTGTAACTGCGAATGTTACTGCCGACAAGGCCTCTTTTGCCAATGTGCTTGAGCCCATCCTCGTTGACGAGAACTTGGCTGCTACTCAGAGACGCATCTTGACCTTCTACCACCATGTTTCCACCAACAAGGAGCTTCGCGATGCCTCAACTGAGGCCGAGAGCGCCTTCAATGACTTCGGTATTGAATGCAACATGCGGGAGGATGTCTTCAACGCCGTCGATGCTGCCTACGCCAACCGAGCATCTCAGGATCTCACCAAGGAGCAGGCGCATGTCCTCGAGAAGGAACGACAGAAGTACATTCGAAACGGTCTCCGACTGCCAGCTGGTCCCAAGCGAGACCGCTTCAAGGAGATCCAGAAGCGCCTGAGCGAGCTTGAGATCCAGGCCCAGAAAAACCTAAACGAAGAGAAGGGCGCCATCTGGTTCACTCCCGAGGAACTCAAGGGAGTTCCTTCTGACGACATTGACATTGACTCCCTGGAGAAGGGTACTGGCGAAAATGAGGGCAAAGTCAAGCTGTCCTTTAAGTACAACCATTACTTTCCTCTCATCAAATATGCTATCGATGCCGATACTCGCCGCAAGTACACCGTCGCGGAATCCAACAAGGTGAGACGAGCAACAAAACTTCAGAATCTAGGCTAATTGAATCTTGAGGCGAATGTCAACGTTCCTATCTTCCAAGAGATCATCACCCTCCGAGATGAGGCTGCTCGCCTTCTCGGTTACGACAACCATGCCGCTCTGCGCATTGAAGAAAAGATGGCCAAGACTCCCGCTGCTGTTCGCACTTTCCTAGACGATCTTCGAAACAGATTGGCGGAAGGTGGTGCGAAGGAGATCAACGCACTGAAGGAGTACAAGAAGAAGGACTACGAGGAGCGCGGCCTTTCATTTGACGACAGCTTCTACATGTGGGACACATCGTTCTACTCCAGGATACAAAAGGAGAAGGAGTATAGTGTTGATGAAGCCGCCATCTCACAGTACTTCCCTGTTGAGTCGACATTCGCCGGCATGCTTAAGATTTTCGAGGAGATTTTCGGCTTCGTGTTTGTCGAGCTCAAGCCTGAAGAGCGAGCGAGGCTCAGCCCCACTGGCAAGGCCGAAGACATTGTGTGGCATGAGGATGTTCTGATCTACAGCGTGTGGGACGATGAGGCCTCGGGCTCAAGCTTCAACGGCTACCTGTACCTGGATCTTCACCCCCGTGACAACAAGTATGGCCACAACGCCAACTTCAATCTCGAGCCTGGTTATGTCACTGAGGACGGCAAGAAGCATTACCCCGTCACTGCTCTTGTCTGTAACTTTAGCAAGCCTACACCAAAGAAACCTTCCCTGCTCAAGCATCACGAGGTTGTGACCCTGTTCCACGAGCTGGGCCATGGCATTCACGACTTGGCTGGCCGCACCCGCTACAGCTACTTCCATGGAACCTCCACAGTGCTCGACTTCGTTGAAGCTCCCTCTCAAATGCTGGAGAACTGGTGTTGGACACCTAGCGTACTTAAATCGCTTTCCAAGCATTGGGAGACTCAAGAGCAAATTCCTGACGAGCTTATTGAGAAGCTTGTCTCTACCAAGCGTCTCAACTCCGCTATAGGTGCACTGGGACAACTCGTCATTGGACTCTTTGACATGACTGTGCACACACCCGAGTCCCATGAGGCTGTCAAGAAGCTCAACGCTGGCCGAGTTTGGAACACCCTTAGGCATGAGATCTCTGGCACCAAGGGCCCTGAGGATCTGGGCGAGGGACTGTAAGTACCTACTGGAGATGATCTTTGACTGCTAAACTAACTTCCGTGTAGTGAATGGGGCAATAGACACGCCGGTATTGGCCACTTCATCGGCGGCTACGATGCCGGTTACTACGGCTACCTCTACTCAGAGGTGTTTTCGCTCGACATGTTCCACTCATTCTTCGCCAAGAACCCAATGGACGGCAAGGAGGGTCGCCGATATCGCCATACCGTTCTTGAAAGAGGTGGAAGTATTCCAGAGTTGGAATTCTTGAGGGAGTTCTTGGGCCGAGAGCCCAGTTCGGAAGCTTTCTACAAGGAGCTTGGACTCTCTTCAGCCGCGTAGATGGCCTTGAAGGAAGCCACGAAAAAGAAAAGCCACGTAGACAATGTTTATCATATCAAAGTCAGCGAAGCAGAAGAGAATAAACCATCAATAATTGGCCAGATAAAAGAAACAATGCCGTGAAAGTATCGCAGCTCGGAATGTTTATCGATGACCTACGTGGAAGTGTTGCACCAAAATAGTACCAAGTTCTTGGTTTCCAGGGTATGCAGTGATATCGGAGAACATAATCTCGTATCTTGCGGCCACAGGCGCCGTAGATCTTGGTACCTTGGTGCTGTGCCTGGAGATTGGCCATGCAATGACCACACTCTAATGTTGTTACTGGGCGGGCTGTAGATGCAAGGTTGGCTGCATGGATAGTGGTGTTGTACAGTTATAGCGTTGTGTAACTCAGCGTTTTCGCCAAGTAGAGGACTGATGATTTGAAATTAGGAATACGATCCTCGTAAGAATGCAAAATGAGAACTCCTGCGTTTATTGAATGCAATCAGCCGTTACTGGGAAATAATCTTGGAGTACACCGTGGCCTGCAGGCTCCCTTTCGGTCAGGATTTCTGAGCGTGATAGGAGCGCTTATTTAAGCTTAACTTTTTGAACACGATTTGAAAGAGTCAATTGGAAGCACAGCGTGTGGCCTAGGTGGAATATGTTGACTGCAAACATGGACTGGAAGAATAGTATCCAAGAGTAAGGAGTACAGACTCAAAATTGCTGACTGGAAATACAGGACAAGAACAAACGCCTCGAGGACTGATGTCGAGAAATCCAATGCCAAGGAGTCGGTAAGAAACATCTAACTTGGAAGGATTGTGGTTACATTCAGCCGATAGTGTATTGAAATAATGGGCTGTTTTCTAGGATAAGGCACTCGGAGTTTCGGACAACTTCCTCACTTTTGATCTAGGATCTTGTAAGTTGGATGGTGTCGTCTAGATTTGCTCATCCACGATATCAACTCATAGTATTCTGAGTCAAGTGCTTACAATGGCCCTGAACGGCTTAGTTCACTATATTGTGGTATCATATCCAGGATCTCGAACAACTAGGAACACGTTGTTGAGAATCGTGGGGAAGTGGGATTCACACTGTGGAGGTATCTCCGTCCCGAATTCATACTGAGATACTCAGATCCTGGGAAATACCTGGTCTGTCATGAAGCGATTCTGGGGAAATATTATCAACGGGGAGATCCGGAGCCGTGTGGAGGTGAGAAAACGGCGCTTGATCTCCGCGTGGCTGGTTCTTGCGGCGGCCGCGATGGCTTCATGACTTCACTCTGCACTAGAGAAGGCATCCAGAATATTCAACTACCGGGGACTAAGCCGGGCGCTACGGCGTTCAGCGGGCTTTCACCTGCGCGCCGCCGGTTCCCTTCCATCAGGCCACTCCAAAGATCCCTGAGGGGAAGAGATTGAAGAGCCAGTGGGAGTTGAGGATTTGAAGGACGAGGCGGGGAAGAACAGACAAGAATGACGCGGTTTGTATTGTCTCTTGAGGGTTTGAGTTTGAGTTTTGATGGGATCTGCGGAGAAGCTGGAGAAGTTTGAAGATTTGGTATGGATGGCTTGAGTGGGGGAACGGGTAGTCCAAGTTGAAGATTGCGGGGAAGATGGGGTAAATACTGAGGGCATTGTAGATGATGAGATGCTGTTATCATATCAAAATACAATTGATTATTACTTGATACTTGATACTTGATAATGCACTGTATACCATTGCTGCCTAGAACAAGTGGAATAAGTGGAAATATGATATGTAGATATTTGAACTGCTTCACCGGTGAGCCATAGCGTTCTGTTTGTCTCATCACCAAGCAGCCACAGATGTATCTTCAGTCAATTATTATACTGCACCTTGCACATCTTCATTTCAACATGTACGTATCCGAGCTGAAATCTCTATTCACCGTCTTGACCTGCTCTCACATGCTGTAATAACGGCATCAACGGCGTGGCTGAAGGATCAGAAGAGCTCGACTGGACAGACTCTCTTCCTCGTTTCTGAGGCACGTTCCAGAAATGAGGCGTCATATGCAGGCTCCCTAGCGCTAAACTATCTCCCAAAGGTGTTTAGCGGGCTGATGTTCCAGGCGATGTCACTCCCAAAAACGTGGCGGGGACCGGCGGGAAGACCGTAGCGTGCGGAGCAAACACCGGGACTGGACCGTGCTATACATGGGAGGGAGGGAACGAATAGCCTCTTGAAGATTCGTTTGTATCACAAAACATATTGAGAGCATCTGATTCGTTGGGGCTTCCTCGAAAGATATTTGATACGATCTACTAGTTAGTTGTTAGTATGAGAGTACAGGGCTAGAATGAAGCCATGATCCCTTCTTTGTTCCAGGCTGATGATCTTGGCTCAAGAAGTGATCATGTCAGAGTATGTTGATTGGCTAGGGGAGGTAAGAAAACTCAGATCCTCGATCCTAAGTGATAAAAAGAATTAGCAGAGTTTATTATAAGTTTAGGGTGTCTTTTGCTGAGTTTATTTTGACGCCCTATATCAAGGTCCGATATTTTCTTTCTTCCCTGAGGACTGGGTTGTTCGTGAGAAGAGGGGAAACTCAAAGTGCCGTTGAGAATGGAGATACAAAGTCTTGGCTGTGTTAACAGCAGTGGATGTAGGAGAGAAAAACTGGGACTGATGAGGGGATACAAGGTTAGTTTTGGAAGACGTGCTTCCGATAGTTGGACCTAATGCATAGTGACAAACAGCGGATCCGATGCAAGATAGGCAATGTAGGGATTTGAACAAATTGTTGATCATCCGGGAACCCCAGAATTAGAATCTATGAATCCGAATCTCTTTAGGGACATGTTTGCGTCTGTGTCAAGAATGGGATGACATGACATGGCCCGTCCCCCGTCATCTCTGAACACAAGGCCTTTCATCTGGAGACACAGTAACATGACATTACATTACATGAGATGAGATGCCATGCAAGATTCGATTTCAGCAGTTTTCGAAAGAATGGTACATGTACACCGGTCAACTCTATCCACGCTATCCGTGGTCCTGATCACTGAGAAACCAAAGTTGGAGAAAATAAACTTCAACTTGGCATTGGAGATTCCTTTAGTGGTTCACACTAAAGAAACTACACCACAGCCCTGATGATCTAGTCTAACGCCCTGTAAACCAATTAACGATCACGGCTCACACCTCGCACATGAGTTACATGGCCCAACACGCTCAGAGCGCCATCTCGCGTGGCCGCCCCTCGGAAACACAAGGAAAGGAAAAGAAAAAAACGAGCATCACGTTTAGCGTTACATGGCCCATCTGCCGGGCTCCATAATGATTTTCAACTATCTCAACTCAAGTCATATCAAGTCAAGGACGATGTGAGTCGATGCGTGCGTGCAAGGATTATATTCCATGCAGAGGTACCCCAAGCCCCCGCAAAAGAGATAGGAAGAGCAAGATTCTCATGCGGCGAGTATTTCTCTACACCCCCTCCCCTTCTGAGACATAAGAGCTTTTCATACCCTGCAACTGTGGAGGAGATACATCGAGAAGGATTCTAACATGTGGTTCGTCGGTTAGTATAGTCGGCTGCAGTAAACGGACGGACAAACGGAGGAGAACAAGGAAATTCAAGGGCTGTTATGGTTGCATACTACTACCCCAATTCCATTCTCTCCACACTGGCAAGAACAAGACCACCATCCCTTCGTCGTCGTTGGCTTAAGACGAGGAACGTGGGCGCCAAACTTCTCCACACGCCGAGTTAGGGGTCTAATACGTTAAGAAGTGAGGCTTTCATAGGATAGACTCGAGCCTGGGGGAGATTAAAATAATTGACTATTAAAAGGGCCAGCTTCCCCAGGTCTATCGAACGCGATATCTTACCAGAGCAGTCCAGTCCAGTCCAGTCCAGTCCAGTCCAGTCCAGTCCAAGACAAACATTTACAAATATCATCAAGGACAGAAACAGAGTCAGAATTGGAAACTTGCTTCCTCTTTGCTTGTTTCTTATTCCCGTTCCTCGCCTTGTTGATACTACGCAAATAAGAGGGTTTCCTTCCCCATTGTTGCACTTGCACCGTCACTCCCGCGTCTGGGGTTCATTGCCTTCCATACTTGACTTGACTTGGCCCTGCAGCTCCTTCTGCCTGTCTCTC
Source organism: Fusarium gaditjirri (assembly GCA_013266175.1). Classification (NCBI taxonomy): domain Eukaryota; kingdom Fungi; phylum Ascomycota; class Sordariomycetes; order Hypocreales; family Nectriaceae; genus Fusarium; species Fusarium gaditjirri. Next base: position 161,030 of record JABFAI010000161.1, on the reverse strand, counting down.
ATATTGACGAGATTCTGTTGCTCAGATACCACCTTCCTCCTCCTTCGAACCTCCATTCTTAGGTTCCTTCCTCCCCTTCTGTCTCGGCTGGTTGCTTCTCTGCATCCTTTGTCCTCCATCAGTTCCTTCCCACCACGTTTTTTAGAAGCCGGCCCTACTTCTACCCATCACCTTCTCGTGTGATCTTACGATATCACCTCCAACCCTTGTCTATCAAGTTCTTGGATTGATTGAGGTTTTTCACCATGAGCGACTACGATCGAAAGGAAACTTTGGAGGAAAAAGCTTCCACTTCGGAAGTTGATCTTGCTGGTATCAATGATCCTTATGCTGGACTTGGTGAAGAAGAGGCGAGGGAAGCTGTAAGTGGCATTGAAACAAATGTTTGATGACCTGCACTAACGAGGTTTCAGGAGAAGAAGTTACTTCGAAAGATTGATATGAAACTCGTTCCTTGGGTATGACAACTCTGCACTATATAACATGTAACCTACTAACCACAATCTAGCTCTGCCTCCTTTACCTCATCTGCTTCCTCGACCGAACCAATATCGGAAATGCAAAGATCGCTGGCTTACTGGATGATGTGCATATGGACACTCACCAGTTCAATTTGACTTTGACCATTTTCTACATCTCATACGCTGTCTTTGAGCCTCTTGCCAATGTCCTGCTCAAGTGGTCCAAGCCATCCATCTTCATTCCTGCCATCATGTGAGTTTACATCCTTAGTAAACCACTAGCCCAATATTAATTCGTATTCAGGGTCCTTTGGGGTGCTTCAATGCTAGGAATGGGCTTCGTCAAGACCTGGGACGGCCTCATGGCTGCTCGATGGTTCCTTGGTGTCACAGAAGCCGGCCTCTTCCCCGGAATTAACTACTACCTCTCTTGCTGGTATAAGCGATCTGAATTCGGTGCTCGTGCCGCGTGGTTCTTCTCAGCTGCAGCTCTTGCCGGTTCCTTCGGTGGCCTCTTGGCTGCTGCTATCCAGAAGATGGATGGTGTCTCCGGTATTGCTGGCTGGGCATGGATTTTCATCCTTGAAGGTCTCATGACCATCGCTGTCGGTATCATCTCGTTCTGGATGGTCCACGATTTCCCCACCGATGCCAAGTTTATCACTGAGGAGGAACGAGCTCGTGTCATCTATCGACTCACTGCCGACAAGCAATCTTCTGCCCAGGACGAACAATTCAAGATGAAGTACTTCTGGCAGTCCATCACCGACTGGAAGACCTACTGCGGCATGCTGATCTACATGGGACCCCTGATGCCCTTGTACTCTTTCAGCGTTTTCCTGCCTACTATCATCCAGAACATGGCCTTCACCGACAAGAAGGCCATTGTCAAAAACCAGCTTCTCAGCGTACCACCCTACGCTTTGGCCGCTGTTGTTACTATTTGCGTTGGCATGTACTCTGACAGGCTCAATAAGCGAGGCATCTTCAACTTGTGTGCTGCCCCTGTTGGTATAGCAGGCTTCATCATGCTTATCGCTTCTACCAACCCTGCTGTTCAGTACACTGGTTGCTTCTTGGGTGCCCTGGGTATTTACCCTGTCATTCCAATCACGATCAGTTGGGTCGCCAACAATGTTGAGGGTGTTTACAAGCGAGGCATCACTCTTGGGTTTGTCATAGGATGGGGCAACCTCAACGGCGTTGTGAGCAGCAACGTCTTCATCAACGGCCCGCGGTTCTACCCAGGACATGGAACCGTCCTAGCATACATGTTTGGTGGTATCTTTTGTGGAAGTCTGCTAATGTATGTTTTGCTCTCGCGTGAGAACAAGGCGCGGTTAGCTGGTGAGCGGGATCACCTAGTGGAGGGCAAGTCTGAGGCTGAGATCCATGAGATGGGAGATAAGCGACCCGATTTCCTTTACACGCTATAATGATGTTTAAGATACGTCAGAAATAGGAGGATTGTTAGTGGTGGATGGTATTATACAGGGTTTATAGTTTTGAGCTCTTTTGTTAGTTAGATTGTAAGATGGCTCTGATGAGCTCAATCGCGCTCCATTACGACTTGTCTCTTTGTCTGCATTTTGTGACGGCTGTGTGCATAATTCTCTCATGTGAGGGATGCAGGTGAGAGACTGTGCTGTGGGTTTGGCTTCAAGATAGCCAACTGCATGGGTTTTGGATGTTCTAGAAAAGTAGGTGAGCATAGCATTCCAGAGCCTACCTGATTTTGTATTCAGCCAGCCAGAGCAGAGAAGCAAACAAACCGGGCAAATCTGCAGTTGGATCTGCAGAACTATAACGCGTTGGTCCTGCAACTGAAATAGAACGTCCTATGGCATGCAGACATAGGCAGGCATAGGCATAGGCATAGGCATAGGCACTGCCCAGTCATAGCCTAGACATACATTAGATGTGCCAGGGAGACCAGAGTAATTGGACCAAGGCTATTGTTTGTCGCAGCAGCCACCCGCCACGTTTCATAAATAGGCCAGCTCCAAACGATATAGATCAAGCCTCCTCGGCAGGATCAAGGCTAATCGAGCTCGAGTCTGCGCTGAGAAAGGTGTTGGTGATGTCACACTCTGATTCAGCCCACGGGAGCTTACAGCTTTAGCCTCAAAATCGAAGCCCATGTTTCTCATTTTCCTCTCTCACCGCAATTGAAACGTACCAAATCTCGGTTAAAAAGTGGCCAGCTCTGCTAGGCTCGTCATCTTGATTTGTATGGAGTTTCGTTTAGTTGGGTTCAGGAGAAGCTAGGTCTCCCCGAGTCCGGAGAGGCTGAAAGCTAGGATCCATGCCATCTCGAGAGATCGAGACTAGCGAAACGCTTAGGCGATGCCAAGACCAAGCCTCAGATCGCGGGGTGGAGGATGCAACGTCGAGACTTGTTCGAGGGGCGCTTTTGTTTGTGTGTTTGGATCGTGGAGAGGACCAACAGCGCATAGAAACAGTCGAGTAGTAGCAGATTGAGTCACCGCTTTTGGCGTGGACCGACCGTTTTGGTTGAAACCTGAGACTATCAACGGGAGATGGGACAACTCTGGGGATGAGAATCTGGGGGAACGGGTGTTGGTTGAGGTGAGCGTGACAGTGACAGTGATTAACAGTTGGCAACGTTTGATTCTTGGAGATGGGATATCTCGAGTTGTGTTGTGTCGTCTAGAGAGAGTGTGTGCTTTGGCCATCAGTGTCAGTGTCAGTGTCACTGACACTGCAAAGCCTACTGCGGCCAACATTATAATTCAAGCTTTGGTGGGAATTCAGTAAAGACACACATTCACTCACTCTCTAATATTTCATTCTCCTGGAGGGCGATAAACTCGAAAGGATTGGCGGATGAGAAAAGGCAAGTTGCAGAGCCAAGAGATTTGTGTATATGACATGTTTGGTCAAACTAACGCAATTATATCCAAGCAGGCAGGCTATATCAGTCTGTATATCTCTCTCTCTTCTCTGTCGAGAAATCAAAATCATCCTCTCACAGTCCAAAAACATAAGAGGCAAAAGATCCCTCGTCTAACGGCAACGGCAGAGACGGGTGCTTGCATCGCGTTAATGTAACACGACGCTTCGACCTTGGCCCTCCTTGGACGACTCAAACCATTGTTTTCCCTCTTCTCTTCTCTTTTCCCTCTCTCACTCTCCTGTGCTATCGCTCATTTCTCTTCTTGTCTTCCACATTTGAATAACGAGTTACGCAAAAAGGGCATCACTTGACACTCCCTCACTCTTATTCCTCACTCCTTCTCCTCATCCTCCTCTTCTCCCTCTCGCTCCATTCTCTTCTCTTCATCCTCAATTTTCACCCTAGTTTGCTTCATACCAATCATTTCTTTTGCTTCTTGCACTCGCTCCCCCACTCCCTTACTCGGGGACTCGGGAAACGAGAAAACACCAGTATTAAACAAAAAATGAGTCACAAGTTCGTCGCTGGAAGAGGCGTGGAGCTTCTTGAACCGACCCAGAGGACCACCCTGGTGCTGTTTGAGCGTATAGGAGGCTCTATCAGCTTGGTCGCTGTCCTCTGTATCTTTGTCGCGTATGCGCTCGTGCCCAAAGTTCGAAATGTCCAAAACACTTTCATCGTGTTTGCGAGTGTCGCGAATGTTGGTGCGAGTGTTGCGAGTATCATCGCCTTGGATGGGTTGGAACTAGGCGTCGCTTCGCCTCTTTGTCAGGCGCAGAGTTTCATGTTTCATATGTGAGTTGCCTCTCATAATCTCATTCTCCTTGGACTATCACTGACTTCATGTAGGTTCATGCAGTCTGATCCTTGGTGGTCTCTGGCCATGGCATTCAACGTCTTCCTCGTCTTCTTCTTCCGCGCCAAACCCGACTCATTCCGAAGATGGTGGTGGATATATTGTCTCATTTGTTACGGCGGCCCTTTTGCTATTGCCATGGCGTTGCTTCTGGTTAGAAACCCGAACCGCGGCCTTGTGTTTGGTGAGGCCACTGTAAGTTTGCTCTCAAGTTAAAACAAAAGGGCATTCTTGTTGACTCGATGACAGATCTGGTGCTGGGTTAACCAGGATTGGGAGGGAATCCGTATATACACTTACTATATGCTCGTCTGGGTTTGTATCGCTGGTTCGATCATCTTCTACTTCATGGTTGGCTACCATGTCTTCCATACTCGGAACCAACTCAAGAGTTTGACTGCTTCAAAGAGTCGAGAGCCAGCTCCTGTTGAACCCCAGCCTCAAGCTGTAAGTTTGCAGAATATGAACAATACTCACCCAACTAACACTTGACAGCAACGTCAAGTCGAGTTCCTGTCAGTTCCTCAAGACTGCTTCTACGGCACTATCGTCACTGAAGTCCAGGTCGTTCACTCAACACCCTCAGCAAGCCATCTCCCTAGTGAACCTAAGCCTGCTTACACTGCTGGTCCATCGTCACCTCAAGTGTCTTTTGATGAGAACACACATGCTGTGCAGGGATCCCACAGCCACTACTTCTCAACCTCTATATCTCCTGGCATTGACAGCAGAGAGCGAACCAGCATGTCCCCTCTCCGTCGCATAACATCAGCGACAAACCGAACCGTCAACAAATTCGTCATCGACGATCCCATCAAGCGGGCTTACTTACGCACGAGCTTCCTTTTCGCCCTTAGTGTGCTGGTGACTTGGATCCCGAGCAGTCTGAACCGCATCCACAGCTGGCTCGTCGGTACATCTCCCTACGAGTACCACGTCGCCACAGCCGCCGTCCTTCCCCTCCAAGGACTCTGGAACGCCGTCATTTTCTTTGTAACGAGTGGAAAACCCCTTCGAGAGTGGTACAGAAACCTGCACAATCCTCAGGCGCTGGATAGAGAGATGATCGAGACGCGGGTGGAGCATGATGAGCATGTTGGAAGAAGCGGCGAGAGTTTCCTGGACGACACAGACTCCGGTAGTGACGTTGAGCTGCGAAGAATGGGAGAAGCGCCAGGCAAGAGATCGGCGAGTCTTTGAGGGGGAGGTTTTAGAGGGGATCCTTTTCTTATGTCTGGCCTATATGTACGCTGATAAGATTTATGGCTTGTGATGAGTGGCGATGTGTGTCGCAATCTAGATTAGAATACTAGACTTGACGATAACTGGGCATCTATAAGTGACAACTGGCATGGAATGCTTCCAACTGAATGCATATATCTTTAAAATCTCAAAAGAGAAACAGGCATGTATAAGTAATTTATGGGTTCAACCCGGTTACATGGCAGCGCCGTGGATCACGAGAGTCTTTCCAGAGTTTCCAGTTTCCTGCACGGCAGATTGCTCCACAGCCAGGAGAAGACTACTCGCTCTCACGAGCAACTCTATCACTAATCAGCACATATCGAGAAATGGTGAACTAGAAACATACCTTCATATACGAGCTTGTAGTGAACTGGCGGATCATCATCTGGGCCCGAGATAAGTGGCATCGTTTCAGATGCTCCCGGTGCAACGCTGAATCGTATCCCAACATTGTTGTGCCTATCAATCCAGATAATATTCTCAGAACCGAACTGAGACTTATTCTGTCTACTCGCCATTTTGGCGAGCCACTTTCGGAAGACACGAATGACCCCATCGACAATGTTGACATGGCTTATGAACAGTCCGCTTCTTGGACCCTCCTTGACAAGGTTCGTGACAGCACACAGCTGGGAGAACATTTCCCCGTCATCAAGGTTCACGTCTTGGGTGGCGGCATCATCTTCAACATCATCAGAGGGTTTCACCTCCGTGGGACGTCTTCGGCTCTTCCTAATAATTTGGTTCTCGGGTGCAAAGACTGGCTTGTAAGAGGCATACAAAGCTCGCAGGTCAGACAGCTCTGGAGCATCTTCACTGATGGGTTGGCCATCTTGCGCCACGATACCCTGGTAGCGACATGCCAAATAAGGTGTGTAAAGCTGATCGCTTGGGTGGTAGCACTCTAAGATAAGCTTATTGTCTGGGAGGGGCGCAGCTTGGAGCAGGCGTTGGTGAAGGAGATGAGTGACAAGAGAGTAGATGCGGCGGTTAATCGGGGCGAAAGAGAGTAAAGCTTGAGTTGGGAAGGGAGCCAAGATTGAGGTGAGGGTCTAAAAGAAAGTCAATTCGTTAAAAGCTCTCGTGGTTTTCTGTGGAAAATTTACTTCATTTGGTAAAATATCGATGAAGCTATCGTGGGTCGTCATCATCACAGACTGTGGCTCTCTGTGCTCAGATTGGATGAGATAGAGGTGGTGATACGATAGACAGCCTGTATGTCATCTAAAAACACCAGGAAACTTAATAATAGAGTAATAAATATAAATAAAACGCGTAGCAAGACAGTGGAGAGAAGATTCGGGCGTTGATGGAAGGATTCTGAGTTATTGACCTTGCTGTTGAGTGTAGCTTTGGAGCTTCAAGATGAGGTGACAGCTTCATTAAATGTCCTAAAACGTGGGGGAGGGGCAGGCTAATTTAGTCAGCATCCGCAAGTCCGAATGACGAAATACTAGGTAGGTATATATCTTTGATAAGTTAATAGCATTATCGACTCTTGTCCCAATTGAGCATCCTCCTACCAAACTATATTAAAACAGATAAGGCTGATAGATTCTATCCTCGCCGTACAGGTATAGGTTAATACCCACTCTATAGTCTTCACGTAAGGTCCTTCGTTTATATCTGGAGGCTACGAACTCCATAGAAGTTATTAGCCACTTGATTGAATTCTCCATAGTTTAGCCTGTCCTCAACAGAACGGCAGGTGGCCATTAAGTCTGTTGAAATTTACCGCGTGGCTGTTGGCTTTCACCGAGTTGAATCTTTGGGGCTAACGTGGAAGTATAATAACCGAAAGAGACGTCCTTTACACGAAATCGCGTTCAACAAAAAGCTCAACGATAAACTCAATTCCTCAATGAACGGAATAGTTATGCGTGTATTGATACCTTTATGCTCAGTGGTTAACTGGTGGATCTGAATATCGGAACCGGAACCCGGAGCGGAGCGGGGCGGGGCGGGGCGTAACGGGCCAGGTTTGCAAACGCCGGAAGCCACCCCACTTTAATCCGAACAACCTCAACCTTCACTCAACCTTCAACTCGACAAACACAAGAAAATCAAACTCCATATGAATAAAGGCTCTGAAGTAGCTCCATGTACTTTGCAAGCCTGGAAACTACACAGTTGTATCGAAATATTATCAGTATAGTCTCTAATCTCGACCAGATATCCTCAAGAGTCTCAAATGCTCAGCATCTCGGCACCGAATCTTCCTCAAGGTTCAGCCTCAACATATGATGCACTCGATTTTATAGTTCAGAAGCTCATCATATCGGCCTCTTTCCCGTATCGAATATCTCCTCGGCCAAACCAGAAATCTCCCCTCACCATCCATCTCAATGCCTCCACCAACTCAAAGTGCGAACGCCATAAACATCTTTTCAACAATAAACACACATCCAAAGACATACATTAGCGGGAAAAATATCTGAGGCTCGAAATGATAGGGCAATCACTTTATATGTAGTCCGAATATTGAGGGGAAATCGACGCCATGGCTCTCAACCCACAACACAACCGCAGAAGGCGGTCCAATTCGCAGGATCAAGTGGCCTTGTTTCTATAAAGTCACATGGATCCTGAGAGACATCTGCTTCCCTACCAATCTCCTTTGATCGTCTACTACACGACACAGCCCCTCCGAAGCAATGCGTTTTAATATCCTGGTGGGCTTCGGCCTTCTGGCTGCCGAGACTGCCCTTGCAGTCCCCTGCGGACCAGGTAAGTAGCAAAAGAGTCATGCAAATACAGAGAATCCACTCACAGAACGCCTTAGTATTCGGAACAGTCGATGAGATCAAGTCTGTTATGTCAACGATGACTGTCACAGATGCGGCGAGGGGCACTGTTACAATGACGGACACTGTGCTTGAGACCAATACCGTCAACAGAACGACCATTGTGACCTCTACAGAGGTGGATCTTGTTGCTACAACTAGTACCGCAACTGTCAACGCCACAGAGACTGAGTTTGCTACTGTCAGCTCTACTGCTCGGTTTATCGTTACGGCGACAGAAGAGACAACCAGCACTGAGACTGCCACAGTCAACTCTACGGTGCTATTCAGGTCCACAGCGACTGACTTCACCACGTCGACCGACGCGACTACAGCTACGGATGTTGTCTTTGTCACAAACTCAACAACCCTCACTCGGACTTCGACTGTAAATGCTACAGAGACAGGCTTTGAGACTGGTACGGTTTTCACCACTGCTACCATGAATACTACTGCAGCAGCCAACACGACAGCAACAGCTTTCGAGACGGACACTATTTTCACTACTGCAACTGTCAATGCTACCAACACAAGCACGACCACTGTGACAACAACTCGGACTGATTTTGTAACAGATACAGAAACGAGTGCTTCTAGCGATTTTGTTGCTTCAGACGCTACCTCTTCCCCAGCACTGGCCTCTTCTGATCCTACTTCTGCCGCCACAGGAGCTGCCAGAACTACAGTTACTACGAGCGCCACAGCAACTCCTGTTGCTGAAGACCCAACTTCAATAGCAGATTCCCCGTCTGCTGTGGTCACTTCTGCACGCCCTTCTGCTGAGTCTACTGCTTCTGCTACTGGAGCAGCTACCACTCCAATTGTGGTCGATGGCGCCCCCGTCGATGACACTCCTATGTCTTCAGCTGGTTCTACGGACTCTGCTATTTCGACTGAGGAACCCTCTGCTTCCACCACTTAGAGTACTTAAGTAGGCCTACTACAAATGGTATAGTTAGAAAAAAGCCCATTTATGATCCATGAATGATCTTTCTGAAGTAAAACTGAAGATGAGGAGATATCCGGGCCATGCTCAATTTGTAACTGAAGGCATCATAATGGAGGAGTCTTAAACGACTCATGTGTGGCTGATACGGGACCAGCACATCGTGGAGTCATACCAGGAGCTTGACTGATATCGTGTTACTAATAACTCAAAGTATTTTCTTAGGAACTGAATCCTCCGTCGTTACTTTGGATCATGCCAAGCAATATACATGTGTTGGCCTCCATGTTAGGTTGAGTATAACCATTTCGAGGGCCAAGTAATCAACATTGTTCCTCAGAATAATTGATTGCCCTATTTATTTTACCGAGACATGTTACCTGAAAGCAAGCATACGATCGTCGATCTGACATATGAAACATCTGCAGTGATAAGCACATCATTTTATCAAAGCGGTACTCATCCAGGATATTGGGTTGTCCTCTCACAAAGCAGACTGTGTAACTCGGCACCAAGGGCATGTAGTAAATGAAGCCCCCGTCGGCTACCCGCCGATTGCAGGAGTAGAGCGAGTTTCTCGAGGTCGCCGCTAAGTTGTGAGACGTTATAAAGGCAAGAGATGGCGAGGGAACAGACAGGGCTTTTGGTTATACGACGTTATGCTGGTTGGACCCTGAATCGGAGAAGAGAGATATGTTGTGTCATATCATCTCCAATAAAGGAGTACAAAGACAGGATCTTGTCCAAGCAATGTAATTTGCCTTTAGGTTAAGACCAGAGGGTACAAGAGTTGCCTACTCAGGGGTATACACTAAAACTTTAACGAACAATACAAGAGACTACCGTAATACTGATATTTCAGTTGAAACACAACTCAATGCATGATATCCGTATCATATTGGAGCTGCAACATATGCCGATATAATGCCGTATGTATGTCTCAGTGTGTATTTTAAACGACGCCTCATTGTTACCTCTCCAGACAGGGCTTTGACAGTTTTGGAAAATCGGGGAGAAAACCTATGATCATTACCAAGCCGAGTCTTCCAGACATACGGAAAGATACACAGGTTGTAGCAAGATCATCGCGTTGCATTCTGTTGTGCTTTTGAACTGTCAGGACCATGGGTAGTTTCATCTCTCACGGTAGAAATATTCGCAGAAAAGTTCGCAAATCACTTAGCTCTGTGGTTTATTCTATAGGTTAGTGTCTATCTCACTTAATGAAAACAACTGAACGTGCTAACATATTAAATCGGAGGATCTCATATGTCCGATTATCGTCGACCTATTAACAACTTCCTTGTCGGTGATACTACACGAACACACTCCACAACATCCCTCTAACCAGAGAAACATGCGTCAGTTAGCATCTCCCTACCAATTCTTGCAGTTGTGTCATGGCATCACAACGTAGTATCCCGTCAATGATATGCACGTCAGTCTCTCTGCCACTCCAATCCTCGTGGGGGCACATCTCATCAGCCCGGAAGTCCTGGTCTCCTCGTTTCCCGCGTAGTATTACCGATATGATGGTCAACAATGCCCGAAAGACGGGAGGGCTCTGGATCGAGTTGTACAGAGAATCGGGATCGGTGAGAATAAGTTTGCCGGGTCGCGCGCAATCTTGTGTGACATTGTTTGGAGATAGACATGGAGCCCATGAAGCAACTATTGACAGCAAATATTGCATTATCTATGCAGAAGCTAGTTCAGGACTTATGACATAGACAGTGGGTGGTAGTTGGCCGGTTCGTTGAAGAAATGGTGGGTTGTAATCTTTCAGTGGTAGCATAGAGCTCGATGCTCACTGTTGATATTGTAAGATTGGCCTTGAGGTCCGGGGCGGATATCTGTTTGTATCTGCGAGTAGTTCGCGGGCAAAGTATTGAGTTAGGGCCGATCAATGCTTGTTGTCTCCTTTCTCCATGAAAATAGATTCCTATTGGTTTCAAGGCTGCTGCCAACAATGGGAACTATGTTCGAGATCAATATAATTCCCCCAAAAACTGCCCGGGTGGTTAGGCTATAGAAACCAAAGAAGACCAGTGAGTGCCGTTGGGTTGCATTGAAAATTTGAAAGTATAGAACACAAGTAACAAGGATATATCTACTGGTTGCTTCGCACATGACTGACCACTAAAATTGTAGTCGAATGTTGCTTTGGACTTCATGCTTCTCTCAATACAGCGCATGTCAGTCATTATACATTCCGTTCTTGGCTAATCTGACTTGAAAAACAAAAGAGCCCATCACACAAGATGTGATTTTTTCAGTCAGATTTTCCAAGATAAGAAATAATATGTGTGAGGTTGAGGGCCATGTAATGCTATAGGGCAAAAGCTTATCACCGCCTAGATGTCATTTGGCAACAAAACGTCTTCAAAAGCAACCGGGATATACGCCACATCAGCTGATATGCATCAGACAACCTTCGGACTTGGAAGAAAGCGCGAGAGTGCGATATCGAGGCTCAAAGTCCGATGAGCGCTATCTGCTATGAACATGCTCAAACTAGCCAACGATCGTCATGAAAGTAGCCGAGTGTGGTGTCCACTCCACGGCGAATGCCCTCGAAGATATTCATTCACCCAAGGAAAGCTTCCGACGGGCTGAGAAACAACTCCGTTTTAGGAGTCGTGTTGCGTTCGATACGAAGGGTCGTTACCTGCCTATTCAAGTAATTATGGAATGGTCAAGGCCTCATGTCAGCAATGGCATCGATGCCGTTAGCGTTGATTGATCAGTTCATAGGGCTGAGCGAGTAAGCCGTGATCTGGCCTCGCGGCTTAGACCCTGTTCCAACTGCCTTCTTATTTGTCGTCGCGTTTCATAAGAGTAAGCATATCTCCGACTAGTTCCAGCCCCCAGGTTGTGCCCAGTTAGTTCTTTTCCAACCTTCCTGGTTTCCCACCGGCGTGTTTATACCACTCGGAAACACTTCCAAGGCTAGTAGAGCAAACCCACATGTTGCGTCAGACAGGCCCGTTCCCGCGTAAGCCTCATCCGTTGTAGTGCGGAGGGTATTTGCTCCGTCAATTTAATGTATGCAATCCGTACCGATGTATCAGGAAGGCCGTGTAAGGCGGCGACCGGCATTTCGGCATGGCTGGATATTTGATCCCCACTTATGCTGATTTTTGAAAAGGGAGCTCATGGCTTGTGTGAGTAAGACTGATGAAATAGAATTCATCTTCTCCTAGGCCGTATGTTTCTTTCAGAGTTGTTGTGTGTATTCACTTGGTTGTTGTCGTGATGTTGTAAATGCCAGCCACCACACCCTCAATTCCAACAGCTCCCCCTAACGCAGGATCGATCCATGGCTTCCTGGTGGCGGCCCTCAGTACCTGAGTCCAATGTATGCTGGCGTGCCCGATAGACTTCGGCCTTGTTTCCACGTGGTGGATGTTCCCACTGCGGAAACATTGGAAATATCGGTGATTATCCTCATCAGTCCATTCAATGAGCAGCATACCGTATATAAAAAATGAGAATTCATCGCTCCGGCATTGAACAGACAGTCTTGGCGTGTTTGAAATCGCCCAAATGTGAAATCTGTTTATTTAGCCGGTGCTGATTTGGTTCTGGCGAAATCGTTCAAAACGGCTGGCCATCACCGTAATGTCAAGATCTTGTTTGCCCACAGAAGTTTCGGGAAGTTCAACTATCCTCGTTGGGGATATCAAAACAGCCTCCTGGTCATTGTCGATGCGAGTTGTAATGGCTGTCGATCAGCATGCAAGGATCCCGCGAGCAATCCCCGTGTGCCCCTCCAACACTTCCATGAGGGGGGAAAGAGGTGGCTTTTCTGATTATCTGGCAATATTTCCCTGCTGCCTTGTCTACGTCTGTCTCGTTTCTTCGTAAGATGGTCATAGATACGATGCTCACTCATACAGCTCCCTGCAAAACTCCCTAGGTTGAACCTGGCACAGGACGTTGAGAATAAACTGCCATTGAACGAGGTCTTGATTGTTATGTTACGCAGAAATCCTGCGCTCGACTGTATTCATTTTCTTTTTTGGAAAACTCTTGAGTACCGGTACTTTGCCTGTGATAACAGACTGCGGCCATTGCCAGACGCTTAGTTTCACCATCTAAAGTCTTCGGTGAGCATGCTTTGGTATCTTTGTGCTCATGCTTATCGCTTTTCGCAACATTTTCAATGTTACATCATCCCAACATTCCGCCCCGGTGCACGGCTTTGTCATACTAAGCTGCCTGCAGTTCCGACTGGTTCGACTTAAAGAATGTTTCGGAATGACAAAGAGCAGCTCAGCCTTGCTGTGTCGCAAAAGTCCGTCCAATTGCGATGCTCGTATCGTTCTCACCCAGTTGTAGAAATAGAGTCGTGGCCAAGAATGAGATTAAGCTTTTGAGTGGTTCAAGAAAGACCCTTCGGCAATGTAACACAGGACATGGGGAAGAAGTTGAGCAACTACATCGATACACGGTGTTCAATGGCCCAGATCATTGGGTTCTCAAAACTCGAAACCAGGACGAGACAAGCACGAGGTGATTGACTGCGTATTGCATTGCTCTTAGGCGATCTCTCTGGTCATTTCTCTGACAGAGAAATGGAGGCGTGTACAGAGTAAAACAGGCGTTGTAATATGCAGGATGCCTGCCAAAGGATGCATAATGCCATATTTGGTCCTATAGCAGGTGTGTGAAACATCTGCCGGCAGTGCAATCTTCAGCTTTTCTAGCCCGCCGCGGCAAGGATGCGCACCACCAATTATCATAGGCTGTTGTTTGCTTCGTGTATGCAAAAACGGAGGATCCTTGTAAAGTCGACAATTGTCAAGTCTGCAACGAGTTGTCCAATTTTTTGATGTAAAATGAAGAATAACAAAGTTCCAAGACCTTGAAGCCCGAGTCTGATGTTACGCAAAAGCTTAAGTAATTATGGGGGCATGTGTAAGTCGTACCTACCTTTCGGTTCTATAGTATCTGAAATGAGGGTGCTTGGCCCGCTACTTCCATCCACTGAGTTACTATTAACGTTGGACAGAGTAGCTTTGGTCAGGTACTATGTTATCAAGACGGGTAAGAGGGAAGCACATACCTTCCTTTCACCCGGGTAAAGCTGACCGCTGAACTTGGCTCATACATCTCAACCTCCATCAAAGCGTTGGCCATTGAGGACTTCTTCTTTGTAATCCTTTGTTTCCTTACAAACCCGAGCACTCCAATACCCCCCTTGTTAAAACTCTAGCGCCAATGTTCTGCAAGACATTTCTGTGCCATCAAGGCGGCGCCCCCGAGTCCTGCGGCCACACACAAGATGTAGCGATACCAATAACTAGGCAAAGATATACGGTATTACCTACGCTATGACGAAGGGTGTAACCTCGAATCCATCGACTAAGCTCTCATGAATGTACATGGGTTTGTATGTTTGTACCGATGGGGCTGACGGTATCGCGGCCTTGATCATTATTATGCCAGCGAGCAAGCCACTGTCTTGCCGTGGGGGAGACAAGACCTCCACAACTTTCTCGAGGTTGGCCATTCCTTTGAACCCTTCGCTGACTTGTTTCTTAAGATAATTTCTCACGTAATGATATCGGTTGTCGTACTGCGATTCTTGTCCTCCTAACGAGCCTGTTCCCCCTCTTTCAGACCTGTCAAATGACTGAATGCATACAGTACTTGGCCTCTCATCTATATCCTTGTAACTTTTATTGAAAAGTGATGGGATCCCGGAGCTCTTGACTCTTTTTTATTTGCGACCAAGAACAAAATGTGGAATAATCAGGGCAAAGAGGTTAGTTTAAAAAAAATCAGTGAACTTGCTAAGAGGTATCGACTGACGTGACGGGAAACAGCCGCAAATGTGGTCTACACACGACTTGGCTTGTGCACACTGCCGAGCAAGGAAGATTAGATGTGGAAGAGAACGGCCACAATGTGAAAGTTGCAAGCGAGACGGTGTTGAGTGTCGATACTCGTCTCCCGGCAAGCGCGTCAATCATGTCAAACTCTTGTGAGTCTGGAAGCGCCATTTGTTCCCCCGCTAGTGGTTCACAAAGGCTTACAAACTGTTTGTGTTTCAGATGCCAAAACTTCGAGACGCTCGAAGGCCAACTACACAGCATCCAAAATGATCTCTCAGATCTGACATCACTTGTCAAAGGTGGGAGTAGTGTAAGATCTTTATCCCTTCCTGCTGAGGAATGGGTCCCCGAGCATCATTCAGGGATGGATTCAACGTCAACCCCTCACACAAACCGCCATATTGTTAGAAACACATCGCAATCACTTGATCGTTATCATGGGCCATGCTCGCTTTATGCCCTTTGCAAGGAATTTAGCGGCGACCCATTATTTTGCCTCTCGGAGAAGAATGGCTCTGGGGAAAATGCTGTTTCTGAGCATGTGATGTTGCAGGAGATGCTCAATGAGGCAAGCAACGAGCCTCACCTAGATATGCTGTCTCATCCTGTCGGTATATGTCTCCCGCCTCGACAGTTTCTCAACCTCGTCATCGGTCCCTTCTTCAAGAACGTCGACTATGCAACTGATGTCTTTGTACGATCTAATTTCCAACCCCACGTCGACCGAATCTATTCACAGCCTATTGGGCCTGCAGAAGAAGGTTGGGCTGTCTGTTTCAATGTGATTGTTCTTCTCGGTATCAAGAAAGAACCCACAATTCAGGGCAACAGCCACTTTGTCCAAACACTCCTACAGACATTGAAAATGGCTGTCAATAACCCTCGAGTATTCTTAACACCAAGGCTTGTTAATGTCCAGGCACTTGCTCTTTTGGTATGATACGCCTTGGCTCTTATTGTGAACCTGAACTGACTTTTGTGGCAGAGTTACGTGGCCGAGCAGTACAGCACGACTTCGCTTGCGGAACTCGTCTTCGCCCAAGCCTGTCTACTTGCTCGTACCATGGGCCTTCATCAAAGCAATGCATCTTCCGATGACCTTCCACTCGAAGATATATTGGAACGACACAAGGTTTTTAAATCATTATACATCAGAGATAAGAATATCGCAATATTCCGGGGATCTACGGCCTGGCTACCATGTTATGATTCTGACATCCCCTCTTCCTTTGACGAAGCCGAAGCAGGAACACCCGATTTAGTAGCCCGCCTAGAGCTTGCGAAGCTTCAAGACGAAGTTTATCAGGCCTTCCATGCGGCCGGTGCACCCAACTTGCACCCCTCAAGACATCATCAAGTACTGGCACAGCTACAACAAAGATTAGAACAGTGGTCTTCAACTCATAGCATCATGCAGAGGGCTTTGACCTCCACTGAAACTTTCTCTCTTATGTTATCTTTCTTCGCAACAAGGATCTGCTTAAGCAAAGATAATGGTGACGTGAGATCCACTCAACCTTTCAAGGATGCCAAAGCATGCTGTCTTGTCTTCTTACTGGCCACAGCTGCAAATCCAGATACTCGCCTTTCTGAGACTTTGAAAGAGATGCTAAGCCAACACAAATCTCTTGAGCAATCTATCTCAAGAAAGGCGAAAAGAAATTCTCGAACTCAACCCGCTGTATCTGAAAGTGATGATTCTGCGACATCAGCCCTTCCTCGGTTGGCTGCAACCTTCCCACTAGCGGCTGCTTTCATAGTTGCTAAAGATACCTTGATGCAGCCAATAGGAGAAGCAGATGGCACCCCCGGTCGGCCAGAAGAGGAAATAACAATTTTGGAAGCTCTTCGGGATCGGTTTGCAATGGCCGCCGAGCAAGCCCATATTGACAACCTTGCATTAAGTTTCAGTAGGATCCTGGGTCTATTGGTTAGAATTGTTCGCCAGAAACGATCGCCTGGAGCAATCAACACCCCTTCTTTAGCGTGCAATGAGCTGCCAAGTCTGCATTCAACAAGATCATCCAGCTCTTTACAGGAAAGTGTGGTGAGCTCTTTCAGAGACACACCACCAGGTCCTGAGAACTTTTCGACAGTTAGTTCCATTAGTGAAGCCGTTTCAAATTCTTCTCTTCTCTTACCGTTTGCTCAGCCACTGGAGGACTCGGCCAACGGCTCACCGTGGTTTGCCAACGTGGGTCAAAGCATCGGACTAAACAACACCCCAGTCTTGATGCCCTGGCCTGTTCAACATAAGCGACAGTCTGAGGAAGCGGACCACCTCACCAAGAGACCAAGAATGTCCTGCCAAGAGGAATACTTGGATATTCCTGCAGTGTATCCTGATCATGGTTCACGAACTGAAGATGACTCTTTATTTACCTTCGACTTTCTAAACACGGGAGCGGATATTTCTGTTTTCGATATGGAAGACTAGGCATTCACTCAATCTGTGCTTCTGCTTACAGGGATTATTGGTTTTTCTGGTATTGTAGGGCAATATATCGGACTTCACTCTCCTTCCCCGTGTTCTTGAACTGGGTTTTGGGGGACTATGTACGAAACAGGCGTACAATACACTGCTAGGAGTGACGTGACAATCGGCGCTGATTTGATAGCGATGATAAACCGGTGATATCTATATCAAACTTCTTACTTCAATGAGATAACTCGGTTATTTTCAGTATGCAGCATGCTCACTCGAGTACAGAAGGCTACCTACTTTAGGCTCTCTTCACGATGCGTATTCTGGCATGAATGCGCTATATCTGGCATTCCCCGCAAACAACAATCATACCCTTTGCATATATGCACACTGTTGTACGCTGTTTTCATTACGCCAAACCTAGCACAAGCTAAAATCGACATATGATATCACCACAGCCAAGACATCGTTTCGCCTTGGCTGTAGCACTTCGGCTGGCCTTCGCAGCATCGCATTTTTTCAATCTTGTTTTCTTGAATCCAACTCAACTCAAATGTGCCGCTGAGATCATGATCCAAGTGCGGGTTGATCATCCGACCTCAGGCGATGAGACTAGTCTTGGATATCATCAATCCCGTAGCAGCTGTGTGACTCTTGTTCGGCATTGGATTCTTTGGGTGCTTTGTGCCAAGACTGTCTGCATTTTTAATAACTTGTCAGTTTCTTATTGTGAAGGCTGCAGCTGTGAATGTTTGCACCAAGGACACGACTGGTCGCTATACGAAACCATATACGAGATATTGCCGGCTGAGGAGGTTGCTCCAGACCGGGTTTAAAGGGCTAGGTTGATGCCAAGATTATTACTCAGGTAGGAGGCGTGTTCGAATTGAGAACGTGGAGGGTTGGTCGTATTAACCAGACACCCAGCTCAGTACCAGAATTTCCTTCGCAAGTACTCGATTCTATACTCATAACCCGGCCAATTACTGTTGATATCAGAGCCATATCAAAGAAAAACGTTCCTCATCACAAGTAATTGACTACAACCGACAAACCGGTACCTGAGGCTCTTCGGAAAGGTACATGCCTTTCGTGGCACCAGACGCTCTTGCAAAGTAGGGCTCTGCTGTTATGTGTAACCATGAATCTCTGAAAATAGCCCGGGTGTGTCGAAACCAAGGATTTCGAGGCCTTCCCTCGCCTTATTTGTTTGGAAAAGAGTATCACAGCAGGCGATAGGAATAAGACCCGAAGGGATGTGACGAACACTGCATGCACATGAGCATTACTGTTTGAGTACTATCCAATTTTATTGGACCTGGCCTATATATGTTGCAGATAAGTACTTTCTATCTTTTTGCTATCAATGCAGTCGCTCGCTCGCAAAATCTGGAGGCTTTCTATTTGGCTGCAGCAGGCTCAGCAGCCTTCTTTCGCTGCAACAAACAGTGCCTACCCCATTTTCTCTTGAACTTGTCCGGGATGAATGACACATCTGGAACCCAAAGGGTCCTTGCGAGCATGTGTGTCTTGGCAGCGTCGAGGAAAGGCTCGCACTTGACAACTTCCCAGTTCTTCTCGTCTGCTATGTAGTCGGGTTCATTTGGCGGCAGAGGGTCGTTTCTCTCTGGGTACTGAGTGTCGACCAAGAATGCGCATGCGGGGAGCTCAGTGTACTTGCCCAAGTCCTCCTCATTGTGATCATTCATACCCGCCGTAGGAAGCCAAGTGCCGCTCCAAAAGCCAAAGCCAGTCTCGGCTTCAGCGAATTCACCAGGCAGAAGACCTCTGAACTCGGAGCGGACAAACTTGGCACGCATGTCCCGGGGCAGAAAGTAAGATGAGGGGAAACGATACCACTCTTTTCCGAAGCAGACGGTATCCTCCTCACGACCAATGAGCTCTTTGCCGTCTGTTCCCTCCCACAATGGAGAGTAAATCTTCATAGGTCCAGAGTAAGCGGACCAGATACCGTAGACTCGGAAAAGAGCGACATCGATAGACAGAATCATAGTAAGAGTAACTACCAGGAGCTTCAATTTGGCAGGGATCTTTCCAATAAGGCTCTTAGGATCAGAGTTGCCTAAAGCAGTCAAGATCATATGAAGAGAAATGGCTGCGTTGAGTGCAAGGAAAGGATAGGCCGGGTACATGAACCTTTCCTCCTTGTGAGGCTGTGCGCTGAAGATAGCCAGCCACATGTAAAAGGGGGAGAGAAACACAACGGTTCTCAACCCGGTCTGGAACCCTTGGCCAGATGGTGAAATGATCTTCTGGAGTATGAAGAGAGGCAGAGCAGCAAGAGACAGAACAAACCAGAGGTTGAAGTTCAACGCCAGATTCTTGAAGTAGAATGTCCAAGGTTCTGTTCCATATAGCTCTGGGCCATGGTTTGATGAGAAGATGTTGTACTTGACAATGTTCCATGTCACTGAGACAGGCTTCTTATAGAAGAAGAGGTTGACAAAGTAGTCACCGGCCTAAATATGTTAGATCGACCGTGAAGCAGAGAAGCACGGGACTTACAAGAAGCAAGATTGCAGAAACTACACCACGGCCAATGCGAACAAAGGCTTCCCACAACGCTGTCTTGTCACCAAATACAAGTAGAATGAGCTCTTCGAGCATGAAGGGCGCGCAGAGCGCAGCAGCAAAGGGCCATCCCAGGATTCCAGCAGCAGCAAACCAAAACATGCCCTGAGAAGTCTTGAGACCGCCTCGCCAGTTCATAAAAGCTGCAGCTCCAACAGTGACCAGGTACATTGCAAAACTCGATGGGAGGTAAGCAGTGCTTGCATGGAAGTTTCCAGGGCTGGCAACAGTTCCGATGAGGAAGAAAAGGCCAATTCGGCTGTTGAGCGTGGTGCTGGTGACCATGAAAAGGATCGTCTGGGTGATGGCGCACACAAAAGCTAGTCCAAAGCGCACAAAGTAGAATTCAGCAACCTAAAGATTCGGCGTCAATGGATCTCCTCTGAATATTTCATCGTATGTAACTCACCTTGTTCGAGTGAGGAAATATTCGGCGCACGTTGCCGACTATGGCGTGGAAGGCGATGTAAAGCCAGCTGCGGATAGCATAGTCTGGAGAATATTCCCACGTCTGAAGGCCATAGCCATGGGACAAGTAATGAGTCGGTTCCCAGTAATTGAACGTCTCATCGCAGTCTTGAATCGGGGCGAACCAGGCGGATACGAGAGCGGCAGCGAAGAACCAGTAGAAGGCGGATATCGGTTGCATAGAATATGCGCTTGGAGCTCTGGGTTGAGAAAGGCATGGTCAGTAGAGCTCTCAAAGTGGGATAAAATCGATATTCTACATACTTTTTCTTGGCATGACTAGCAGTTGGATGCACAAACTGCCGCTGTTGCGACTGCTGAGCTGCACCTGGAGCCATCTTTGGCTGTCGACTTCGATTCGACGTGAGTTGATGATGGTTTACGAGGAAAGGAATGTTGTCGTCATGTCATAGTGAGTGGGTGGGTATGGAATTTGGAGCTTCCTTCAACAGTTGGGGAAGGGGCCATGCTACCTTGTAGCACTAACCAATAATAGGTACTAGCACTAACATTTACAGCAGGAGGTGCCTTTAAGGCTTTACCGAGGCGCGTGGCTCACCGACGGTGAAGCATGTGTTGTAGGGTACTAGCGCCGGGAGACGGTGCCCACTTTATTGTTCACCTTGATTTTTTCTTGCTAGCGCTAGTCAGGAAGGGTCTTTTACCCATGAGGAAGAGGCGCTCTGAAACTTTCTACTTTTCTTCATTCTAACTTTTGCGCCTGTCGCATTCAAATCTGTCGTTTTGTTTTACCATCTCATCTATTTCCATTGAGCTTAGAGTAATCTTCCATCTATCATTTTATTGAAGACAGTATATAATTCAACGCCCGCAATACATCATGTCCGGTTTTCAGATCCCTGGCCTCGGACAGGCCAAACCCAACGAGACTCTTCCGCCCATGCCCGCCGACGTTCTTGCTGCTGCCGCAAGCGCTCAAGATACCAAGACTACAGATGCTGCTCCCAGTGGCACCAAAAATCAGCCTTCAGCACTTGCTGCTGCCGCCGAGGCCAAGCCGTTTGAGACTGAGCCAACACCAGTCGCAGATTCAGATGCCATGGCAGTCGATCAACCCGAAAGCCCTCCCTCTCTCACAGGTGCCCTCGAAGCCGCCATCGGCGGTCTAGACCCAACTCCTGCCCAACCAGCTCCTACAGAGAATACCGAGACCGTACCACTTCAGAACGACCAGGGCGATAACCCCGAATGGGAAGTCGACTCTTCACCATACGAATCTTCGTCAGATTCAAGCAGCTCTGATTCCTCCGACGAAGACTCCGACGACAACGAAGGTTACGAACTTTTGGGCGTTGAAGAGACCGCGCGCCTGCTCATGCAGGCTGAAGGAGGATCCGATGATGAGGGTGATCGAGGAGCTACTGGTTCAAGAACCACCCAGATCCGAACAAAGAATGAGATTCCTGAAGAAGTAATTCCCAAGCCTGATGTTACAATTACACCTGACATGAAGATTGAAGAGCTGGGAGCTATCGAGCACATTGTGGAGAACATGATGTTGATCAAGGCATTTACACCTGGCGAGTATCAAGTTCTTGATTCTGGATCCGTGATCTGCACAGCTGAGCGAGTCGTCATCGGTGCGATTGCGGATACGATCGGAAAGGTTCTCCAGCCCATGTATACTGTGCGCTTCACGTCAGACCAGGATATCAAAGATTTAGGGCTCGAGGTAGGCCAAACAGTGTACTACCCTCCTAACCACGCCGCGTATGTCTTTACCGAGCCCTTGAAGAACATGAAGGGCTCAGACGCCAGTAACCTTCACGATGAGGAAGTCGGCGATGACGAGATGGAGTTCTCGGATGATGAGAAGGAGGCCGAGTATAAGCGAGCGATCAAGCAGAAGAAGAAGGATAAGTGGAAGAAGGACCCCGCCAGGGGAGGTAAGGAGCCTCATCCTCTGCGACAAGAGTCGCGGCCAGACGGAGGTCTTAACTACGATGATGACGATGACGGTCCCTACAAGCCTCTAGCACGACCACCTGGCTATGGCTCTGGCCCCTCTACAACAGAGACATACGAGCCTCCATCGAGCAGAAACTTTCACCAGCGAGGGGGACGCCGTGGCGATTCTCGAGGGCGTGGAGGTCGTGGACGAGGTTCTGGGCGTGGTGGAAGAGGAGGTTTCAACCAGCCTAGAGACGGCTACTCGCTACCTCCTCAGGCAGCTCCTCAGCATGCCCAACAAGCTGCTCCTCAAGCCCCATGGGCCGGCGCTCAACCTCCAGCTCAAGGCGCAGCACCAGCGATGCCCAACTTTGGCTTCCAAATTCCTGGCTGGCCTCAGCCACCTGCTCAGGGCAATGCTGCAGCTGTTCCACCACCGCCTCCTGGATGGCCAGCTGCACAAGGTCAGCAGGGTGCGAATGGCGGATCTTTCGTTAATCCGGCTTTCTTCGCTGCGCTTATGTCGAGTATGCAAGCGCAGCAGAACGGCCAGTCGCCCTGGGGACAGCAGCAGCAGCAGCCTCCTAATAATGGAAATGGCCAGGGCCAGTAGACAATCTGTAAGCAATGGGTGTTCGTAGGTCATCAGTGGCGCTCAGGGTTTCTTTATAGGGGTATAGAAAAAAGGGTAAATTAACTTATATGTAAGAAATTCATGATAAAACATAACCTTCCGGGCTTAACGTTGAGCACGAGGTGCACATTTTAGGGACTTTCAAGCAGATGGTCTTATTCAATGCTAACTATGCGTGTATCCTCGTATGCAATCCGTTGCTCATGATAACTGGATCAGGGCAGCCAATCCAAAAAGGAGATTGCTGCTCTCTAAACAAAATTCCACAATATCAGTCATTTACAGGTCACTCCACTTCTCCTCGGTCTTGTCAGAGAAGTCATAGAAACCAAGCTCGTAAACAAGACCGAGGGTCATGCGAGCATGCTCGAGCATGTGGTCGAAAGACAGATACTTGATGCTATCATCGGTACCGTGGATATGAGGATCAGAGTACTCGAAGGCAGACTCAATAACAAAGGCTGAGGGGTAGCCGGCCTTGGAAGCAGAAGCGTGGTCAGAGCAGGCATAGCCGCACTTGGTCTCGACCCAAGGAATGCTGCAGTACTGGAGGTAAGAGTTAGCGTAAGAACATACAAAGGAATCTAGACAAACGTAAACGTACCTCCTCAACGACGGTCTTGATAAACTTAGTCAGGCCGGGGTCAACAAAGTCAGTAATGACACCAACGCTCTCGGGCTGGCCGGCATCGAGAGTCTTCTGGACATAGCCAGTCATGTCCTGCTGAAGCATAGCCTTGACATCACGGCCATTCTCCTCGTACGACTTGAAGATAGCCTGGCTTCCGAGCAGACCACCCTCCTCAGCTGAGTACCAGTGGAACTCGATGGTGTTGGGAGCCTTGCCCTTAACAACGTCCTTGGAGTTGAGAAGAGCGCGGAACACCTCCATGATAGTGACTGTACCACTGCCATCGTCATCGGCGCCCGGGGCGGCGAGAATGGAAGGGAGGAAGAGGTTGATGGAATCCTGGTGGGCACCAATCACGACAGTGCTGTTAGACTGGCCGGGGATGGTCGCAATGACAGAGTGTTGCTTCCATGTGTGAGGGAAGCTCTCGGCGAAAACAGTATCCTCAGCACCAGCGTCCTTAATGATCTGGTTGACCTTCTCAAGAACCCAGTCGGAGGACTGAAGGCCGTAGTCGGACTTGAAGTATCGGGTGTGGAAGCTGGTCAACTTCTCGAGGTTGGCCTTCATGTTCTTCTTCTCGAGGTTCTTGGAGAGCTTCTTGACATCGTCCTGGTTCACGCACTTCTTGGGGAACGTGACCGTGCTCTCGGCGTTGATGCGCTTGGAGCCGAGCGAAGGTGTGTCGGTGATGTCCATAAAGTTTTGGCCATTCTACAGAGTGTTGTTAGTGAATTATTCGAAGCTGGGAGTATAACATGAGAATTACGCGGCGCATCTCCCACTTCTCCTCCTCAGTCACCCATTGCGTCTTGCCGGGGGCGGTCTCGACCAGGAACAGCTCGTCTGGCTGGAGAATGACGTTGTCGGCCTCGGCAGTTTCGATGAAGCGAGCGGAGACAGCAGGCAGACAAGCCGCCAGAAAAGAAGCCTGTGAGAACTTCATTGTGACTATAGATGCGATAATTGAGACGAGGAATGGCAAGAAGATGATGTTTGCAAGAGGTTATGAAGAAGAACGAAGACGCGTGGAGCTGCCTGGAGAGATAAGATCCGAGGCAGGTACTGTACCATGACGATCACGTAAGGGAGATACTTGCCGTTTTAGGCGATAGCCGTCATGGCTTGGTCGTGTGATTGCCCCGGAAGGTGCGATGTGGAGACCCGGTTGCCATGAGGGAGGGGCTACCCAAACTGTACCTGCTTCTTGTCAGACGACATGCATCCAAGCCAAGATATGATGTGAGTAAGGTCCCATATGCTTTCCTAACTGATAACTTCTTTCAGATATATCAATATTTACCTTAACATTTCAAAATACTCACTTCTCTAGGTAAGCTAGAATCCAAAGCCACATGTTCAGGTTCTTATGCTATTTCGACTTACACACTTTCGGTTGCCCGGGTACATCACCGTTAGCTTTGACGCTGCAACACATAGTATCATCAGGGCTTCTAGGGTAACTTCGCCCATAATGATGAACTCAAAATCAAGACATATTTGTTCGGCAATTATTTAACCTTCGGTAGTTGGGTTCATCAACTCTACAACTAGGAGAGAGATCCCCAGATACCATGATTTGTCTAAGAAAGAGAACAGAAAAACACCAGTCCAGAGCCTCAATGAGTCACCTAGATGAGCCAGCCATCATGGTTAATGAGTCTCAGACAAGCGGTGCAACCATGAAACAAGCTGGGTGGTACGAAGGCGGCATCACGTTCCATGAGTTGAGCAAGGCAAACAATAGTTTGCGCATAACAGTTAAAGGGGTTTGCTTTTCTCTCATTCGCTATTGGCATCGTGTAATTTATAGCAGACCTGGTATATGGCCATATTCAACCACTCGTATAGTTTCTCATACAACAGAAATATAATCTTTACATTTTATGAGGGTATCTCAGTTGTGTGAATATTCCAGTGAATAGCATATGACTTGTCCTTTTTGTGAGCTCAGACTGTAGGTGTTTGAGTCTCTTTATGGGGAATAAAGAAACCCAGCGCCTTTGTCTGGCAAATGTTTGTTCATCAGCGAACATGAAATATCTTCAACTAACAAGGTATCTTGAGAACAAGAACCTGCTTTGTCTTTCCTGTTTAGTGTTCATACAACAAATCGTCTTTGTCTGTTAGAACAAGATCTTCATAAAGCAATAGATCATTGTCCATAACAAGAACATATCAATCCATTCATAATCACCATGATGGGG
This sequence comes from Fusarium gaditjirri, assembly GCA_013266175.1. Lineage (NCBI taxonomy): Eukaryota > Fungi > Ascomycota > Sordariomycetes > Hypocreales > Nectriaceae > Fusarium > Fusarium gaditjirri. The sequence continues at coordinate 135,114 of JABFAI010000161.1, read as the reverse complement.
AAAACATATATCAGATGCTGTGTCTTCTCAGTTCCAAACATGTTCCACCATTTAGTATCACAACCCATTATATCTCTAGCAAAGCAGAGGTTTGCTGAAAATACAATCCAGTATCGAAACTATTCACAACTATAATCATAATGCCGAACAAGAAACCCAACGCAAACCTCAACTCCAAGGGGAAGGGCAAAGCCAAGGCTGCCCCTAGGCCACGAAATCCTAGACCCCGAAATCCTAGGCCTGCTCCTGAACCAACAGCTATGCGACAGACCCGAGCACGCTCCCGGCTTAAAGATGCCCCTCCTCTGATGACGAGCCTTGAATCTGATAGAGATTGCCAAAGACGTATCCTCGTTGCAGACCCCGAGCCCTTGCCATTCAAGGATGTTGTTCAGAGGCTCGGCGGCACTGCTAATATGGCCAACAGAGAAAGAAGAATCAGGCTCAAACTAAATAACGCTGCACGCACTTCGGCTGCTGGTCTTTCAAACAAGGGTCAGCCCTCTGGTTCGAACACAGCAGCAGCATCATCGAGTTCGTCTTCTTCTGCTACGCCTCCTGCAGCTGGAATGACCAATCTCACTCCGTCTCCAAGCCCAAGCATTTCCTCAAGTTCAAGTTCTGGTTCAAGCTTCAGTTCAAGCTCAGGGCGTCCATCATCTTCTGAACAGGATGAGTCTGCAGGCCCAAAAAAGAGCAGGATCAGGATCAATCTCCGTCGAGGTGCAGGTTCTTCGGACCAGAGTCAGCCTGCAAGCTCGAGCTCTGAACAAACATCTTCGCCATCTGCAGCGGGCCCTTCTAGTCAGGACCGCCATCGCAGCGCAAGCCCTAGCCCAAGCTCCAGCTCGGGGCTTTCATCACCTCCACCTTCATCCCCTTCCCCCCTTGTAGTTGGTCCTTCTGATCAGGATCGACACTCCAGCTCAAGCTCGAGTTCAGGGCCCTCATCACCATCTTCTTCGCCTTCGGCAGAAGCTCAAGCGTCTGGATCCCTGATACCTTCAGCAGCTGGGCCACCCAATGTCATTCCATCCTCGAGCACTGGCTCAGGCTTAAGCTCAGATTCAGTAACCTCTTCGCAGAATTCAGCTACTCGAACTTCTCCACCCCCAAACCATCCAAGCCCCGATACGACAAAGGTAGACGTACTCATCGCTGTGGGTAACGAGCAGCCGAGTAGCGACGAGTATGAAAGCGATGAGGACGGCTGCTCTGACGATCCCCCAAGTGATGGTTCTGATGATGAGTCAAGTGGGAGCGGAGGTAGCAGGGATTATCAAGCCTCCGAGGAAACCTCTGATAACACAGAATTTACCGGCTCTGAAAGTTCATCAGATTCGGAGGGAGACAATGGGAGCGATGGTGATGATGATGCACCAGGAGGGCCATGCTCTAGGCGTTCTGGCTCTTCTGGCCCCTCTGATCCTCCTGGTTCTCCGGGTGTTCTGGTTCCTGCTGGTTCTTCTTCCGACCAAGAGTATCCAAGCGGATATGAGGCCGACGATGAGCGTATTTCAGGGCAAGCCGTTGGCAGTTCCACCATTGTACGCGATAATACATGCGCGTGGGCAATGGTGAGTAACATGTCCGGGGCCAGGAATCGTTCTACATGTATCGCTGGGTTTTCCACGCCTAGGCTCGATGGCCGACCTAGACGACAAAGGCGTCCTGCAGATTTAAAAGTACCATTCGTCGACTATAGCGGATATGATGCTCAAATTCGCCACTGGGAGGACGACGGCCCAGACTGTGCTCAGTTTATCGGACAACTGACAAGCTCATTCCCAGCCTCTGTTCAGTCTATCGGACAACTGGACACTCCTCCCACCTGCTCAGGAAGTGGCGCACGGAAGCGCAAGCGATCCTGTGACGACGATGAGGATGCTTCCGCAGCAGGAACAAAAAGGGGGCGCTCTTCATCACCGCGCATGGCTGTTGAAGCTTCGACAACCACAATCACAACCTCACGCTCTTCGGTTGTAGAAAGCCAGGCCTCTGAGCCTCAGCAACCCGTGGACTTGGCCTCTGATGTCCCTGCTTCCGATGAGCCTACTAGTCCTGTGAGGAACGAGCCAGTCGCATACGCGAAGGTGGCCACTCCTATGGACGACCCATCCTCAGGTGAAATCAGCCCGCTGGCCTGGCCGTCTTTCGATCCGTGAGTCTAGACATCCACTCATTCTCGAACCCGAACTAATAATTCCAGTGAAATCCCAGGTATGCACGGCTCGGGGCTGAGAGCTCGTCGCAATTATGACTGGTACGAGCAGTTTCATTCTGTGGGATATGAGTGCTACGAGGTTCATCCTTGTTCTCACAACCCGGGGAGAGGGTGCCACCAGTGCCATAGTGAATGGCACAAGGATTGGGCTCGGTTCTTCAAGGCTGAGGATCTTCTGCAAGAAGCAGCTGCGGACCCTGGGAGATATCTGAGAGAGACAGGACTGGATATGCGCGAGGACTTTATGGGAGCCTTGTTGCAGGGCGCAAGCTGGGAGGTGGTGGCACCTCATCTTCAGCCTCCCGCTGGCGGGAGGGTTCGAATCCATCCTGCACGCCTTGCTAAGCACAGGCTGGCCCTAGCTCGGGCGGCTGCGCAGGAATGAGTTGATGGCGATGTTTAGCATTTCATGGAGTTTAAAATAATGGGCTTTGTTTTGATTTAGATGTTAGACAGAAACTTTGGGAAGAATTGGTATAGAATGATGGTCGACTTACAAGTCGTTCTCCTTGATTGCGCCATATATGCTTCACCCCTTTTCGTGAATTCGTAATTCTTCGCTCATAAACTAGATGGAGGGTCATAGTCCCATATCCTCATCGCTCGCCTCATCCGACTCATCACCACCACCTTGTTCCTCTTCGTCTCTCCGTGTTGCTTCTGTACTCGCGCCGAGTTTTCTCACACCTTCTACTACACCGACGACGAATCCTCTGCTTTCTGCCAGCTCCATAGCTCCAACTCCTCGTAGACTCATGACACCGTCGACTCCACCCTCGAGTTGGGCAGTACTGGAGCGCATCTTTGCAGCCCTGACTTCTTGCAGATCTCGTAGTAGCGAACGTACCTCTGAAGAGGAGGCGATATCGTCTGAGGCGTGGGCGAGGAGCATTTCTGCGACTTCGAACCAGTGATATGGCAGGGCACCTGAAGGCGCATCTGATGTACAAGATGGAAGAAACGGCGGCGACAGTACTGTTTCGTCGTCGACAAAGGGATCTAGCCGTCTCGCATTTCCTCGACTGTCTGCTCTCGCCGGTGGAGGAGGTGGAGGTGCCCATCCTTTCGGGTCGACCTTTGTTTCGTGGTGAACAATATCGCGTAACGAATCGGGATGGAGCCAAGGAGGAGGAACAATATTCGCGCGCCGTTGCTTCTTTAACAGTATCGCAAGCCATAGAGGTAAGTTACTTCTGTGCGGCGGCCGGAGAGTCGGTGTCGTTCCCTGCGTAACAGGTCAGGTCAGCGTCGAGAGTGTATAAACGCGACGGGGACGCGCTCACCGATAGAAGATCAATGCTCTCAAGGCGTTGGCGAGGAACGACAGTGACGAGTTCCATTTCACATAGAAATGCGACTTCTGAGGGAGTGAGCCCTGAAGGAAGTGGTAAGGCCATTTCGTGTGGTCCAATGGAAGTTTGGTATCTCGAGTTGTAGGATATAAATTGGAGGTTTTCATAGAATGCCCCTCACTACTAGGGAGCTGCTCAGCGTGTCATGTCAACCCCACCACTAGAGTTTCCTTCATTAATGAAAGCTATTTAGCATTGACATCATGTAATTATCACCCTTTATGATATTGTTCCCTTATATCAACCATATTCAAAACATCACTACTGATTTGAAAATCCACTCAGCGAAACAGCTATAGAATGTCCCACGTATCATGAGAGTACATCGCCAATGTTCAACAAGTTGTTTCAACCAATCTCCTCATGGCTTACAAGTTGTCATGATGTACAATGGCCCAAATAGATCATGAAAATGCACTCGCACTTTTCCTTTCTAATTCTGAATCACACATCCAACGAGGTGTCAGATGGAGAATCCCCGCGATCCTTTAAGCATATTACATCTTTGGAGCTAAAAGAAGAGACTTCTAGACTTAAATAGATCAAGACAGACAAACGTAACTTCTCCCAATAAGTGCAACTACATGATTTTACGAAATCGAATGATATCACTTGGTCACAAATACTTGGCAACGTGGATATATAAGACTCATCCGGCGTGCTCAGGGTAAATGTCCAGCTCCACCGCCGATGCGGGGCCGCTTCCATAAGGGCGTAGATCTAAATATCCTCTCCCGTTTATGAGGTATAAGACGCCTCGAGGAGAGACATTAATCCAGTTCATGAACATACATAACGAAAATCCAATACAAGAATATTCCTTTGATAACAACCCTGCAAACACTCACAATGGCGTCAACTGAAGCCCTCCCTCCCGTCACATCTCCTTCTCTTATACTTACAAACCCCACCTGCTCTGAACGAGAGCTCATATGGAAGGGCACTCATCCCCATTGGGGAGCCGCCTTGTCCATGGATGACTATATCGCCAGAGAATACGATAACCTGGAGGCTCCTCTGGCTCGAGATGGCGGCGTAACAAGCTGGATCCTAACCGATGGAGATAAAAAGCCCGGTGAAAGACCCCTCCTTTCGTCTTGTGAGACCTACAACAAAAGAGCCTTTGTTCGAACCAAAGATGGAAAAGCAAGAGATGGAACTGCTCACGGCGTGGCCAGTGTCTTCACCTTTCCTGAATATCGAGGAAAAGGATATGCTAGAAAGATGCTGTCCCTTATTGCGGATGAGCTGAAAAGCAGACAGCAGAAGAATGAAGGGGCTGCCGATTTCTCGGTCCTTTGGTCAGACGTCGGGCCCAAGTTCTACCAAACTGTTGGATGGGAACCTTTCAAGAGCACATATCTCGAGTTTCCCGTTACTGAGATCGAGCCAACAACGGATCCATCTCTGAAGCCTATCGCTCTCGATGATATCCCAGACCTAGCAGCTCGAGATGAACAACTTCTTCGAGACAGAATCTCATCTTCCTCCCGAGTCAGCGCTGCAGTCATCCCTGACACCACTACTATCAAATGGCATATTCACCGGGAGAACTTTATGTGCAAACACATCTTCTCTCGCATACCCACTGTCCACGGTGCCATATACACTCCACCTGATGCCCCAACCTCAAGGATCTGGGCTCTCTGGACTTGCAGCTTCTACGGTATGCTTGACCAACCCGAGAAGAATGTCGTTCGTGTCATGCGCCTAGTTATCGAAGACGAGAGCATCTCGGATGAGACACTTACCAAAGGCATTCAAGCCATTGCAAGTTTCGTCCAGAAGGAGGCCAAGGAATGGAAATGCTCCAAAGTGGAAGTTTGGAACCCCGATGATCGAGTACGAAGGCTCACAGAAGGCATCCCATCCTTGGGAGCCAAATTTATCGTCCGAGAAAACAGCAACATTGCCAGTCTAAACTGGTTCAATGGTTCTGATCAGGAACTTGACTGGATTGCTAACGAGAGGTTTGCTTGGTGCTAAGTACTGATATATCCCGGCCCGAACAGCACAAAAGCAACTAGTAACTCGATAGAAAGCCGTGTTTAGACCAACGAGATGTTGATAAATATCATCGTTACGATCTATCTTCTTTTCTAACTGTTTTTGATTCCGTGACCAGCCCCATCCCGTTTTCATGATATAATCACATTCACATCAAGTCATAAACAATCGCACTGGTGTATCATAAACATGCCAGGTCAACGCCTTCCCACTCCCTGACTTTAAAATTTCATTCAACTCCTTAATAGCTTCGTCCGAACATGGTCCACTTGTCGGCGTTACCCTGGCACTCAGGGCTGAGGCACTTGGTCTCACCAGGGACAATACCCTCTGGCTGCTCGAAGGGAACACACAGACTCTTCATGCCCATAGTGGCAAGCTTCTGGTTCTCGGGGACATCAGGTTGGTCCTCACGGGTGGTAAGCTCCTTAATGCGGTCCTCACACTTGGGGGCGCCACAGAAGGGAATGAGCACAACGTTCTTGTTGTCAAGAGCGGGAAGAACATCCTCCCACTTGGTGATAGTGAGTCGGTGCTCTCGGAAAGACTTCTCAGCCTTGCTGTACATGTCGGCCTGGATGGTCTCGAGAAGCTCAGGGATCTTGGTAGCGATATCGGTGATGGCAATTTCTCCCTTCTCACCGGTGTCACGTCGCGCAGTGCTGACAACGCCCTTGGCAGCATCCTTGGGACCGAACTCGATACGCAGGGGAACACCCTTGAGCTCCCAGTCGTTGAACTTCCATGCAGGAGTGTACCCCTCTCGCCAATCCGAGGTGACACGAACACCAACCTTCTTAAGGTGGGCTCGGATGTCCTCAACCTGCTCCTCGTGCTTCTGTCGCTCTTCAGGGGTAGTCTTCTTGGTGATGCCAACAGGGACGATGACAACCTGAGTCTTGGCAACGCGGGGAGGAAGAACCAGGCCCTTATCGTCGCCGTGAATCATGACCATGACACCAATGACACGGGTCGAGAGACCCCAAGAGTTTTGCCAGACGTGGATGTGAGAGCCCTTGTTGGCAGGGTCCTCAACAGTGATGTCAAACATCCTACTGAAGTTCTGGCCAAGGGCGTGAGAGGTAGCGCCCTGGATACCACGGCCGTTGGAAGGGATGTAGCCCTCGACAGTGGTGGTGTAATAACCACCGGCGAACTTCTCATTCTCGGTCTTTCGGCCTCGAACGACGGGAACAGCCAGAAGCTTCTCGTAAACACCAGCGTAAAGCTCAAGAATCTCGAGTACCTCAGCACCAGCAAGCTCCTCAGTCAAGTGAGCAGTGTGGCCCTCCTGCCAGAGGAACTCACGAGTTCGGAGGAAAGGGGTTGTTTGCTTGGCCTCCCAGCGAACGACAGAGTTCCATTGGTTGAGGCGGAAGGGAAGATCTCGGTGGCTGCGAATCCACTTGGCATAGTAGGGGTACATGACGGCTTCGGAGGTTGGACGGACCGCAACAGGAACCTCGAGGTCCTTGTCACCACTGGAGGATTGTCAATTGAGGTTCACGAAAGCAACATGGTTTATATGGAAATCCTTACGCCTTGGTGACCCAAGCAAGCTCAGGGGCGAAGCCCTCAACGTGATCCTTCTCCTTCTCGAGAGACTTGGAAGACAGGAACATAGGGAAGTTGGTCTCGTCAACACCCATCTCCTCAATGTGAGCCTGGAACCACTTCCGGATCTCGTTCCAGATGTGCATGGCAAGAGGTCGGAGAACGAAGAAACCCGAAATCTCGGTGTAGTACTCGACCATCTCGGCCTTGAGCACGACCTCCTGGTACCATTGGGGGAAGTTCTCGGCCTTGGACACTGTAATTCCAATGATGTCGTCCGCCTTCTTTCCGCCGACGACGGGAAGGTTGGTCTGCTTAGCAGCCTTGGCAGCCTTCTCAGCAGCGAGACGAGCCTGCTTCTCGGCCTTCTTCAAGGCGCTTTTGGACTGTTCGGCGGCGCCCTCCATTTTGGTGGAATTCGTGTGTTAGTCGAAAGGTAATTGACAGAAAAATAATAGAGGAAGATAGTAGCTTCAAGGCAACCGAACAGTGGCTTGCGCGCCTTTAAAGAATCGAGAAGCAGAAGAGCGACGTTATCTTTTGAGGCGGGGAGAAGGAGAAGAAAGGCTTCGGGGTGTGAGTCGAAGTAAACGTTGGACGTGACTTTGTGCCCCGCAGTCGAGGGAGGTGCGGTTGGTGCCCCTCCTTCCCGCCTGGGCTTGGGCTTGACTCTCACCAGCACCGCTGGAAATCTAGCCCAAAATTCAGGCCCAATGCCCTATCAGCCAATTGAAACAGCGGTCGCTCAGCTGTAAAGAAGTCCGATAACGCGGCAGGGGTCAGTTTTGGGGTTTCTGGGGTCCGTGCACCTTCTGTCAAGTGCCCTGGACGTCGGGTGGGTATCCGATTCACGCCCTGTAACCAGCACACAGCCGCAGCTGGAACCTATTTCAATCGGCGCCGGAATAACGCCAACCTCCGACAAAAAAGTCCAGTCGAGGGGCACAGCACTGGAGCTTCACAGCTCAGGTTCTGTCTGCGTACGGTAGCCTGCTGGTAGAATTTCCTGACTCCATCCCCACGTTGACGAAGCCGCCTTTTACCGTCAACGTTACCAATAGCTGCAACTATGGCTTCCATGTTCGAGCAGCCCCGAAACGGCACCCTTTTCTTGGGTGGCCAGAAGATCTCAGGTTCTGATATTAGAGACCAGAATGGTATGTCTGTCTGCATCTTTGTCCCGCCTTTTGCTACATGTTAGGGGGAAGTGGGGGGAGACATGAGCCTTTGATATTGGATTTCAAATACGGACAACATGCTAATAGGCATTCAGTCCTCGCTACACAGGCAATCGCAAATGTTGTCAAGAGTTCCTTCGGTCCCAGCGGCCTCGACAAGATGATGGTGGACGATATCGGTGTATGCAACTTAATCCTCCTCGCTCTGCGCTCGACTATATCTCACACTTTATACTAGGATGTTACTGTTACCAACGACGGTGCCACCATTCTCAGCCTCCTCGATGTCGAGCACCCCGCCGGCAAGATTCTCGTGGACCTTGCGCAACAACAAGATAAGGAGGTCGGTGACGGTACCACCTCTGTCGTTCTGATCGCTGCCGAGTTGCTACGTCGCGGAAACGAACTCATGAAGAACCGGATACACCCTACCACTATCATTACAGGATACCGACTTGCCCTGCGAGAGGCTATTAAGTACCTCAACGAGAATGTTAGCATCAAGGTTGACGACCTCGGCCGCGAATCCCTCCTTAGCATTGCCAAGACCTCCATGTCCAGCAAGATCATTGGAGCCGACTCGGATTTCTTCGCCAACATGGTTGTAGATGCTATGCAGGCTGTCAAGTCTACAAACAACCGAAACGAGACAAAGTACCCTGTCAAGGCTGTCAACATCCTCAAGGCCCACGGAAAGAGCACACTCGAGTCTGTCTTGGTTAAGGGATACGCCTTGAACTGTACTGTCGCCTCGCAAGCCATGCCCACACGGATTCAGGACGCCAAGATTGCTGTTTTGGACATGAACCTGCAAAAGGAGCGCATGAAGCTTGGTGTTCAGATCACTGTTGACGACCCTCAACAGCTCGAGCAGATCCGAGCCCGTGAGTCCGGCATGATCCTCGACCGGGTGGAGATGATCCTTAAGGCTGGTGCCAACGTCATTCTCACAACAAAGGGTATTGATGATCTGGTGCTCAAGACCTTTGTTGAGAAGGGTGCCATGGGTGTGCGAAGATGTAAGAAGGAGGATCTTCGACGAATTGCGCGAGCAACCGGTGCCACCATGCTCAGCACACTTTCTGACCTTAATGGCGACGAGAAGTTCGATCCCTCTTATCTAGGATACGCCGAGGAGGTCGTCCAAGAGCGCATCTCCGACGATGAGTGCATTCTGGTCAAGGGAACCAAGGCACACTCCTCTGCTTCTTGCATTCTCCGTGGCCCTAACGACTTCACCCTTGACGAGATGGAGCGATCAGTCCACGACTCACTGTGCGCTGTTAAGCGAACTCTCGAGAGTGGCAGCATCGTTCCCGGTGGTGGTGCCGTCGAGACCGCCCTCCACATCTACCTTGAGGAGTTCGCCGGTACCGTCGGCTCCCGAGAACAGCTCGCCATTGGCGAATTTGCTCAGTCTCTTCTTGTTATTCCCAAGACCTTGGCTGTTAACGCTGCCAAGGACGCCACGGAGCTTACTGCCCAGCTTCGATCGAGGCACGCTCTGTCACAGCGCATTGCTGAGGGTGATGGCAGTGAGGATGAGAAGACCATTGCCAAGAAGAAGGGTTATAAGAACTACGGTCTTGACCTCGCCAAGGGCAAGGTTGTTGACGAGATTAAGATGGGTGTGCTTGAGCCCAGCCTCAGCAAGGTCCGACAGCTCAAGAGTGCCGTTGAGGCCTGCATCAGCATCATGCGTATCGATACCCTGATCAAGTTGGACCCTGAGCAGAGGGAGGATGATGGACATGGCCATTAAGATGAAATGTAATGAGTTCGGATTGTCAGGCATAGAATCAAAAGCTTGGGTGTCCGTTCATGACTGAATGTTTTATACTCATGATGTTGTGTGATATCAGACCTGTTGCAGTGCAGGATGCATATAAATGTACTGGTATGTAGATACAACTAGATAAAAGTGATTACAGCTCGTCAAGTCTGCTGGAAACTTTTTTTGACTATGCAACTCCATTCTTGATTATAATCAACTTTGTAGGATGCCGGGATATACATAAAAGGTCAGGTTAATCATCAGCTACAGTTCTCGAATTGACAGGGCTGAGGGGACTTTTCAAGTAACGTCAGATACGCAACCCTGGAGTTGATAGACGCCTGTTTTCAAAGTATTCAAGTCTGGCGTTGGATATATGCAATACTCTCACTTGACACTTCACACGATTATGTTACCTCCAAACAAAGGCAATGAAATTCAATTAGTACAACACCTCTTTCACGAGATGCATCTTGCACTCACTCTCCCGCTGTTGTCTTCTCCTCAACCCCTCTCTTTGAGCCTGTCGACTGATATTTTTCCTAGGACGTTTTATTTTTATACAAATGGACAGAAAGGCTACGTCTAAGAAACAGCAAACTTACGCCCGCCCAGGGGCCTTGATATGGGCATGCGTCGAGTGGTGTGTGTTGTGGTCTGCCCGCCAGTCTAATGCGCTCCCACTCCCATTTCACCTTTCCTTCGTTTCTCCGTTATAAAAGATATACTCTTACATGGTTCGCTTAACCGACGACCAGCTTGCCATCCTCGGGGAAATCGTACTCGGGAATCTCGAGGTTGAGAGGGGCAGGACCCTTCCTTATTCGGCCGGAGATATCGTAGTGAGAACCATGGCAAGGGCAGAACCAACCGCCGTAGTCACCGGCCTCGCCAATGGGGACACAACCCAAGTGGGTGCAGACGCCTGAGGATTCGTTAATAAATAAAGAGGTTCAAATGCTGTACCGATCATCCAGGTCACGTACCCAACATGATGAGCCACTCAGGGTTCTTGACACGGGCGCTGTCCTCCTCGGGATCTCGGAGAGCAGAGATGTTGACCTTGTTTGCCTGGTCGATCTCGTCCTGGGTTCGGTGTCGGATGAAGACGGGCTTGCCTCGCCACTTGATGATAACCTGAAGAACCATTCAGCAATGTTGCCTCTTTGTGCTAGACCATATCCCAACTCACGTTCTTGCCCTCGGGGATAGAGCTCAGATCAACCTCAACCTTAGCCATGGCCAGAACGTCAGCGGAAGCAGACATGTTGACCAGGAACTCTATCATTCCAGCGTCAGTAACCGTCAATTGACCATCCTGGACATCATGCCAACAAGCTACAACACCAATTGCAACCCAATGGCAAGACACCGGACCTAGAACCGGATTGCAACCCACCCTGAACTGTGCTCTTGGCTCCAGCAGCACTGATGGCACCCAGAGCACCGACCATGAAGTACGAGTAGAGCTTGTTCTTTGTCTCGCCGCTGGGGGAGACATATTTTCCAAAGTCAGGAATCTGAGAGCCCTTGGTCTCACCCTGGAACTTGAAAGGGCTGGAGTATCCGGAGGCGGACGCGCTGTCGGTTCGGACGGCAGTGGTGCTGAGGGCGCGCACAGCAGGGATGGCGGGCTTTGCAGCCGTGCGCAAGCAGAGACGAGAAGCGGTCGCGAGGGTCGCCATCGTGAAGGATCGTGGGGTGTGGCGGTTACGAGGGTGAGAGCGTCGAAGGGAAGGTTTGAGGTCTTTTCCTTGGTGGTAATCGGCTGATGATGCTTTGCCGAAAGTTTTGGCTGCAAAATGTGGCCTCAGGCTGCCAGATCCAGTTGAGCTCGGAAATTGGAGCCTCGCCATTGGCCCGGTCACTTTCGGGTGGGGTTTGCGGTCTATCCCGGGGCATCTGGGTTCCTTGCTTGCCTCTACATCTTTCGCCTTGACAATGACTACAAAGATGGAGAATCTGTCATTGTGACGCAAAAATAATTTCAAATAGAGAGTGAGATCGATATGTAGTCGACCAGTCTCTCGGGGCACTTATTCACACCAGTCACGAGTCAATGGACTCATATCCAGCATCTCTGTGACTTCATGGCTTTTGACCAATCATCTTTGACCCATTCGTCCCGACCGTCTACGGATAGCAACCAACTAAGATCCATGACAAGACATCCCCTGAGAGCCAGAACAACATAACTCATTAACCCATGAGAACCATCTCAATGCATTCTCCTCAACTCCTCGATCAAGTTGCGCATGTCCTCGATGCTTGGTCCAAGACCTTCGCAAACCAGCTCTTGCTTCCCTTCGTCCATATCCAAGAATCTCTCAACCATCTCCCCGTCTATGAATCGAAAAGGTCCCTCACTCTCTCGGTTCTCGTTCCGGAAGGAACGCCATAGCTTAAATTCAACGCTTCCTGGTACATGAATGTACTCTTCCATCTTTGACTGGAACGTCATAAGCAGGTCCTGGTACTGAGGGGCAATATCACCATAGAGATACAACGAGCCCTCAGCCTATTTTCTATTAGTTTATGTCTTATGTTTGATGTAGCTTGTGCTTACCGAAGCGAGGAAGGCTCGTGGATGGACAATTCCGTTCTCCGCCATTGGGACATGAAGTTTTCGAATACGGTTGATCTGTTCACCAATATTCATTTCGCTCGTAATCTCCAGGCGGCTTCGGTCTTGCTCTGTCGGAGCATCCACGTTTCGTTGCAGGACAACGAGATTACCCTTTGAATCGGCCTCCAACCACCTTTCTCCTTCAATATGACAGACTGAGGTGGCCCATAGAGGCTCAAAGTGGCGTGCCCGTTCTTCTAACTTGGCCTTGTTACCATCTTGGGCGGGGATGAATTCAACCAAAGATAGTGACTGCATTAAATCGACCACACCAATCATGTTGCCGGATATGTCGAGATCCACAGGCAAGGCAGCTGGGCGATAAACAGCGAGCTTCTGGAGTGAGCCGGAACTGCTTGTCTCTTGCAAGAAACTATAGGCCACAACTGTCTTGGACAGTCCAGCAACGATGTTATCATCAATCATGCCTAAACAGCGGCAAGGGCCTTTCAAATTGTGAGAGACAATCTGGTACACCTGACGATTTGAGTCAACTCCGAGGACCAGGATACGGCCACCAGTACCGTTTGGGTCTTCCATCCCATCACTGATGAAGCTTGTACCAACAATAAATCTCTCGACATGGTTGCCGCCAACATCGGGGAGCTCCGCCCGAATGACACATTCGACAATCTCGAGGCTGCTTGAAGCATTCATTGGGAAAGGTGAACCGAGCTCCTTGAATACAATCTCATCAACAAGCCTAAATGAACTCGACACAACCTCTTCGTTGCCGACTAAGTCCTTCTTGATGGAGCCTAGACCAAATGCTTTCAGTCCCGGGGAGTAAGCGACTCGTCTGACAGTCTCGTTAACAGGGAGAGCCTTCACGTGTGTAAGTCTCTCCTTATCAACATGGCAGATTCGAATATGCTGGTCCGTAGAGAGAATCACGGAATCTGGAAAAGCGTGGGAATCAAATGGTGCAACAAACGTGGCATCATCGGCGGTTGTGGCAGAGAATATGATCCGTCCCTCAGCGCTATATATGAGACTGGCATGCTCAGTCGTCACAAAGACGTTCGATGTACCATCCTGTTGCGGGAGTATATGTAGTCGAGCTGGGTTACTGCCTAAAGTCACGCTTTTGCGACCAGACACAGAGAAGCCCTTGGTAGATACATTGAACGTAACCACATTGCCGTCTTCCATCGCGACCAAAAGTGTAGGCCCCGATATCTCAGGGGGGTGTAGCTGGACGAGTGCAATGTCTCTTGGGACTGTAGCACTATCCTCAGTTTGTCTCATGGACTCTCCATGGAGTGGCTTCAAGGAAGCCATATCAATCAACGATATTTGCCCAGAAGACCACCAGCCGACTACACCAAGATCTGGTGGATCCCGGGCAGCATGTATGCACGATATTTGATCAGCTTGTGAGCCTGTGTTGTTTTGGCTTTGTTGAACATTGACAGCAAGGTTCTGCAAGAGATTCAATGAGACAAGAGATGTCCCATCAACCGAAAGCAATGCCCACTTGCTGTTTGCTGACGCTCTTGTAATCGACTTGCCGCTTGGAACGTCCCATTTACTGGTTACCGTGCCGTCTTCGGGATCGAGTAAGACGACTGAGCGAGGAGTGATCTGGAGCAACTGTCCGTTGGGAAGATTGGAAGCCAGAAGGGTCTCAGTATCGAGTGACATGCCCTGGAAAGAGTATATCTCTTCGATTCCGCCTTCTCGGTCGAAACTGAGAACTCTTGTCTCGGTGATCGCCGAGATGACTAGGGTATCTACCAGGTCAGACCCGTATGAACGAAGAGTAAATAGACCCCTGGTTCCCTCTAGTTCGTCCAGGACACCTCTATCTTCAAGACCGACACCGCTTCGAATACTTCGAAGGCTCCCATCGCGGTAGGCACCACAGCCTGCCACTATTCTTGACTGACCAGACGAAAAGGCATTGCCAGCTTGAGCATCACCTTCTCGGTTGCCCATATCCATGATGGAAAAATCAATAATGGGCGCATTGTTTGAGAAGGATTGGACCAGTGTGACAGTAGCGCTCTCCACATCGATCTGATAAAGCTGCGAGTCGCCGTGGTGTGAAGCCACAAATAAGGCGTTATCCCCAAGATAGACCAGATTGGACGCCCTGGATGTGATGGCTGGTGAGCGACCGATCTTGAGAGGCTCGAGTGTCATGCCGGTCACAACAACACCGGTGGTCTCCAGGTTTGTGTCAATCGTCAACAGATCCAGTCGTCCATAGTCATCAGCCAACAAGTAATGTGTACCATCGTACTCAGCCCAAGACACAAAGATTCTCGGGTCCTGAAGAACCGAAGATACACTTCTGTGTGTCAGTCCATCAAAGTAAGTAAGAAGAGTTTCTCCAATGACTAAGAGGCCACCTAAATGTGCCTTTGCTCCTTCGGTGTTGCGTACATGGTAACGCTTTTCCTCATCTAATGGAACAGGAATGAGCATTGAGGCGTATGGGTCAGGAATGACAACGTCAAGCTCTCTGTCTTTGTGAGGATCAAACTTGGAAACGGTGTTTCCTTTGTCATCGTGAGTCAACCTATATATGACCAATCGAGCTTCTTCTTGCTCCAACTGTGTCTTATATAAAAAGGCAATGGTCGGGTGACCGGTTCGGCTGTGGATGAAAGTGCTTGCTTTCATGAAGAGTTCTGTGAGTCTAACCTGGTCGAGTCGTTCCAGCTTGTTGGTAGAGCCCTTTCGTATGGGGAGTTTGAAAACATTCAGCACTCCCTCCCAAAGGTGCATGGCTAAGAATCGTCCGGTCGGATCAACAAGACATTTGTTCTGACTTGACGAATGTCGCATATATGGCTCTGCTAGGTCTTCGATAACGCGCTCGATGGTCTCCAGTTGCTTTGTTAACGGGTTCCAGACCAGGTTGAAATAATGCAATCGATCGGTGCCGATAAACAATAGATCGGTCTCTGATCCTTTGGGCCGTAAACATTGCAGCATCGCTATTGATCCGTGTATAAGTTTCGTCTGTAGGCACACGAGGCCCTCTTCTGTGAGGCGCCATATTTCGAGTCGGTTCGCCTTCCTGTGAAGCCTCAATCAGCATTTGCTAGAGGCGCCATCGAAGGCGTTGGAGCTCTTACGCCACGACCAAGTCATCTATATCGGGAGAGAGCACATTTGCCCGGAGGGCATGACGTATGCTCGTAGCGCGATGGATAGGTGCGACATATGCCATATTGTCTTGCTCGTTAAGGAGGTCGCAAGTGTTGGATGCAAAGGAGAAGCAAGGTAACGGTGTTTGCCCCTCGACGAGAGCTATCGAGGTTCAAAAGCTTTCCGATGCAACTGCTTGTCTCCAGAACCAGGTGCGTCACTAGCCCCCGGAGTTAGTGCGGATTACAGCGGTTCAGTGGGGTTCCTTAACTTCCTAGGCTCCTAAAATGGATTTGAGATGCATGTATGCCGTTTAGCGGGGGCATAAACACTTACACCCCATGTAAGAAGCAGGTGAGGGGAAGCAAAATATAATATGATCCCAACTGACACAACCATTTGAAAAGGTACTACCTTATAGACTGAAAGGGTTAGTATTTGTATTGATCCTTTTCGACACCCTGATTCTGACTCAAGCCCTAAAGCTTTCTTCCTGTCTCCGGTCAGGGATGCTATATCAGCCTTCTAATTCTGAGCTTAACGTCTTTATCTGGAAGAAATGATTTATATGAAAAATTCCATCCTTAAGAACTTATCGAGTTATCATGATGTAGCCTGAGGATCATTCAGTGATGAAGCGTGCGCTGCCCATGAAGCAATTCTTGTCGTCTTCCATAGCGCCTTCTACACCCAGCCCCTGCCTGCCCAAATACATATGAAGAACATCGATAATCAAGGAATTTGGAGGAAGGAGTAGGTAAGTCAAGGGAGCCCACCCTACTAAGGTATTCTTGTAGAATCAAATACCTTAGTACTCAGACTCCAGTGATAATGTGCAATCGAACTTGAACTCTCTCTTTACGATATCTTAGGCCCTTACTAGTTCACTATTGTGCCTCGTTTCTCGACATGAGTTCGACTGCCAGAAGCCGAGAGGTCGTCGATTACGCTATTGAGAACCAATGTTTCTACAATCATCAAGGCGCTCCTTATCGATTTCGAGACGTTGTCAGGCAGCTTCGAGAAACTGCGGAACCGGCAAAAGCGGACGGGCTGATTGACCAGCCTGGGCTCACTGCAACGCCTTTGCCTTGCACGAAGATCGCATTAGAGCCGTTTCTTGACGATGAAAGTTACGAAATTCCCACAGACCCTGAGGTCTCCGCTTCTTCTGTATTCAGGTTCCTTGGTCAAACAAAAGGCCTTCGGCTCCCATCGGATATTATGGATACAGGGGATGACCTGCAAAAAGAACTGTCACAGTATCTACAAGATATCCAGATTGCAAGCTCTGGCAACATCCTGACCCAATGGCTTCCATTGAGCTATGTAAGTGCTGAGAAAGATGAAGGCCTTGAGTTTCCATCCACCGTCTCACGATGGCAAACATTAGCCTTGCGTGAATTGGAGGGTGATGAGCCTACATTTACGGAACCTGGTCACACTTTGTTCTATACACAACAGGCGCCAAATCAGGCTTGCACTCCAGACCAAATCAGACAGATCTTCTCTCTAGATAAAGTGAGTCAGGATGGGTCGGCTCAGGATTTGGTCTGATTTCGTTAGCATTATCGTTCAAACTTAGAGCCAGTGTCTCCTCCGCTTTCTCCTGCCTCTGACTTGGACGAACCATTTTGGCCAAGCACAGAGAATATGGTAATTGATCTGACCTCAGAACCGAGCAGCCCATCCAATCCTGTAGTTGAGGGGTTAGATTGGAATATGCAACATGGCTTTGTGGACTCCGAGCCCCCTGCGCCCTCAACTATACCCAGCTCTCCCCCGACAGCTAAGGCGGCTTTCTTGTCCAATACAGCAAAGAAACATTCAGCTCTCAAGTTAGATGTACCGATGCTGCCATCTAGCACTACCAACAGTCCAGTGCGGGATAATCTTGCAGAAACTTTGACACCTCATCTCCTGCATTCTGACGAAGCACACCAATCTTCAACCGAGGACGCAGGATATTTTGAAGAAGTATTGCAGTCTATCCTAGATGAAAAACACCACCAGGCAAATCAACTATTGGAACAAGAACGGCTGAATCCAGAGGACACCTTATTACGTTTGCGGATACCAGCAGTCAATTTTCAGATACCTGATCCTGAATGGAAATCACACTTGTCAACTTCGCAAGATCACTTTGACTGGCTGCGACAATCGCTTCCCAGGACCTTTCATCTCACCTGCTACAAGGAACTGAGTCGCCTCGAAGCATCACTTAAATGGACACCGATCCCTCATGAAAGTAGCCGAGTTTCATTGACTGAGGTAGCAATTCATTTGGGACCTATTGCGAGAGAACTGCTTACCCTACGACCTCCCCAACTATGCAGTCACAACTACGTGGCTTTTCGGAACGTACTAATGGTGTTCCGAATCCTGAATGATGAAGAGATTGAACAGGAAGTTGCCTCTGTTGTGGTATCGTCCCCATTAATCAGCCACGGGAATCAAGACAGCTCAACAGTTACTTCTCAATCCCAGAAGCCCCTTGCTGCACCGTCTTTGAAGGAATTGATAGGTTCCCGGCGACAGGGCACAGGCAATAGATCGAATTGCGAGAGGGAGAATCTGTTGTTGAAGGCCACTGACTCAAGTGCGTCCAGCAGCCTGTTGTCTGGTTTCATACAGCTTCGACAGCCAAAAAGACTGAAGAAAAGCGGCAGCTCCTCCCAAACTTCGGCAGCCTCAAGAGTCATGCCATCCATGGCTGGTCCTACAATACTGCCCGCTATCCAAGAAGAGGCCCAGAGCGAGTTGCGAGAAGCTCTGGCTCCCAATTTCGACATTCCTCAGGAGACTTGTCGCTACATAGTCTCGTTAGATTTGAGTCGCAGTACTCTCTCTTATCTGGAGAAAGTCTGGCCACAAGCTGAGCTCATCGACCGAGACTTCTCGCAGTACAACACAGTTACTTGGTCTCCTGGATCGGCACAAAGAAGGGAAATCATTTCATTTTTGGCGTATGAGGCTGATATATCCATAAGCCCTGGTGCTGGACTCATCTTGACTACGATACTAAAAGCGAAACAGAAACCTCTTCCTGGATCCAGCGCCCTCACGCCATTTCGTGAAAGAGTAAGACGGGTAAGTGAGAAATATGAATCCTTATTTATATTGGTATCGGAATCGAATCCATTAGGAGAATATGTTGGGTCACCGACACCCTCAGATATCTCCGGGTATGCCGATTTCGTACGTTTCACGACGAGTCTTCGAGCAGGCATATCAACGCATCTAGTTTCTGGCTGCGATGGAACACTTTCTAAATGGGCATTGTCAATCATGTCCCGCTATTCTTCATCAGCTCATCAATTTGGGCATTTCCTTGACTTTCGTGATAGTGCATGGGAGTTATTCCTGCGCCGTGCTGGTCTCAATATCAGCGCGGCGCAAATAATAGCAGGTCTGCTAGTATCCGAGTACGGTCAAGGTGGACTTGTGAGCTTTCTGAGTATGAGGGCAGAAGAAAGGGTTTCAAAATATGGTCAAATCATGGGAGGCAGCAGAATACTAAACAATGTTTCGAGAATCTTGGACCGAGAGTGGGTGTAAGTCGGCTACCACAGAAAATGTACTAAGTAACTGGAGCACAATGTTTCTGTACTTTATGATGGGTTACCTACATTTAGACCTACCTATTAAGACCAGGAGTCCCCGATTTGTCCATCTATGATCGGGTAACCAGATATGCACTTGAGTGTACAGGTAAGGGCGTGTTACAGATCACAATGAGCAGCTTCGAGCAATATCACATCGCAGCACAACAGACTTACGCCCACCGAGCTCAGTGAGATCGCTTCTATTGCCCTATACACGTACCCATGCTTACCGTCTACGCTTGTATGTCTAACCATGCATCTCAAACACTATTTCAAGTTGGGTCGGGCGCCCTCAAATATTCAAAATCGTTCAACAGACCTCCCACATTGGCCGCGGTAGCGTTCGTAAAGGCAAAGCGCCCTGTGAGGTCTTTAGACCAACATAGACGACTCGGCGTGTCGGATTCGAAAGATTGACGGAGCGAGATTGGATGCCGTAGTAGTCAGAGATGGCATGTGTGAGCCAGCGCCTAGAAGTTGTTAGTAGTGCGCTATACCTTCGGCATTGATACTCACTTGAAGGCGGCGCTTTCATCGGTGCCGAACGAGTCAAACAGCATGCCTGAGTCGACCTTCTCCTGTGACACTTCACGATGCGCATGTTTCCATGTTGCTTTCTTCTCTCTAAGCTCTCTCATGGCGCCGTTCCTACCGACGAACACAATCTCCTCATCGTCCGAATCCATCTGCTCAGCTGCGCTATCACCATCTTCATCAGCAGCAGTGACAGCTGACGTTGCGGCTATAGCCTGCCGAGCAGCGAGATATTGTCGCACAGGCTCTTCCAGGGATCGCACCCAGGTGCGCACAACGGGACTGCGCTTGGTGGCTTCCCGCAGATCACGAGGAACCTCACCAGCTCCGAGACCGGTAGCGCTGCCTGCCTTGAGTTGCTGCTTCTTGCGCTCAGCTAGTAGACGGGCTGTCTTATCTTCAACCTGTTTGCGCACACCGCGATCCCAGAACTGAGCAAGCTGGTAAGGCACTCGGTGGATCGGATGAGTGGGATGAACTTCGTAGTCGGAAGGCAGAGGCGGTTGAGCGTTCGGAACGCCGATCAAGCGATCTAACACAGTGAGGCCAACAATCAGTATACTGCTGCGCAAAAGAAAGCAGATCCGAGTTCGGGGTGCTTTCTTATCAATGATAAAGCCGTACCATTCTCCCAGCGACGACGCTGGCGACTGCCCTCCTTGCCCTTCAGAACCAATTCCCGCTTTCGCTGACTATCCCTCCTAGATGGTGGTCGTCTCAAGGTCGATATCGGGGCCGCATCTTCATCGAAATTGGCGTTGCGCTCGGGAGAATTGGACTTGACATTGACAGTTTCGTCTAGAGGAATTGCAAGAGGAGTGCCAGTTCCACGGGCGATAGGGGAAACGCTGAGAGATTGAAGAGCCGAGACAGTCCAAGCGTCGATATCAATGCTCCCATTCTTAACTGGCGTAGGAGGCGAATGTAGCTGCACAGTCGCCAGCGCAGGATTGGTAGCCGTGGGAGTAGGAGTATTCGACGCTGACTGTTGTTCGGGTGGCGGGACGGAGTTGTAGATAGCCATGATAAGACTCGCGGGGTGGTCGCTGATGATAGAGTACGATAAAGATAAAGGATAAAGCTGAGAGCAGTTGAAACTCTCGACGATGTCTTGAGACAATGATTCTAGGTCTGAAGGGGAGAAGAAGGAATCTCTAGGTTCTAGGTCTTGAGATGAAAGAAGGAAGCAGAAATGGCTCCGGCAATGGAGAAAGGACAGAAAGGACGGAGATGGTGTTTAATTGATCGACGGCATTGGATTGGATGCTCCAGGGCACCTCTAGGACCCTCCCCCTCCTGTCTCAAACCTCATACGGGAACTCATATGAACCATGAATGACACGCGATGATTCATTCAACTTGATTAGATAGAACCAGCCAATCACAACTCGACCGCATCCCACAGGGGGCAAGCCAGCGACATCCAATTCCGCATTTGCAGGCGATGCGAGTCACCCGTCGCCCGCGGAAGCGGGGGGTCGTTTAGGGCCAAGATGGGGCCCAGGCACCAGGCTTCTTTTATTCTGTCATGAGAAGCTGATAATGTTGAGAATGACCGTACTAAAGACTTCGTTGGCAGTATTCAATATCTCAATGCTTGCTTGAAGTAACATGATCGCATCCTAATCAGCTGGCTCGGAATTTGATATTACTCTTATCTCGCGTAGGGAGACAAGGAATGCTTTCGACAAGCATTCTCTCAAGTCTCACTCAACCTCGGGACCGGCTGACTTCGAGTCATCAAGCCCCCCCACACATACCTTGCGGCGTAACGTCTTCAATGAGTCAAACTCGGACGGCTCGGCTGAGAGGAAGAAGAAAATGTACATTTCTAAAAAGTATGCAATCCTAGGTAATCACTAAATACCAATTAAATACCTCAAATACTTATGGTATATCATATGCTCGCTGTTGACCCTGAACTCGTCTCGTTGTCTAAGGTAAGGGAAGTGAAATCCTCAGTGTTCAGTGGCGGCGTCGTATGTCCTGTGAGGGTTGCCAATACCGCCGGGTTTTAACAACGGTTGGCTCTCCCGCTCGATAGCACGCTCTTCTCTCTCTTGGATATCGTGCAGGTCCTCCTCCGTTTCCGCATATCTCTCTGGGTGACCGGTGAATGGTCCTGGAAGACCGCGCTCCCAGCCCTCAGAATAGGTCCTGCTGCCTGGCGGGGGCCTTCGGGGCGCGCTCGAGTATTGCACAGGTGAGTGTGGTGCGCTGTCGATGTGGCCGTTGGCATGACCGCCATGCTGCCGCGCCATGTATTCGTAATAAACACCCATGAAGAGGACTGATCCCTGCATAGATGCAGTGATCAAGTAAATCAACCATGTGCTCCATCCTTCCCAGCCCAGACGAGCAAAAAGGCTTCCTGCGAATAAGAAGCCACCAGGCGTCTGGATGCACATCATTGGGATACTCAGACTGCCGACATGTTTCAGATGATATGTCATCCAGATCTGAGGCACATATTGAATAGCGGCGAGAACTGTGGCCATGATTCCCAGGAAGTTGGCCCAAAAAACGAGATGATCGGGCAGAGCAATGAAAAAGACACCCGTCAGGATAACCACAATGAGGCCGTGAAGGACGCAGAGTAGTCCAACCATGACAGCAGTCTGCCATTTAGGTGCATCACCACGAAGATCCTCCGGCGGAACGTTGGCTTCTCTATATCTGAAGAAGATGAGGAAAAGGACAAGACTGTTCAAACGTTAGTGGAGAAAACAAATCGAGCTGGGTGTGGAGGCTAACATGAGGCTGAAGCAAACCCATTGAGCGCCTAGCTGGGCAACGCCGAGCAGACCGGCGGCACACTCAAATCTACCGAGCTCTTTGCAGCATCCTATGGCAGCACGAGACGGTGGAACAGTAAGAATATTGGCGAAACCGGCAGTGGCGGAAGTGGTTCCAAGCAATACAAAGTAAGGCGAGATGCCTTCGGAGGTGCCTCGGGAGATAATGCGATAATGCTGAGGGAGGTAGGACACGAGAATGCCGAGTAAGAGGACGCTACAACATCAAGGTTAATAACAAGAACACACGCCGTCAAATTTAGAGAGGGTTTGCGCAGCCATACATAGAAACGACAAGCTCAAGATACGAGGGCGTCTTAAGCCGATCGCATTGGCCGTCTTTTGGGGCTAAAACGTCCATGGCGGATATAAGATGATGTGCGCGAAGGTATAGTAACACGGCCGCGCAGCTTCGGGAGAGGATGATGGAGGAGTCGTCCCAGCAGTTGTCGCGAGAGAGAGGCTCACGAGAAGCCTGGCAGGCACAAAAGAGAAAATGATTGCTAGTAATCACGAGATCAGACGAAGGAACGGCCAGGGTCCAGTCGTCTCTCGTCACAGAGGTTTGCCCAGCTTAGCTTTGGACTGGTTTTGGGCACGGGCTCTTGCGGAGAGAAATGATAGAAGGTCGGGCACCCTGCGTTGCTGGGGAGTGACGTATGACGGGGTATTTTAGTCGATGTCTTTTCTGGGCGAGGCTGCTTGTGTTTCGTGGGGAGGGGGCAGCGTCGTAGAAGATACTCAAGAGAGCGTAGCGCAGCTGGGCCTGGGGCGGAATACCGAGCGAGTCGGTACTGACCGATACTCGAAGATACGAGGATATGAATTGCCCTTTTTGGCCAGCTGAACTAGGAGATCATGATTGGTGAGAAAGAAGAGAAGAGAAAGCTTCAAGATACGGTTTAGGTATCTTTAGTATGTTGAAGTCAAGAGGAAGTGTCTTATGGCTTGGGATGAGACGAAGAAAAGATGAAAAGAAAAGAGAGGGAGGAAGGAAGTCGGAGAATTAATTAATGTACCTACCTAATCAAATGACGGCCACCTTAAGCTGAATTAGTACCTATGAGACCGTTGCTTCCTGTCTTCCTTACCTAAAAGCTAAGGGAAAAGCGGGTGGCTCTAAAAGGAAACCTTCGAGCACCTGCCCTGAATTGTTCCAGCAGTACCTTACGGCTTACTAGGGGTGCAACATCCAAGATTCCAAGTGGTGATCCGTCCATCTCCCACTGTAACTAGCTTGTCCAACGAACCTACAGCGCCGAATAGGGGAAATACACTTCCTCTTTATATTCACACCTCACGTGTTTTTCTTCTTCGGCAGTACCTGGCCTGGCCTGGGCCCAACACTTCTGACAATGAATCAGGATACCAAAAATACTCAAATATTTGGCCTACTAAATTCACACTAAATTAACTCAGTTTACCGAAGACTTTTTGTCACCTAGGGTAGGTCCCAAGGTTTGTTCCATCGCCTTGCTGGCCTGGGCTGAAAGCCTAAATTACAATAACCTGGAAACCGGGACACAGTGTTATATCTCCTGAAATATACCTGTAATCAGCGCCTTTCAACTCTACAAAATAACTGCCAAGACGGAGAACGGCGATCTCGAGCTGCCCTTTTGGTGTCGTCACCCGCTGGACCCTGCAGAAGAGTGCCAACGTACGGCCATTGGATTTGTCGGAGGCCGCTGAGGAGGTCCTTTGTCTACTGGGGGCTTGGCGCCAACCCATATGACGTTACTATGAGGATATATGAGACAGCCGACGATGGCCTCAGTTGTTTGATCTACAGTGAGAGGTCCTTCAGAATCTGTTTCAATAGAGCACAGGACCCTTGAATTGTCCAACTGGAAAAGACCCTTAGATGTTACATATCTCGAGATTAGAGATCGGCTAGGATCATGATAAGCGTGTAAGTGACAGTTAAACTGGTGAGGTCTCCACTCATGTACCTCATTTTCTCGTCCATCACCATCTCGCAACTTTCAACTCAACTTACACCATGGACATGGATAATCCTGAATCGGCAATTGAATCAGCGCCCTCACACTCAGAGTCACAGCCGAATGATCTGCAGGACCAGGACAGGGACCGTGATCAGCAGCAGAAAGCACCATCATTAAATCTCATCGCTGAAAATCAAATCATTCAGTCTGTTAATGACGTAAACAACCAAGACCCTTCCACCACCAAACAAAATTACTACACATCTGCACAATGGACTGCCGATGGGACATCACTCATCGTGTCATCGGCCATCAACTCAATATCCACCTTTGTCCTCCCTGAAGATCTCCTCGACCCATCAGCTTCACGCCCGCGACATCTTGAGTGTCAATCCTCAATATCGCTCCCTGAGCCGTCTCAAACTGTCATCCCAGCGCCCTTCTACTCTTTAGCTGAGCCATCCTCACAGACCGTTCTTGTAGGATGTCGCGATCACCCTATTCAGCTCTACCATCTCTTCCCTCCAGATGATGATGGCCTCGCGTCGCGTTCTGCCCCACTTGCTTCGTATAAATTAATACGTTTTGAAACAGAAGAGTATATCACGCCCTCGTCTATCCTCTGGGATGCACCCGGGTCGCACTTCCTCGTCGGCTCAACGAACCGGCTTGATTGCTTTGATATGACTCGACCAGGATCAGATGGTCCGATACTTACTATACCCACCATCCCTTCTAGACGTCATATACGGAAGGGAAATGGAGTTGGTATGAAGGGCACTGTCGCTGCTCTCGCTTCCTCGCCTGTGGATGGTAATGGGAGCTCTATTATTGCTGCAGGGACATGGACACGGTGGATGGGATTATATGATGTGCACCGCTCAGACAAGGTTATTGCAAATTGGTCTCTCCCTCGCTCTGAAGACATGGACGGAGGAATAGGAGGCCAGGGAATTGTTCAAGTCCGCTGGAGTCCATGTGGTCGTTACCTAATCCTCAACGAGCGACATGCCTCTGGCTTGATTGTGTATGACGTCCGCGGAACAGGCGAGCTCCTCTGCACTCTTCGCGGTCGATGTGCACCCACACAACAGAAGATGATGGTGGATGTCTTTGCTGGCGATCCCTATGCTGAGTTCCCATCCTTCGAGGTCTGGGCAGGGACACAAGATGGTGGTGTCGCGGTGTGGGAAGGCGTTGGTTCTCACGCTGGCGTTGTAGATCCATCATGGACATGGAAGCCCCATGATGCGCCGGTAGGAAGCACTGCTTTGCATTCAAGTGGTTCTGTGGTCGCAACGTGCTCGGGAGGATGGGGGTTTAGAAACTCGTCAGAAACTAAGACGGTGTTTGACGAGTCTAGTGTCAAGATCTGGACTATAGGAGGTTGACTTGATTAAAAACACGGTAGGCTGAACGATAATCATGCAAGCTGCTAAGATGTGACTTTGAGGAATCCACCGTTAAGTAGTAAGTATGAGCTGTTCCGTTCAGCGTCCAATCTTTGATAAAGATGGATAAAATTAAAGAATGGAATGATAAATGAAGATGAATAAAAAGATTCGTAAGTCAATATTGGTTAAATTCTTTATATCATAACTATCTACCAAAAGCCCATACCCATAACCGTGTGGCCATGATGTCTTATAATTGACCCAAGCTCAAGCTCATCTATTCCAGCACTGCTGGGAACCGCTCATTCATTACAGCTACTCCTTTATAGTAATGCAACTCCGGATATCAACTCCATATGCAAACCCAAAAGCAAACGCCAAAGTAATTCTCGAGCTGTGGTTTCACCCGCCGCCTGTTTATGTGCCGTCTCCCCTTTTCATTAGATTCATATACAATTAGAACCACCCAGGCCCACGGTTCTGCTGCCACAACGGTCCTCCACCACCACCACGGGGTCCAGGATATACTTGGCTCATTTGGCCAGGCGTACTGATCGCTGTTCCAGGTCGTGGGTGTTCCTCGCTGATTCGTCCCAAACCGGAATTGTAGCTATGGTCAAAGTCGTCGTCTCGCGTCAAAGGCACCTCATCATGCTCCATGTGCGAAGATCCGCCCATAGCACCCGCTGAATTTCCATAGCCATAATTAGAGGAAGGATCCCATGGCTCTGAATATGGTTCATCGTGGCCAGCAGCCGAGTTCATAGTGCGCTGCTGGTTCCTCACTGGAACGGGTGGGGGCGGTGCCATTTTGTCGGTCTCATGCATAGGGGGCACCGGAGCAAAATTATGATTATTGTCTAACGGTGGACTAGAAAAAAAAATAATTTGTTAGCTTTTTGCGCGAAAACTATAAAAAGAGGTCTTTCATGGGGACGCTTACCCAATGTGCTGCACCTGGTGTTTCACGCCTGGCCCCTGGCGCGTATTTCCCTTCTTGCGCTTCCAGAGCCAGATGCCGAGAACTATGAGAGCTGCGAGGGCTGCTACGCCGCTAATGGTACCGCCGATGATGGCGCCCGTGTTCTTGGAGCCATTGTCATTGCCGTCGGTGTCAGGGGCATCAGAGTCGCCAGATTCTGTCGACGATGGGTCTGCTGTCTCTGAAGCTGTTGTTTCTGTGGAGGTGTCGGATTCGGTCGGTGATGCTGTTGAGGTTTCTGACTGTGTTGAGGTTTCCGAATCTGTTGAGGAAGTTTCTGAATTTGTTGTTGATGCTGTTGACTCTGTTGTTGAACCTGACGAGGTTTCTGTAGATTTTGTAGATGCGCTCCTTGTCGCTGATGATTTTGTGGCGGAAGTATCCGTCGTTGTCGTCCTTCTCCTTGTTCCCAGTGTTGTGGGTTCAGATAGTGAACTCACTGGTTGTGTAAGAGGAACATTTATGCTTGTGAGGTCAATCGCACTCTTTCCTGAAGCTGTCGCCACAACCTTTGTCGCCAAACCGGATGTTGAACCGCATCCAAATTGAAAGAAACCACCCTCATAGCTATTTCGGTAGCACGAGTCGCTCCCTTTGCAAGTGAAAACATATGGGTTTACTTCTGTTTGTGGTCCACTGTCTGCATCCACACAGCCCGTGAATACACCCGATGTACAAGATCCGCCATCGGGACAACATCCCACAGCGCCATGATCGACATCTACCACACAATGCGATCCTGCAGAACAAGTTGCTGGCAGTCCAGGATCTCCCCCTAGGTAACCACAAACAGTGTTGAATTGCCTCCGCAGCAATAATGAGTCGTCGGGCGCAGGTGTCGCGGCGAGAGGATATGGCAGAACATTGAGTTCATAAAAGTCAACCGTCTTTGTCGGCTGTGGCAGAACGTGGCCGGAAGCGAGATTGAGCACGCCAGAGATGACGAGAAACGGCGGTAGACGCGCCATTAGAAGGGCCGGGGTCATGATTTGCGATCTCGTGAATCTAATCTCAAGCAAACATGGTATAGTCGATCGGTTAAATCTGTAGTGTAATTAAGATCGTGGGCGGGTTTTCTGTTGGTGAAGTCGTGGATATTAAGAGAAGAGAGAGACTCTAGAAAGAGAACACCCTTTGAACGGAAGTGAGGAAACTCAGCGCACGGGCAAAAAGGACAAAGGATGCAATAATGATACGATGAGTAACCAAACTAACGATGTAACAAAGGGGTTAGAAAAGATCCAAGGAGGAAGAAAGTGAAAGCCCTTGAGTAGAAGGGGGGGGGGGCTGTGACACTCAGTCTGTGCCTCGTCCTTCAACTTATCCAAGACTTGGCCTGACTTTAAGCTAAGTGGAGTGAATTGTACAGTTAAGAGGTGGCTGGCCGGCGTAAAGTACAGTCCAGTCTCCAAAAACTGTTGAAAATAGAGAACATGAACTAGGGAAGACCCTGAACGTTTCGAAATCGAGACGGTTTTGCTGCTTCTATATCCTCTCTACCTGAGTCGCATGTGGATGTGGGCTTCCTTGCAACCCTGCCACTCAATTTCACAGGCAGTCAAGCCACCTCTGACCAACACTTTTCTGATTTCTCTCAATTACGATTTTCTCGCCAGATAAGACTCCAGGATCTGTAAGTTATAGCCCGTCGACGAACGAACCAGGAACCAGAACAGAGACGTTTAAAGTGCTGGCAGCCGGGGGGCGTCTTCCGATATTGCAACCCTGTATCCTACGGCAACTCGGGATCCAATCAGGGATGGGGGACAGACCGTTTTATTAGTGGCTGGTGTGGGCTTCGGGGGAGGCTGGGGCGGTCGTTGGAAAACCAAGGAAGGGTTTGAAGAAGCAAGTTTGAAGGATTTGTTCAATTACGTTGAATAAAAAAGAGTTTTTAGAAAGAAGAGAGAAAAAGGTACAGTAATCTAAGTAAACAATCGATGACATAGAGTGACTACATAGCAACCGGAAACAATTTGTCGCTGTTTGGAATGCTTGGAAGGATTCCAGCAGCCAATCTCATCCTCAGAGCCTAGAGCCTCCTACGACACTTGGAAGGGGTCTAGAGGGGCCATATCTGCCACGTTGGCATGCGGCTTTCTAAAGAATGTCTCATCTCTCGCCCTCAATTTGCGTCGATCTTTGTGCATTAGTGATCGTTAGTGTCTCTTCTTTTGTTCGCGACCACATCCCTTCTATTCCATCAGTTTGTTCCGTTTTCAATACTACAGTCCACCAACGCCAATATCATATATTACTATGTCTTAATTGTTCTGTTATCTAAAACTGAACTTACCTGCCACAACTGTTCTAGCCGCCCAAATTGACTGTCAGTGCATCAGCTGACACACATGATCGTTTGGTAACCGTAGTGGCGTTTCACCATCAGTTTTTGCTTCTAAATCGGGACGCTGCACATCTTCACCGCAGATCTCATACGAATCCTGCACTATGAACTCGTATCGAGATGCATATCTAGCATGATTGTGGCCAGGGTACAAAAGAACATGCATAGAAGATCATTTGTTCCTCCACTCTATTGCTGCCAGCACATTTCCTATCCGTACATTACACGAAAGACAAGATTCTAAACCATGCCATAACTCCTTAAGATCCAAGCCATTCCGTGCCACGAGCGTACACAATCCTTTTCAAACAAAACCAACACGACTAACCATGTTGTAACCAATAACACCACAATGCGCACAAATATACTCAGATCTTCCTAGACGAGCTCATTACTACTGTTAGGCTGTCAGTCATAAGACAAATTCTTCAGTTCCTGGGCACCCGCCTTGCGAGCTTTCTTGGCCTCTTTAGCCTGCTTCTTCTCCATCTTCTTCTGTTGCTTGAGCGCCTTCTTCTCTTTGCGAGAGAGCTTGGGGAATTCGCTATCGGGTCCCCGAAGAACGAAACCAGGATGCATGGTATTGAGCAATACGAGGGCGATCAAGATCGGGGTTGCATCGAGACCCAGTGGATACTCTTCATGAATCAGAAGTTGGTTGTGCTCATTGACACCAGGACCAAATTCGATCAGACGGTACACGATTCGGATCTTGAACTTATCAGCTGGACAATTCGAATCAAGAAAAACGAAGTACTTACCACAATCAGAATGAGAACAGTAAGCATGGTCAAGATGAGCCACTTCATGCGGCCCATACTTCGGCCCTCGAGTTGTCGAAGCTTGAAGTAGAAGAAGGCAGTGATACCAATGAAGATCAGAATGACACCAAGCTGCAGGCCAACACCAGCCATGTAAAGCTTCTGTCCGATGCGAATCATATTCATATCATCGTCACTCGAGAGCATACTTCCGCCGGCTCCTTGCACTAGGAAAAGGATAATATCGAGCCAGACGAAGAGGAGAGTCATGCGGATGGCCTTGATGCCTAGGAGCTTTCGATCAGGCATACGGAAATATACCATGCGCGCGACGGCCATGTAGACGAAAGCATTGATCCCTAAGTCAGTTAGCCTTTGATATCAAGGGGTTACCTCACACTTCAAGTACTTACAGAGAGGAGCAAGAAGGAAGAACAGTTGGCCCCAGATGAGGTATGTCGTGTTCTGCTGATTCCTGCTTCCTAGGGTCTTGAAAGCAAATCCAATGGTTTCCCAAGCTGCACCCATAATGGCTACCCAACAGAATTTCTATAACTGTTAGAGACTAGAAAGCTACTGTTACTCGGCAGTACTCACCTTCTTGAAGAGGATCGCTTGTATGAGATGGACCATGGTCGTCATACCAAAGAGTACACAAAAGGCAAGATTGGCAGCAAAGCTGGGATCGAAGAAATAGTTGGAGTTACATGCATCTACAGGGACACGGCCATATTTCCCAGGCACAGCAGTTGTGCAAGTCGCCGTTGCTGAAGAAGTCGTTGTGGCTGTTGACGTAAAAGTTGTGGTAGACATGGCGTAAGTCGTGTAAGTCGGATCCAGTAGAGAAGGAATTTGAAGGTGAGTCCAGATGTGAAGGTGGCTACTGAGCTGATGAGCTTGTCCGATAAACAAACCTTCTGATCATTCTCATCTCTTCCTTATATACAACTCCATCAGATATTTTTGGCGTGCATACTCCATTTGGCGAGCATCACTTCATGTCTGAGGCTCAGATCCAGCCCTAGAAGCTCTCCATGTCCGATTTGATCCGCTACAGGGGTCTCTCTGGCGGGGACACGCTGGCTCGCCAAAGCTAACGACTGCTCAGCCAACGAGGTGCGACCATTTCGAGGCTGTGAGTGTCAAGCACCTTCAGCATTCCCGTGTTTCAAGAGACTGTCAAATCTGTAATTGACGACTGGGCCAGTCAGAATTGTTCAAGCTGAAGATGAGGTCCACTCTGGCATTCAAATGGCGGCGTGGCTTTGGGAAGCTTCATCTTCCTTCAAGGCTCAGCTTATTTTGAAGATGCGTCGTTATTGGCTGGTTCGTCTATTGAGAAGCGGATGTGGGGGAGTTGGTCGATGGGGATTCTTAAAGATAGTCCGTTGCTTACTTGACTTGATTCTACGATGTACAACTTCATTCCCAAGATTGATATTTCATTAGCTCGTTCGTTTGTTTTTCGTTGTAGTCGTCACCATGCACGCACTTCCTATGCTGGTTGACGCGGTCTTCAGCTCAGCCTCTGCTTAACAACAGCTCAATTGCTGAACGACGTCAAGAACGACACGGAATAGCGTCCCAGCTAAGCAAGCAATCTGAATAATTCTCAACCACTTCATATGGTATTGATATAATACCAATATTACTTTCTGCCAGGCTTTCAGATGTCAATTTGTCTTCGGAATAGGCACCGACAGATCCCTCAACGTGTCAAACTCAGCACTCAAGATGATCATTTAGCACCGAACTCATCATAATACGGCTTCAAGTCACCATAAGACCTATCAAAAGCTTCAAAGTCTTAGGATAGCCTATCCCAAGCTTAGACGATGCCACGATGGTGACTCCCAACAGATCATTTCGTCTGCGATCTTTAACAGACTCTACAGCACTAGTCTTTACAAAAGCCATATTTCAATACAATCAAACTGCTTCACAGCATACCTCTGATACCAATTGCTGTATTTTGCAGTTAATGATTCACATGCTACTATTATTATATGAGGCTATTCCGACTTTCCAGATTCCTCGTATCATTAAACCTGACCTTGAACCCCGAAATCTTGATTTCTCGAGTCTAGATTGTCCAATCCCCAGTTGCTAAAGATTGACAAGCATCTCTTAGTGGTGCCAAGCTTCGTCCAGGGACCCTTCTTCTCCACCCTGCCGTGAACCCTTGAGACTGTCGCCAGCCTCTGGTTGGAGCTCTTTTTGCTGCTGTCACCAGGAAAGATGCCTATTCGAAGTAGAGAGGATCATCAGTGCGCGCTAAGCTCGGAGGACAGTAGTTGATGAAAAAGGACTGTACACTTTTGGTCTGGTGGCTGTGGTGTAGTGATGGTTTAATTTGGGCAGCGGTGACCTTCTCCTGAAACCCCCCAAAAGTCACATTTTCCCGCCTCCCACTCATTCTCGTGATGCCATCAATTCCATTGCCATCCATTTGTTGGTGGCCGGGAGCCGATCTACAGCGCAACTTGACTCGTCTTTAAGGGTGCACAGGCCCGCAATTGGTTGACCGCTCGAGCGCTTCTTCCCCCGGAGAGATCCATCCCTCCTTGCCAATCCAATCCGTCTTCGCATCTCCTCTCCCTCACGTACCATCGTGGGAAAGTCAAAACAGAGGAAGGTGACGGAACAACCATTCCGCTCGACTCCAAAACCACCTCGTGGCCGAGGGGCAGTTCTTAACAACTCCAAGAAACCTACGGCTCTTACGGGGGATATGCTCCATTGATCGATCATATTTTATCTGGATTAGATCCTCATCATGCCTATCAAGGTCAAATCCAAGAAGCTTCCTGCCCCTCGCGAGGGGAGTCCTGTCTCCATGCGCCATCTGGACGAATACGAACGCGATCTACCCGACATTGGCACTCACGATAAGTTCAGAGATGTCGTCAAGAAGCTCTCACTGTGAGTAACCATGAGTTAACATCCATTGACACGCACTGATGCTCTGTAGATACTTTGTCGATGTCATTGAACTGCCAAGTACCTTTGAACAACTGAGAACCACAGCTGCGGGGGCTCCTCTACGCCTCTTGGTGGATCACCTCGCTGCAACCTGCACCAACCCGGCAATTGTCAATGCTCTTCTGTATGTATTAGTCCGAAAACACTTTGCGGCGATTTGTTCTCTATCAACGTCATTCTCAGCTTCTGCATCGTCGCCCTTTTCTGGTCTCTGTGCCTGCAGATGACATGCTGTCAGGGGAGCCAATCACATATCTGCTCAGCCCATCCTCAATCTGACGGGATATGCGGTGCAACCATGATTCGGAACACATTGCTCAATGCTGATGAACCTTTGCTGACTGATTCAATCTTTGCAGAGCTCTCAAATGGCATTATACATCTTCGTCAGAACACCGCAGTCTGGGAGAATCTCGAGCAGATGCATGTGAAATCGTTGCTTGGCGATTCCTGACTAGACTTTCTGAACGCGAGGCAGTCAATTACTGCCTTTACGAGATCCCCGACCTAAATGATGAAAGTGAAGCTCAAGCTCAAACTCATGCGGCCGGTAATGGTCACACGGGCGACGAAGAGGCTGGCGAAACCGCCCCTCTGCTCTCTCACCTTCGCTCCATTGACAACCGCCGACGTGGACCAGGCCCTGCCGGGAGCAGCATGAAGCGTAACCAGCTTCTAAGTTCTCTCTCCCGCTTGACTATGACATCGGATGATGATGACAGCGAGAACGAGGGTGATCCTACTTCATCATTCAAGAACCTGAATGCTCTCGAGATTGCTGCCATTGCCGATGCCAAACGCTTCCTCAGCCAGCACATTGTTCAAAAGATCATCACTGCTATTTGGAGTGGTGACATAGTCTTTTGGGATAGCCTGTCTGTGCACTCTACAAAGAAGGTCCGGTTCTATAACCCTAGGACTGCAGACCCCTTTTCTCGCCTGCGCGTCCCCAAGTATCTCAAGAGCTGGGAGGTGCTGTTCTTCTGTATTTTCCTCGCCCTGTACTACGTTGTGCTCATTGTGCGAGACGAGTCACGTATTACGATCCCTGAGGTGATACTTTTCTTATGGATAGCGGCTTTCTTCTACGATGAGCTTAGCGAGTGGCTTGATGCAGGCTCTATCTTTTATGCCACCGACATATGGAACCTATTCGACATGATCATGATCGCCATCGGGTTTACCTTTGCAATTCTGCGTAAGAATTATGGTTCCTTTGACAAAGTGATATGCTGACACAGTTAGGTATTATCGGCATTGTTCAGAATAAACCTGAGCTGAACGACCTTGCATTTGATATCCTGGCACTTGAGGCACTCTTCATGATTCCTCGTATCTTCTCGATCCTCAGTCTCAGCCCTGCTTGGGGCACACTTATTCCATGCTTGAAGGAGATGGGCAAGGACTTCTTCAAATACATGGTACTTGTCGTTGTCGTGTATTGTGGTTTCCTGACCACATTTTCGCTTGTGGGCCGTAATGTCTTTGCATTCAAGTCCATGGCCTGGATCTTGACAAAAATATTTTATGGCTCAGCGCCCATCGGATTTGAGATAATGAATCAGATCGATCCCTTCTTTGGACCTCCTCTGATGATCATCTTCATTACGCTTTCCAGCTTCCTGTTGATGGGCTCCCTGACAGGTATGCTGTCCAACAGCTTCTCGCGGGTTATCACCCACGCTAAGGAGGAGTACCTGTATGTGTACAGCGTCTACGTCTTGGAAGCGTCGACTAGTAACCGACTCACCCACTTCTTTCCTCCTTTCAATCTGCTGGCCCTGGTGATCTTCCGCCCTTGGCGTCTGTTCTTTACGGCTGACGAGAAGTTCCGTGCTGGGCGTATCGTGCTCCTCAAGGCGACTCATTGGCCCATTGTTGGCATCATCAAGCTGTACGAGATGTATCGCAAGCCAGGGGCCGTGCAGGATGAATTCGCTGGATTTAAGGGTCCGTCGCGCTCTTCTCGACGCAACGGCAGGCACGCAGTTGCTAAGAAACGGTCTGTGTCCAATGTCGGTCGCCAGACGCTTTCTCCTAGAGGACGAGCGAATGGTCAGAGTATCGAGTTGCGCGAGGATGATGTGGATGCGCCAACAGGCATGGAGGTGCAGCTCACCGAACTGAACCGGAAGATCGATCAACTCACTGCAGCTATCATGGCTATCCAGGAGAAGCAAGCAAGTGGAAACGACAGTGGAAGCTCGAGTACAGGTGCCACTCCCGCCTAGCTGCGGGCTTCTGGCGATCGGGCCGGTCCTTGACAGCTTTGGAACGTTGGAATATCTAGATTTGGGTTATTCTCTGACCGGGTCTCATCGGTCGAGGTCAAGAGTGGGTATTCCAACAGAGGGGCCGGCAACGAAGCGTCCCAGAAGAATTGGCATGATATTGGGAGTAGCAGTGGGGAGACGGAGAGAAGCGGCTCTGGGCATGTGCCGTGCCTGTGGATCAGCTCGTTTAAGACTGTGATAGGATACGAGTCGACAACGACCCCACAACCTGTTGCCCTCGAAGAAGCTTATATTGGATTCGTCAAGTTTGCATTGCTTATGAGATTGTTAGGATTCGTGAATTTCATTAGATGGAGAATTCTTACATTCCCTATGAATAGAATGTCTTTACGATTGGCAATGAATGAAACTATGTGAATGCCGAGAATGATATGATATGCATGCCCCCCTACTGCTTGAACCATATGTTCGTATTGGCTGTAGGATTTGGGTATATGTTAAAGCCGGTCTATGCCGTTAGATCTGTCAAACAGTGATATGATCACCCTGTAGTGCGGTGTCTGCATATGGGCTGAATCAGTTCACCGGGGTGACCTGCAGAGTCTTTGCATTTTTTTTAAAGATAAGATGGCGATATGCAAAGAGATTGGGCGAGGATTACCTAGCTACCTAAGGTATTGTACGTTAGATAGAGCTCCCGGTGAGCGGCAAACGTCGACGTGTGTAAGTCATGGAAGAATGGAGAGCATTGCGGGGGAGGAAGGGTCTAGTTTGAGGCGGCTTTGATCATATGGGCGGTAAAGTTATCAAGGCCGTGTTTCCGTATATCGTTATATGTGACATTTTGGTGTTTAATGTGTAATGGAAGAGCTTTGATCTTATTGTTCAACGTGGGCTTGAGCGTGAGTTTCGTTGGCTGTGGCACAATCCTCTAACCATGCAATTTGAACACATCTCAGGACAACTTCTCTCAATCTCAAATTCCTTATACTCAAGCAATATCTACCAGTTCTCGGTATCAATCGTTAGTATCCGCGACAAGCCGCTGATATCTGAGTCCCTATAGACTCGGCAACGGCTCCGAACCAGCCGCCGAGATCGGCGCCCCCAGACTCAGTCAGTCAGTCGGAACCTGAAGAGCTTCGCTTCGCTTCAGCTAACTAAAAAGAAAACCCCCAAACTAAGGCAAAGCTCAGGTGGTGGTGCCCAACCAGCGCATGGGAATTAGCTACCGCTACCACTAGTTCATGCAGTTTCAACGTTTATCCACTGAAAGGGTTGCTTCGGGGTCTACCTACAACCTCCCGTCCCATTCACTTGTCTAGTGGTTTTTTCTAGCTTCCATTCCTTTTATTCCCCCCAGGGCCTGTTTTCTTTTCGTCATACCCGTTCCGTCATCTCATTCTCCTTGCCAGACTTGATATTGTGTTTCACTGAACTTCTGAGCGAGTTACGGTCTGCTATAACCACGAGAAAAAAGGGGAAAAGAGAACAGATCTATCTTGGATCATCATGAAAGACTCTGATGCGCCGGCGCTGGTTCTCGCCGGGACAACTACGCCCGAGCAGATCACCACCAAAAAGACATGGAATACAAAGAACTTGACATCACGACTCGGCACTGACTTTCTATCCGCTGCGAGCGCTGCTTCCATGGTAGCGCCCATCATTGCCATTATTGACCGGTCAGTAAATTACATTACCATGCCCCTCGGACTATCACCACCATTCATATGCCATGTTACTGAGACACGCCGACATCGCCAAACTCCCCCCCCAAAAAAGCTCTAAAAAAAAACTGACATCATGACAGCTCCATCATGGAAAACGCATCCGGCGCAAACACCCTCGTAAACTCAGTCAAATCCTCCCTCCGAACCCTCTTCACCCGCCCACACACAATCCTCTTCTCCAAGCCAACAGCGCTCATCTTCTGCCTCTACGGCGGAACATATCTCACCGCCAACGCCGTCGACACCTCGTTCTCGACCGTCAACAACAAGCCCGCCTCGAGCGTCACAGCCGGAACGACAAAGTTCGCTGCGTCCAGCGCCGCAAACATCGGAGTCTGTATCTACAAAGACCAAGTCTTTGTGCGCATGTTCGGACCGCCTGGCGTTGTACCTAGACCTGTCCCTCTCGCTTCATACACTCTTTTTGCGCTGCGCGATTGCTTGACTATCTTTGCGTCCTTCAATGTACCGCCTTTGCTTGGACCGTATTTGGATAAGCGGTTTTCCGAGGAGATGAAGAAGAGAGTCTCTGGACTCTATGCAGCGCAATTCATGGCCCCTGCTATGGTGCAGTTCATTTCTACGCCTATGCATTTGTTCGGTCTAGACTTGTACAATCGGCAAGCGACTGGGCCCGGAGGAGCTGTCGTGACGATGCGTGATCGATTGGATCTTGTGCGGCGCAACTGGTTCATCAGCTCTGTCGCAAGAATATGTCGAATTGTTCCTGCTTTTGGTGTCGGTGGTGTCGTCAACATGAAAGTTCGCAAGAACCTCATGACCAAGCTGGAGTAGATGGACACTGCAAGAGAAGGTTTTCTCCGCATATTCTTTTGATTTCCGGCGTTTACAGTTACGAGGCTACGTGACTATGGTTGCATTTACTTGTTTGATCTTGTAAAGATCCAGGGCATTGGGGGTTAATGATTCATCTCATGGTTTTTCTACGGATGGTGGAATACAAAAGAGCATACGATGACGATCCATCACTCATAATAGACTTCTAGAACACGATAGACAGGATGCTGGGTAGCCAAAGGGAAGAGTAGAGACTGATACGACCAACTCGATTAAATGAGAAACTCATTTAACATCTTCGACCTATACGTTCAAGTGAGAGGAATGCAAATTGTTAACTACAGACAAACACCATTGACTTGGATATTCACATGCATCGCTTACACAAGATAACACAATTGTCGCTTTCATTCATCACGCTCATGCGCGCTCATCCTTGCTTTCCATCCCCACCACCAAGATCAAGATATATGTGATATATGTATCTTGCCTCCTCTGATCTTCCAGATCCTTGCAGGCAGTGCAAGCTTTTTGCGACCCCAGTAACGTCCGCTATTTGGAACCTATAGATCTCTAAATGCGGCTTACTGGAACCACCTAATTGGACCTCCCCAGCCATTTCCTCCGACTATCCTATAATGCATACCACGTCCACCAACTATCGACCCCTATGCCGGATGCCCCCCTCCAGACCCTGCCACTTTCGGTGAGGAAGTACAGAAGAAGATAAAAAAGTAAAGGGAAGAAAAGCACTAAGCTCAGTCGTGTGATATCAAAAGAGCATTCAAAAGGCCATATACACGCCTGAATACACATGGGAAGAGGAAAGTTTTCAAAAGGGGAGCAAATAGGGGGGCATGAGAAATGCCCAAAGAAGAGACGATGAGCGTCAGGTACACTGGTCATGAAACTTATGCGTCATCCAGCTAATGAAATGGTATCAAAGAAGCATCAAGTTCCTCGCCGACGTGTCGTCATAAAATCCGCGTAGAATAGAATGGACAAGAAAAAGGGGGACAAAGAAAAAGAAAAGAAAAAAAGGTGTTGAAAGTATCCGTGTCGTCCGTTGGGGACTCATGAGAAATTGTAGATCCATCAAGGAAGAGAAGAACGCACGTTTTGGAAGTGTAGAGCCAGAGTCTGTGCTGTACTATACGGCAAGGGTTCGGGAACGAGAATATACAATGACACCCAACGCTCTTTGGTGGACTTTTCGGGTTGGCTGTCAACTCAATTCCGTCCATGCAGCGTTACAATCAAGCTGAAACGCCGCAGTCGTCATCTCGAGCGGGCTGGGCGGTTCACACGGCCTCCACATAGAGCAGAAGCTTCTCGTTTCGCTGCAGAGCAAAGTCCAAGTCGTTGTCACTAAGCATACTTGGCTTGTCTCCAGTGGGCTCGTCCTTGTAAAACAGTTGGACTTCCTGGCCCGCCGGCACCTTCAGACGATCACAAATCTTTTCATAAAGTGCTTGGAATGAGATGTCTGTTGGTACTCGGATGGCAATGAGATCTCCATTAAAATACATCTTGATCTTCATTGCTGATGGCGGCTGAGCCTGGGATTGCATACCGTTACCGAGAGAGGTCTGCGAGGGTTGTGACAAAGAAGATGGTTGTCTTTGGATGTCAGGGGAACCTGGGCCCATCTGATGCGCTGGTGCAGCTGAGAGACCATATGCACTGCCGTTCAGATTGTTCTGTGATCCACCAGCTGGGGACTCGGCCGATGACAGCTGTGATGCTTGTGATAGTCGATACTCCTCTTCGTTGTCATTCGGATCGATCTCGTAATCTCCTTCGCGGGGTGCAAAGAACTGTCTCACCAGGTTGCACCTCGAAATGTAATGGGGTTGGTTCAGCATGTTCTTCACGTACGCGTCCAAGTTATGGAGGCGTCCTTCGGTGATTGCATCTGTCACATAGTTGACTGGTCCAGGCATGTATGGCAGTGTACGCTTCTGGGTTCCTGTGTTACCGGCCTCAGCTGGAAATTCGGTCAGAAGAGCGATCTGGAAATCGTAAAAGTCCTCGTAATAGCGAGACAGCTCCCATTGTCGTCCGTCTTCTAGCAATGCTTCGATCACGAACCAGTACTTGTCCTCTGCAAAGCAGTATCGTGGTATGCGTGCTTGTAGCGGTGCGTTGAGTTGTGAGGCCGGTTTCTGTACATGGTTTTGCTGAGGTTGTTGGGACGTTCGAGGTTGAGACGCATATCCGGCCTGCGCTCCATTCTGAGAAGGTTGTCGGGTATGCTGTTGTTGCTGAATGCTCATTCGTTCCATGCCTTGCTCAATACCCTGCCCAGGTTGTTGAGGACCACCTCCCTCAAACTTGCCCAGTGTGATGCTGCTATTCTTGTATTCCGCGGCCATCTTCTTCCACTCTTCCACCTTTGGAACACCAGCACGCTTTATGGCGTCACCCGGGTTTGCAATTGCCTTATCGCTTGCCATATCACGAATCTCGACAAAGGAAACGGGGATGAGTCCTGGGCCACCCAGTCGACCGATGGGCTTGGCCACAAACCACTCGGGGTTCGATTGTGCGATGACGATAATAGCCTCGCCAGCTTTGGCCTCCAACTCGTCCGCTCTCTCCGCAGCAAAGTCGTACATGACAATTCCGTAGACCATAGCGCCTGACTTTCCAACCGACTTCGAATTACGCTGGTGGCCTTGCTGAGGCACGGCTGTAGTGGGTGACATGACGGCTGGCGCAGTTTGCATTGCTGGAGATTCGCTATATCCAGAATCGTGGTCGGGGTTCTTTGTCGGAGTGGGGAGTTGGCCACCGTCAGACTGTGCACTATCTCTCTCGGTTCGGCCAAGCGCTTGGAAGAAGGTGACAGGGACAAGACCCCGGGCGTCAGGGAGGGCTGGATTACATGCTTCGTACCAATCTTGGTCGTTTTCGCGGCCAATAACGTGGAAAAAGTCGCCTCTCGAAAAGCTGAGTTCTTGGCTCGATCGTGCCTCGTAATCGTAAAGAGCTCGAATGACCTGCAAATTAGATTGGGCATCAGCGTCTAGGCTCGGTGAATGAAGTCAGGCTTGTCGTGGAACCATGGCGGTACCGAATGTGGCAGGCCATAATTGAATAGGATTTGAGGCTTGAGATTGGCTTGGGAGTGGGAGGCCACCAACCTTTTTAGGAGGAACAATGGCGACAGCCGATTTGGGAGCGACGGATCCTTTGTCCTTGTCACCTTTGATCGAACGTCGAAGAGCCTGCACGAAGCGCATCACTGTTAGCTTTGGACTCGAATATTTCTTTGGCAGCCAGCGAAGCCGGCGCAAGTAATGAGCAAAGACGAGCTGGATGCGGCGGGGGAGGGGGTTTGGCTCAGGCAGCTGAGAAGATAGGAACAAGGCCTTGTGAGGCACAAGAAGTTGGAGGCAAAGCACGGCATGGCACAGTAGAGATATGAGATGGCAGGCAGCTGCATGAAGAGGCATGAGCGACGGGAGAGAAAGGGGCGATGACGAACCTTCATTTTTGTGTAACTGAATGCCTCCTGGGCAGTTGCAAGTTGGGAAGTTGTGAATCGCTCGAAGGTGGAGGTTGTTAGGAAAAGGATCGCAAGACGAGACGACCTGAGCAAGGTACTAAAAGTACGAGACGAGGGACGACGACACGACCCGGCGGGACACAGCGGCGGGCTGGGCTACCTTATTTCGATCCAATCCGATGTTTGGTGTAAGGCAAGGCAAGGTATGCGACAGTGGCAGTACAGTAAGTACCGTACCTCTGATAACCGCTAGGCCGGGCACAGGCAAGGCAGCGAGGTGCAGTATGGCGGATGGACAGACACAAAGTTGTAGCGGCTGCAGCAGCACCGTTGAAGTGGAGGGGAGAGGGAGGGAGGGAGGGACCTGAACCTGGCTGGACCTGGACCCTCCAAGGTAAAGGTAGGGTACCTTACAGCGAATGCCTGGGGTTGCACACACACAAAGATTGGGCTGCGAGCGACCGAGCGACCGAGCGAACGAACGAGCGAGTGTGAGTAGGTTAGTAGGTACGGAGCACACGCCAGGGGGGCGAAGTAGCCTGGACGATGTTCCCTCGAGTGGATCGAACGTTGTGGAAGGGATTTGTGTAAGTTTCTGGGAAAGGTTGACGAGACGTAGAAAAATAGCAGTTGGCGGCTGGAAATAAAAAGGGGACAATCTGGTATTTGCTTGCTTGCTTGCTTGCTTGCTTGCTTTCTTTCTTTCTTTGCTTTGCTCTGCCTCTTTTGCTTCTTGATGACCTGATGACTTTGGTTGGTGCAGCCGTATAACTGTGACTGATCAGATACTCGGAAATTCAACGTCCGTGAATCTGTGACCCTCGACGCGTACGATGATCACCAAGACTAGAGGGCCTTCGCCCTGGGTTCCCTTTAACGTGATATTGACGCGAACTGTGGGCGCCTTTGAGTTTCAGCGATAAAGGTAAAATGGCTAAGGCTGGGCTCCTCAGCGAGATGATGGAGGGTGAAATTAATTATCTTGGGCTCTCGAGGTGGGGTGATGGAGGGGTCACCTCTGACAACTTAGGTTGGCGCCTCCACTGCCAGCGACATCTTGTAAGTGGTTTTAGTGGATGAATGACCAAGAGATGTCATAAAATTGAGATGAAGCCGAGAGAAGGGAGAAAGTGATGGACAGAATGCGAAAAGGATAAATCGTAAATTACCTTACCTTGATGCCAGTAGACTACCTGAATGGCTCTGGTTGGTGGTCGGTGATCAATGGTCAACACTCATATCCCAATCAATGGCCTCAGCCTTTGACTGAGCTTCAGCCATGTACCAGCTACTATCGCCTTTGGAAGCTGACATGTTTGAGCTAAATGAATCCTAAGTTGAGCTATTCTTCTTTAGCTGTAACCTCTTTTCCCTCTAAAGCCATTAGAAGCTGCCAAGCTCATCTCGAAGCCCTCAACTCGATAATCAAAGCATTCAATCCCTGTCAACAGCGTCAACTGTCAGCCGAGCGCTTACAAGGCACCACAAACTGCACACGACAGCTTTCTCAGTGGGTAAAGTTGTGCATGAGATCTGCCATGCATCCTCTTCGCTCAAAATAACTTTCACCACCTGCAAACAGCCACGGGCAAACGTTTACAC
Organism: Fusarium gaditjirri; assembly: GCA_013266175.1. NCBI lineage: Eukaryota > Fungi > Ascomycota > Sordariomycetes > Hypocreales > Nectriaceae > Fusarium > Fusarium gaditjirri. The sequence continues at coordinate 92,076 of JABFAI010000161.1, read as the reverse complement.
GGCCAATCCCTATCATACTCTACCCCTCATAACCAAGCAAAGGCATCGAGTTGGCCTGTCGACTCGAGCCAACCGCTCAACCCTGTCTTGTCTCATTCCTCTTCGCTCATCCCCGGACCACGGTCATGGGCATGGGTGTGCGGACAAATGATATGTAAATTAGTCAGGGATCATGGGTGGGTTTACCAACTTAAAAGTCCCCTCTCTTTCTGGTTCGTGATGCCCGATACACACAGACACATACGTAGACGTTAGCTCTGGCGTTGGCACGTCACGTCGTCGGTGACGCTAATACAAGGGAAATTTCCGCAGTGAGATACAGCGAGCTACAGCAACTTTCAGTGACCAAGGGACTCGAGCAGACCTGGAAATCGTCGCGTGGCAGGGATGATTACACAATCCAGTCCAGTCCAGTCCAGTCCAGTCTAGTCCATCCATGGATGGGACAAACAGGGGGGCCACGCAGCGATCGCATTGCATCACAGACTAGGTAGGACGTCAATTCTAGAAATCGAGATGAAATGATTTGAGAGAACGAGAGCCAGTTTATGCATGCCATGGTAGTGCAGCATCACATCCATCTTTCTCTGACATTGACTTTCAGATATCCCTGGTCAACATTCGGCATAATACACATCTTAACATTAATGCCAACCTCTCTCTCTCTCTACAGTACCTTATCCAAGACAAAGAACCACCCACAGCATACCTTGCCTTACCTCACTACAATCTACGCATAAAGAAGCATCCACCTGACGCCGGATGTTGGTAGCCCATTGTCTTGTGTTTATGCAAACAACTGCCCCGCGCGCACACTTCCAGAATGTTCAAACATGGCTGGATGATACTCCCTTGTTTCGTCTATGCCAGTCAGCGATATGCTGCATACGTTCCAGTCTATACAGTACACTTCTCTTATTAATGGTTGATCTGATGATATCATACTGAACCACACCCAGTACTGTGTCAGCATGCAAGTGAATATCCTTGCAACTATCGTGTGTATCCAGACTCTCTCCACGCGACATGTTGCATTCTCATTCCATCGCATTCATTCCATGATCCAATTCAACAACTGACCCCTCCCCTGCTCACTTTTAGCTGAGAATCCACCGGAAGTGCCCCCCGCCAGAAAACCACGATGGACCATGGCGCCGCTGTCTCGTCTGCGGATATCGTTGCCCTGGGTCTAATCTCGTGTGTCAATCTCCCGTTCGCTTCAAAAACGACGGTTTCTGTGCATCACCCGGGAAATATGGCTCGTGAAGATCAGCCGTAACTGTTTTGAATAAAAACTCTTCATCCTTATCAAAATGTCTGTCAATATGGATCTAAGTATATGTCTTGGAAAACACTTTGAGTAGAGAGGCATGATTCCCTCCCTTGAGCCAAGACATCCATCATTAGGTCCTACCTATCCCGACACTTCGGGACTCCCTGCTCCTATGTCAAATTTTCTCTCTGGGCCAGTGTTTCTCCTTTAGCAGGGGTTTGTTATTTATTATTCCCGAGTTTCGGAGCACAGAAGGACTTGTTCGCTATTGGTATCCAAAGTGATGTCCAATGGCTATCATTTGGCCTCAAGTGAATTCAACAGACACTCATATTTACCCGTCGATTAATAGTCCTCGGCATAGTGTTAGGGAATGAAAAAGGAAGAAACAGAAACAGGACTATAAAAACATATATACAAACCACTTATAATAAGACAAAAGATAACTCAAGTATTAAATAAAAAACCCAAAAAAGGGGAACGTCCAGCCTTACTCTCATACGCGGGCAACACAAGTCGCTCTTATCTCCACAGTACTTTAAAGGCACTACCAAAGGCCTTAACACGTTATTTGCAGTTTTTACGCCTTGCAACAGGCGTTCGGCCCTCTACCCGAAGGGATGGCCTGGGTGATTGTCTCAGACAATACAGGATTTCAACAATAGTTTAAACACGATAATTTTGAACACGGTAGTTGACGACGGGACGACGTCAGAAGAGGTAGTTATGCCTGGGATTCGAACGATCGATCAGTGTGGCCCACACATGGTGGGCCTTCTGAAAGAGTTGCCAACTGCGCCCCGAGTCCAGCTGAACATTCCCAACAATGGTCTCTAGATATTTGTCTTATATACGCACCCTATCTCGCAGCTTTTCCCTACGCAGACCAGCTATACTTCAACAGGACATAAATAATGAGCATTGATTTTTCGATTATTCGTTGATTCATGCAAAAAAAAGACTAGAATACGTTCAATTGCTATTTGTTAAGAATTACCAACCCACAACTCCCTGAAACGCCGAAACTCTTTCCATCAACCTCGTCCTGGCTCCTGTTGAGGCCAGTTCGCATTCACTTCACTGTGCAACGATAAGGCTGGCGATTACATGACCGCCCAAGACTCCACAAGCCTATTACTGACCCCAACAGTACCAGGAACGAGATGACTTTGAGCTCCCGTCTGAATTTTCCCATCAAGCCCACTGCGTATCTAAGTTCCCACTCGACATCCAATTTTATGATTTGTCGTACAGCCAAAGTGTCGCCTCGTTCGATAGGATGGAAGCTGGTATCGAGGCTACGGTTAATTGATCAAAGCCCGAGGCAAAGCAGCATAAGAGGCTTATGCGCAGGCTTGCCTCAGGTGGTGTGTAGTAGAATAGAAGACATTTCGTTGCCACCTGAGCAGAAATGGGGGTATAAAACGCCGAGTCGTCTACATGAATGAAAACGCATCACAAGTGTGAAAGTATCATCATGTCTCGTCGATAAACATAACGACGGTCAAGTCTCAAGCCGCGAGACGTCGATTGAAGTCGCAACGCAAAAACGAAAAAAAGAAAAGAACCCGAGAAAGAAGCAGTAAAGGTTTAGATCTGGCCCTTGATATCAACCTTTTGGAACGCCGTGCTGCGCGCGCCCTCAAAGAGGGGACCGGCTTTCCCGGTCAGAAACGCGATGCAGTCTGTTCGGTCTTCCAACAAATGTCGACCTTGGTGATCGATGATGAACTGGGCTGCATCAGCATCAGACTCGAAACCGAGCTCCTCAGTGATGAAACGAAGTTTCACATCAGGCTTGTATCTGTATACTAGTTAGTAAATCATGTTCAAGAAAAACAACGAGGATCGATGAGACTTACGCTTTGCAAATATTGCACAACGCAGCAAGCCGTTCTCGAACAACAAACATGTCCATTAAGTATGCACCCATGTTAGGGGTGTCAAGGTAAAGCTGGAAGAACTTGTGATAGTTGCCCAACGCCAAGGATGATCGCACTTCTAAAGCATGCTTAATCGGCTTCTCCCCTTTCTCTGCTGTGGTTAGATCTGCCAAAGTGTCGTTCAATCCAGTTCGGTTGGCCGTGTGGATGAAATAAAGAATGCGATATGCCTTGAATTCAATGGGGTTGCCTTTTAGGCCCATGCCATACAGTGATCGCAGTTGGGTCTGGCACTGATTATACTCACCAATATCCCCCTTCTCCAAGGCAATTCGGGCATGGATTTCATAAACGGAAACAGTAAAGTCGTCCTTGATATGTTGCACAGTCAGATCTTGCCTCATAGACTTGAACTGATCACAAATGTACGAATAGTTGCTTTCCCGCTTCCACTTCTTCTTCAGAAGTTCTAGAGTCTGACGCAAAATGTGCTCAGGTCGAACCTTGGACGGAACTGGAGGGGCGGTAAGACGAAGATACTTCTTCTCGAGTACCTCGCATGTGCCAATAATAGGCCCAGATGAAGGTGGAGGCGGACTGGGCGACCTGAGAGACTTGTATTCGTTCTCGAACCGTCGCTTGCGCTTGTTGGCTTCCTTCTGGAACTTACTTGATTTCGGCAGGGGCTCGTCCATGGAAGCACGCTTTTCGGGGGAAGGATGGGAAATACGGTCCTCAAGCGAAGAACGCGAGTTAGTACGCCACGGTGGCTGGGAATTGTCATTACTGGCGAAATCGGTAGATTTCCTCTTCTTGGAGTTGATAGGAACATGGAAACTCTGCTTGATATCCGCATCACGTTCGGCCTTAACTAGGGCCTGTGGCAGGGGCATGTTGTCCCAATCGAGCGTGTATAATGTGCCGTTTTCCTTTGCGGTACCGATGGTGCTCTTAAGTTTAGCCTCGATTTCCGCGCGAGGCACGGTGGGTTCGTCATTTTGGGGGAGGAAAGATCTTTGAACATAGCTCCGAACAGATTCGGGCCAGTCCACTTTGGACTTGGCTTGCTCAGGTGTCGGGGTTACACCATTCACGGGAGAAGCGGGAGACATTTGATGTTGCACCAGGGGCTGTGGAGGCACGTAGCCGGCATAAGGAGCAGCCGGGGCTGCGTACTGACTGAATCCTTGGCGAACGGCTACGGGGATGAAGGCTGGATCTGCTCTTCGTGTCAGGTCTGTCGGGCGAGAAGAGGAGATGTCGTTTGCGGGAGATGATGACTTACTCGTTGGGTAGGCGTAAGATGTCGGTACGGTTTGCTGAGTTACGCTCGGCGCTTGCTGCGCTGGCCAGGTTGGCATCATGGCGTCGGAATGCTAGCGGTACGAGTGGTTAGTTTCACGAACGGGTTGGGGAGAAAAAAGATGATGCCGGGCGGATAATGGCAGAAAGGCGAGATGATGATGAAGGGTCCTTGGTTGGAGAGAGTGGAGGTAGGTTTCTCTGGGAGGTATTTTCGTGGTCAGAGGCAGGAGACTGGCGGTGGCGGTGTGGTCCCTGCTTATTCACGGAAAAACTGTGCTCCGGTGGAGTGTAGCCCGAATCTCAGCGAGTTCCATTAGGTATTTAGTGTACCTAGGTTATTAGGTACCTAACTGGGAATCCGCCGAATGGAAGCTTATCGTCAACTGTGGGGCCGTCAGCTGGAGGGGGCCCGATCAAGTCTCGCGTGCCTTCAAAGACTCACTTGATACTGAAGTACTTCTATAACCTTTGACTCTACTTGGAGTCGGAACAAAGACCGTGATATACCGATTCTTGGCTACTATTCTCTGATTGGAAGATCTATTAAGAAATTGTCTTCTAGCTTGCTTCTATTTGCTGCAAGTCATCGTCCACTTGCATCATCGCTCATCCATTCATCAACAGCCACAGCGTTCACTTCTCTCTGCTTCAGTCTCACCCTCATGACGGATGTTTCTGAAACACATAGACCTTACTACAGCACTACGGCCCTCGTATCTTCCAGATGAGGTGCTCCTATTTGTTCAGGACAACGTAGGCTTATATGAGGGGTAGGTTGTTCTTGGCGACCCAAGTTGAGGCTCTGATATTAACATGATGATAGTAAATTCAAACTTCCCAATCAACAAAACGGGCAGGTTTACTTAACCTCACATCGAGTCTGCTATGTTGATAAGCAGGAGCCCCGTACGCACTCCGTTGCTTTGGATCTGAAAGATGTGGAACGTTACGAATTCTATGCTGGCTTTCTGAAGTCATCAGCTAAGGTGACTCTGATACCAAAACCTCCTAAGCGATCATCTTATCACAGTCGCGCTCTCTCGAACGCATCGAGCTCACAGAGAAATCTATCCGGATCACCAGGAATTTCGGATTCTGCTTATAGAGCGCTCCCTGAGCCTCCAGCTGTGACAAGCACAACATGGGTCTGCACTATATGCAGTTTCTCAAATCCGGTTCCATCGAATTTTGATCCTACTTCGGCAAACGCCCATACACCTCTACCTCCATGTTTAGCATGCGGTATCAAGCCGACCTTGTCTCATGTTCTCAAGGCTGCAATCTCTGGCGCGAGCAATTGCTCAGTAGTCTCACCAGCTCTGAATGCACCTCTCCCGTTACGGCCGGCTCACTCTGGCACTCGACCTCTATCTGAGAATCTGGACCAAAATCCAGCTTCAAGCTTGCCCGATGCTACCAATGGTTCAAAGTCGACTGCATCTTTCCAATGTCCTCGTTGTACCTTCTCAAATCATCCTTCCTTGATGACTTGCGAGATGTGCGGTGGTCCCCTGATTTCACAGAATGTCCCATCATCTATCCAGCAAAGCTCCACAACCGATACCATAAGGACCGACTCTCCAGGGCCTGTACTGGACCCCACCAAAATCAATAAGAATGGAAGCGATGCCCCTGAGAGTGTCAAAATTTCTTTCCGAAGAGGTGGTGAGAAGATATTCTATGAGCGACTCAAGGGCTCTATGACGCAACGCAAGTGGCTGCTTAGAGATGCGCCTCCTGCTCCGAGTAGCCGAGCTGCGGATGAAGGTTTCATAGACACACCGACGGGCACTCCCGGAGGACGACAGAAGGGGGTTGGTATTGCTGGTCTGGAACAACGCGGCTTGAACATGCGCAAGAACAACGAGTTGCTAATAGGCAGTGCTTTCGAGGATCTTGAGGCTCTTATGTCATCTGCCAAGGAGGTCATCGCACTTGCAGAGCGATTCGCACGGCAAACAAATAACGGGCAAGGCAACGCATCAGCAGAAGAGAACGCCATTTTGGCGGAATCGGCGAGCCAACTTGGCCTAGTCACGACAAAGGATATTGTGGGTGGCGGGAGCTCCGAGTCGCTCTATTTGTCAGAACTCGCCAGGAACTTGGCTGAGTTTCTTACCGATGACTCAAGAGGAGTCCTCAAGAAGGCAGGCGGTATCATAACGCTCGTCGATCTCTGGGCCATGTTCAACAGAGCTCGGGGCGGTGTCGAACTCGTCAGCCCAGCAGACTTCGAGAAAGCCGCCAGGCTCTGGAGCAAGCTTAAACTGCCTGTCCGTCTGCGCACCTTCCGTAGTGGCGTCATGGTTGTCCAGGCTCGTGATCGTACCGACGGCACCACAGTCAGGGCCATACTTGCGTGGCTTCGCGATCTCCATGAGTTTCCCCCTGAGCGCGAAGTGCCTTGGGATTGGCAAGTGTTTGGCAGAGGAGTTACTGCCCAAGAAGCTGCGGAACGCTTTGGCTGGAGTCTTGGTGTTGCAGAGGAAGAATTGCTGATGGCGGAAGAGCGAGGAGAGTTGTGTCGTGAGGAGGGATTGGAGGGCCTTAAGTTCTGGGTGAACTATATAGATCCGGGTGAGCACAAGAAGCACAAGTCTAAAGCTCAGAAGGATAGTGATGAGGTTATGAAGGCATTGAAAGCAAGCGGGCTGTTATAAACGAGGCAACGACCATGTTGAACTATGTAACATAGATATATATGAACTGTTCACAGAAAATCAACGAAACATGAGCAGATTGAAAGGATTCATGTGGCATTGCCTTCCTAGAAAGATAACTGAGGCGCGTTTTCACATACATTTACAACCCAAACTCCACATTATTCATCTACCGAAACTCCAGAAACCAAGTCGTCAGCCAGTACTCCCTCATAAGCCTGGCGGTTTTAGATAACCCAACAAACTCTCAGACAACAACGTGAGTGGAAAGATGTTCCACGGCCTCTTTGATGGACCGCAGCATTCGTTGATTAACGCAGAATGGGCATCGCACGGGACGATCATCTCGAGTCATAGGCTGCTCCGAAGTAATAGGAGTGAGGGTGAGGTCAGTAGTAATGTCGTGCGCTGGTGTGGTCGTGTAGCGCTGGACGGAAGTAGCACGCACAGTGGGTGTGGTCAGAATGCTATTAGGCTGAAGTCCTGCTCTTTCAGCGCGTTCACGCTCTTCTCGTACAGCCGCTGCCTGTTCTTCGGCAGCTTGTTCTTCTTGCTGAAGCTGTCGCAAAGCATTCTGCAAGACAACTTCAGGATCATCATCGGCGTAGATGGGCTGGTCAGGCTGAGGGGGGGGGATTGCAGGGGGATCATGCATCATGAGAGGCGGTGGAGGCACCTGTTGAGGAGGGCCTGTCATTCTACGGACCATTTCATCGCGCACCAAGGCACATGTGTTGAGGGTGGGCTCGATACCAACAGCGCGTATGATTTCTTCTTTGATCGCAGCTGGACTTGTGTCAGGGGCGACGCTCATGTGACGAGGGAAACAGTCTGCCAGATATCCTATATCTTCGGCGGCATTTATTCCTCCGTCCCCATGACGACGTTGCCGTCTGATCAAAAGTCCATAACGTTTCTTGAACCGATGGATCCAACCTGGAGAAAATTCAGGAGGGTTTTCATCCTTATATCGCGGCAACTGTCCGAATATTGATTTTGCCTTGTCACCAAGTTCTTCATTGGTAGGTTGGCGACCGGATGCTTGGACCTGTTGATACCATATAAGAACGAGCTTCTCTACATCAGGCCAGTTTCCGTAGCGCAGGCGGGAACCCGAAAGTTGAGGATTGTCACTATCTAGACGCGAGTACTTGGGTGACAGCGAGTGTGACACGGTAGACTGGCTTATTTGCTGGCCATACTGAGAAAAGAACCATTCGATACAAGCCTTGTGCGAAGGACGGATAGGCTGGCTATTCGCCCAGCGACGCAGAGCACGGCGTTGGTCGAGGGTTAGGGAATGTCTCTCCTTTGGCGATGCGCCGACGTGATCGCCGACATGGTCAACGGAGGTGACATCGTGGCCTACCTGAGCGACGGCATCAACAGGAGAGAGGTCCGGGGCGGGAGCGGCGACAAGGGCCGGGTCGGTGGTAGCAGCCGACATGCCCAGGACGGCTATCTCCTTAAGGTGTGGGTTCTCGATTTTGGGGGTATTGAATTGGAGATGGTGAGCCTATCGTTGTAACCGAAGGACGTGCGCTTGGGGGAGGTGGGATGTTTCGATTAAGGAGATAGTTGATGGCTGTTTGGCGAGAGAATGTCGATGACGGGGGAGGAGTTAGCTTTGTATGGACGTCACGTGATGTGCTGGTCAATGAATTAGAGGGCAGGTGCGTCAAACAGAGGATTAGGTAATCGTATTGCATAGCAAAAATAATCATGATCATGACAGTATTGAGATTAGAGTGCCGTTGAAATAGAGCCATGGCCTTTTCGTCTTCCTGTCAACTTCACCTATACGCTTGTATTCTTGTCTTGATAATATGCATGATATTAAATGCTCTTAATGGCCTCGATATATGCCTCCTCGTTAACGTACTAGACTGAATCGCTAGTCCTGATTGTTTCCAGCAACTTTGATAGAAGCATGGATGTCCACAAGGATCACGGCCATAAGCATGCCAGGATAATTGGACATGGGGTTTCCTCCGTTTCGGCACAAATTTCCATGTTACCTAATTAGAGAACGCATGCATGTCATGATCAGTCCTCGTAAAGGGATAAACTCCTCGCTACGACGATTCGCCAAGGCGTATGGCTACATTCATATTCGAGCTCTGTGAGCTGCCACTAAAGATTCATGCCAAGTTGGGTATAAATCAGGAGCTCATGTGTCAGTTGGATAACTCGGCCAACCATTGAGAGTGGGTAGAAACGGGATGGACAGGAATACAACCTCCGGGCCGGTCTCGCACTGACTCTCTATCAGGCAGTGCAACGGATAACGGATCATCAGGTTGAAGAAAAACAGAGGTGCATGCTCTGATAGTTTCCTCGTTCGCCTACTCCTTACAAGCATTAACCTCAAACTATCATAAAGACTCGTTTAAGCTATCCCCAGAAGAACTTGTCAGACTCTGGTAAAGCAAACTAGAGACTCCAGTACATGACTAGCGGCTCTCGATATGTCCGTTAACTTCCTGATCAGGTATACCCGCTCTGACCATGAACCATGTCGCCACTTGGCTATGAGTTCGAGAACTTTGAACATGTGCGCACTAGTTTCGTCTGCATGGCGATCTGCCGATACACTAAAAAGTCGACATGTACCTGACTGGCTGACTGTGTGGTATTTCTGTTCCTCTACAGCCGTTTCAGTCCCCTTCCTTGCTCTTCAACATGCCAGACCTTGACTGAGATAACGACTTATATGTGCAGTAGGTAGTCGTCAATACGCGAATATTGCCACCGCTACTCGCTATACATCAAACCCTACCCTTGTCATCGACTTGTTCCAGAGCAACCACAAGAATCATTCACCATGGCCAGCACACTGGGAGACCACGATGGCTCCATGCCACATTATAGAGTTCCAGGAACCGCTAGATCTTCAACGGCTGCTTCGACGACATCTTCCTCCACAAGAATTGCCCTCTTCAACTCCCTCACTCCATCCAGTACAGCCCTGGTCAGCGAGTGTGTGGATACGCCATATCGCCCAATACCAAAAACCTTGAAGATATCTTGGCAATGGAACAAACTGCGAACTTTCTTTCTCGGCAATGATGGCTGCTCAAAGATGTTTGCCGTGTCAGAACACTCTGGACTTTTTGGCCGAAACTCGGGTTCACCTTGTCTTCTCCTCCACAACGGACCAACCGGAAAGGACGAAATATTAGCAGCAGCTGGCGAGACGCTGCGGGACGGGTTATCTGACCCAGGTGTTGTAGAGAGTATCGTCAATGTATCCGCAGCCCCTGGGTCAGACATCGATACTAGGGTTGCCACTGAAATCGTACAGGCACGATACGATGAAACCGAGCAGTGCGTGGTATTCCGATGGGCAATCGAAACAAAGCAAGCAGAGACAGTACAAGACTGCAGCTTTACTCGCGAAGAATTCGAGTGGTCCATGACACCGCTCCAAGCGGCCAAGGATCCTAAATACTGTCACGAATTCAAGCTTTATCGAACTGGAGATATGAAGGCGCCATTGGAATACCTCGCCATGGCCTCGTGGAAGGAGGCAGCGTGGAAGACATGCAAGATTGAATTCTCTGATAAAGCAATGCAACAGAACTTTGGAGACCGGTGGTCTCTAATGGTGGTGATGTCTGCCTTGAGAATGTGGCAGCTCGGTCGAACAGGACAAGCATCTTTGGAGTATGTATCGAACTGATACTGCTCATTTTACTTTGTACCTTAGCGTTTGAATTTGCCAAAAGTAGAACCTCGCATCAGTGTGTAAGAGATTATAGATTAATAAGGACCACATGCAGTGTAAGCCTGTGAACACAGCGATAAGATTCCCTCCCACTTAGACTCTATTGCATGCATCCTTGCTTCGGGAACATTGCCCTTTATGATAAGATTATATAAAGGGGAAAGAAACTCACATCGTCGATCTTGGCATGGCGAATTCTATATTCATGCAACCGAAAAGGGACTTTACCTCATTTCTCATGTCCATATCCAAGTATGGCCCATAGCAGAGAACCAGCTGTATACCTCTCGAATGTAGTTTACTAAATGGTATCGAAACAATTTTCCATATTCAAGTCGGCATATGGGTCCATTAATATTCATGCAGTGATGCTGAAGTCGCAACAGATCCAGTTGGATGGTATCGATCGATCAGGCACAGGTTGAAATGCGAACACCGAACATGACAGACAATAGGGCACTGAATTAACAACGTAATCCCCCCTCGCTGAGAGAATTAATTCAACCTAATTTAAGCCCCAGGTTGGTATTCCAGATATATCCGAGTTCTGTGCGCCGCCAGGTTGAGATGAAAGTGAAAGGCAAGGTCAAATTCTCCAAGCAACGGAACTGCACTCACTGCAAATTATCGTGGGTAACACGACAGTTAGCATTCCCTCACATCATGACCATTACGCAGCTCAAGGAAACCTTGATTCATAGAAATGCGAAGGAAGTATTCCGAGTCAGAGTTCGGTATCAGGATCCAGCCAGCTCCGCATAAATCACAGTCGAGCTCGGTAGGCGTATCATCGAGTGTATCACGAAGGGAATAGTTATTCGTCATGCCAGAATTGGCGAAACCGGCTTTTGTTGGTATCTGAATTCGGCTGTCCGGCTCGATGGACAGCTCATGTCTGCATGACTTATAAACGTACACCGCATCCAAACAACCATAGAACCATCGTCCTCGGTTCAACCGTCTAGTTCCTCTTCTCCTGCTGATCAAGGAAGTTCCTGGTATCGGGTTAGTCCATGAAGGTTCAGCATCGTCGGGTGAATTCGCGCACTTGATGAAGTCGGCCTCGTCGGAGCTGGAAGCATTGATGGGAGGAGTAGCGGTAGCGGTGGGCTTGGAAGAGCCGCCAGAGAGGGCAAGCTTGGTACCGACGACGAGAGTTCCCAACCAGGCAATGGCGAGCTGTCATTCATGTTAATTTTAGAAGTCTCTAGTTTGCGGCGAGCGCAATTGAGGTTGAACGAACGTGGTGACCGGCAACCTGCTTGCCAGCAATGGTGTAATAAGCGATACCAGCCATTGTGAAGGATTAGACGAGACAAAAAAGGACGAATTGGGTGATGACGAAGGGCAATGCGTGGATGTTCGAATGTCGCGGTTGAGATAGTTTGCCGAGCTCTCAAATTCAACTTAGAGCTTGTGCCTGGAATTACAGGCCTAAAGTGGATGAACTGCCCCAGAGTGTGCGGTTATTCTCCGGATCACAAAGTTGATCGGAATCAATCGGATCTACGGAAGCAACGTCATAGACCCAGGTTTATCAACTTTCTCGCAGTAGCCTGCAGCCATTCTAGCGGGTAAAGGTAGGTACCTAGGGTAGCGGCGGGCCATCAAAATGGAAGCTTCTACTACTCTGAAGCCTTGCTATCGCATCTTTCTTTTCTTCCAACAACTTCATTAATCTGTTCTTGATTTTCTGTTCAATCTTTGAAATGTCTTGGTGGGGTAAATCAAAAGACCCCAAGCCGGAGGAGAAGAAGAACGAACCAGCTCAGATCAAGGACACTATCGTTGAGAAGCTTCCCTCAAAGGACCAGCTACCAGAGAGTGTTCAGAAAGCTGTCAACAAGACAGGAAGAGACGGAAATGTCTTTGATGACATATCCGATGGCTAGTATGTGTTTCTTTGTAAATGTGTAACACCAGCTAATCGAACATAGCGGCCCCGACTCAACCGACACCAATTTTCGATATGCTGCCTATGCCACGCGAATTAGAACAATTCTTCTATCTGCGCATCGATACGTCGCCTATACTTCGGACATCGGAGAATCATTCCGTCCCGTAGCTCATCCCAATCTCGTTCGCGCTGCCTACGGTGTATCTTGGCTGTATCTTATCGGCGATGTCTCGTATGAAGGTTACAAGGCATACTGGCACAATCAGCGTGTGTTGAATCCCAAGGTGCAACTCTCTCCTCGACAAGAGAAGGTTACTGGCCTTCCTGCAACTGAGACACGCCCGATCGAGCCAGGTACGGTGTCACCGCTTGAAGACTATCGCACAGTCATGGTCCAGCGCGCAATCTTCCAGAGTGTCGCGAGCATGGGACTGCCTGCTTTCACTATTCACAGTGTTGTGAGGTATTCAGGCCGAGCCATGAAGAACATGAAGAACCAGGCCATCAGGACATGGGCTCCGATTGGTCTGGGCCTCGCAGTGGTTCCATTCCTCCCAGCTATGTTCGACGAGCCTGTCGAGAACGCTGTTGAGTGGGCGTTCCACAAGGGATTCGAGACATTTGGAGGTAAGGCCGCAGTAGGCAATGCGCCTACGACGGGTCGCGAGGATATGCTGGCCAAGAGGCCAAAGGAGAAGGAACTGTAATACAAGGCTTTGCACAACAAACTTGGCGTTCTGTTTGGTAGGAGGCGCTCAACTCATGTTTCAATGTTCGATCAATATATTGTATGCAACGCAGAGTCGGTTGCTGACTTGTACCAATCCAATTAAGTACTTATACAACAACTCCGTGGTGGGGAGGAGGGGACCCCGCGATCAACCTGGTCCCTGGAAGTGGCTGTGCGCCAACTGAGCTTATAAGTTATTAACACGCCTGTGATTCTTACTCGTGATTTATTGGCGTGCATGATTCACAAAAGCCCGTTGGGACCTTGATCTGTTCTTCTCTCTGCAATCGCGCCTCACTCTTTTTGTCTTTCGACGTGTCAAAGCTCGTGGCACACTCGTTCGTAATCTGCCAAGCTTGGTCATACACGGACCCTTCCAGACGTTTCTTCGCCGCCGCCTTTTGTATCTGTCATCTTCGTACGAACACTTGCGACAACACCTCTGCCTACGGGTAACACCGCCTTTTTACCATTTTTAAATACGAAACACCTTCGCCATGGCGTCATCAAACACACCAGAAGCTCAAGATACTAGCTACGTCGAAATGCACGACAAAAACGAAGCCGCGCTGATCGGCAAGCACTGCGAATATGACTACTGCAACCAGCTCGACTTTCTCCCTTTCTTCTGTCAGTCATGCCGAAAGACATTTTGTCTCGATCATCGAAGCGAAGGAGCACATAAATGTACAAATCCCGGTGCGTGGGCGGAACGAAAACGCCAGAGAGAGCTTGCGCAGCCAAGCATTGGGCAAGGAAGGATTCTAAAGGACAAGGTGTCCCAGAAGCCTTGCGCATCGCCCGAATGTAAGACTACAATCGGCACATCTTTGACGCCTGGCGTACACTGTCAAACATGTAACCGAGATTACTGCCTGAAGCATCGTCTAAAGGAGGACCACAATTGTAGTAATTTGGTACCCATCGGAGCTCGGCCTATGCAATTCGATGTTGGTCAGAAGACAAAGACAGCATTCGACAAACTGCGCGCTTGGGGTACAGCAAAGAAAGAACAAGCTGGCAGAGCGCTACCCAAACCAAAGCCAAGCTCTGCCTCAGCACGCATCATTGCTGTAAACAACCTGAAGAAGACGGCCAAGGGCGATGACAAGACACCTGTTGAGAAGAGGGTATATATATATGTGGAGGCCGAGGCAGAGACAGCAAAAGCCAAGTTCCCCAAGGGAGAGTTCTTTTACAACAAGGATTGGGTTGTAGGCCGAGTTCTGGATGCTGCAGCAAGGAGTCTGCAGGTACAGAATATCAACAACCAAAGCTCGGATGAGAAGGACAAGCTTCGCGTCTTCCACGTTGAAGGGGGTAGGATTTTGGAGTATAACGAAAAGGTTGGGACGGCGTTGCAGAGTGGAAATACTGTGGTTTTGTTGCGTGGCGTTGGACCAGCTACCCCAGACCTGATTGGGGCATGAGCATTCTGTTTTCTGGATTAGGCACCTATAGAGATGCATGGCCTGGCGTTGGGCAATTTGATACCAAAGAAGAATTATCTCAATATTTTTGTTTCTTGGGAAGATAGTCTCCTGTTATTCAGGGTCTCCATTGTCCAGCTGTGTTTCACCAAATAATGAACCCTATTGTATATATTCCTATGGTGATTTGCGAGTCTTGTACCGAATACTTCTAAGTTAAAAAACTACAGGCGCTGTATGGTGAATATAAACTCTTAACCACACTACTTAGATGTTCAAACAAATTGACATTTTGCTCATTGATACATTCCAAGTTCATGTTGCTGCCTCTTTAATCGAACCACGTGATTGCGCGTCTGCCTCCTGTGCTCCCATCTTCTATGACGAAGTACCCACCACGCTCAATCTTAGTAGGTACCTAGGTAGTCTAAGCCGTTCATCAAGCTTTAATCCATCCTGCTTCGCATAATGCGACAATCTTGTTTACGATACCAAGATGCCTCCTTTAGTACCACGCAAACGCTTGCGTGAGTCGCCACCACCTGGAGAAGCTAGAGCATCAAAAGCAGCCAAAGAGAAGCCCGATTCATCACGGCGCAAAGCAACACTGTGCGATGATTTGGACGCATCTGCTACACCTAACTCAAACTCGATCCTCCATGGATTTGGAAATGGTGACGATGATGAAAGCTCTTTGACATCGTTGTCAGAAGATGAATTCGAGGATGTTGTGCCAACAAATCAACTGAAAGGCAAGGAAGAAGACTCCGAGGATGATGAAGACATTGAGTTTGAAGATGTCCAAGCACCAGTTGCACCATTGCCGGACGTCCCGGTAACGTCCGGAGACTTGGAATTGACACTCACAAGGGACACTAGAATCTCACTCACAAACGCATTTGACAGAAAGGGACCCTCAAAACGTGAGAGGAAGGTCCGGCATGCCACACATTGCGTTCACGTCATGTTACTTCTATGGCACAATGCTACCCGAAATGCATGGCTTTGTGACCCAGAAGTCCAGGCGACTATGATCTCTCATCTTCCTCCAAGACTCTGGGATGAGGTGGATCGATGGAGGCGCAACAGTGGCCTAGAAAAGAAGCCGACACCTAAGAAGGCAGCAAAGGAAGACGCAAAGTCGAAAGGAAACGGCAAAAAGGTCTCGGACCGAAAGTCCCGCGACTGGGGTGAAGAGGCTGAGAGATTGGAAGAAGGGGCTGTTGATATGAGCCATGGGGATCCCTTGTTTCGACTTATGCAGACATTGTCAGCTTGGTGGAAACAGCGTTTTCGAGTTACAGCGCCAGGGTTGAGGAAATGGGGATATATGTCCCTTGAGCGACTAGACCGTCTTACGAAAGCTCAAAAAGCCGAACCTCATGATCCAGAGCATTTTGGTGAGAAGATATCAAATCTGGAGGTTTTCAGACATCATGCGAGGACATGCGAAGGGAGTAGAGATGTAGGCGCCCAGTTGTTTACAGCTCTGCTTCGTGGTTTGGGCCTCGAAGCACGGATGGTCGCAAACCTGCCTTGTCTAGGCTTTGGGTGGAATAAACTCGAGGAGGCCGAGCCAGAAAAGACCGGAGGCGCGGATCAGAAAAACGAGCCACCAGAGATGAAGGCTAGAACGGCAACAAAGAGCTCGACTACAGTAAAGAAGAAGTCTACAGAGAAAACGAAAGAGACCATGACAAATTTGTCACGAAAAACAAGACCCAAAACAGATCTTGAAAGGGATCCAGATGATTTGGAGCTTGAGTATAAGGACACTGATGATGAATCTGTCGTTGAGATGGATGTCACGCCAAGGAAGAAATCGGCCAAGACACCAACCAGGAAATATGACGCCGACATGGAGTTCCCACACTATTGGACCGAAGTCCTATCACCAGTCACAAACAAATACCTGCCCGTTGACGCTATCGTCAAAAACGTAGTTGGAACAAATCGGGATCTCATCGAATCTTTGGAACCGCGTGGATCCAAGGCCGACAAAGCACGTCAAATCATGGCATACATTGTGGGTTATTCACAAGACGGAACCGGCAAGGATGTCACAGTCAGATATCTGAAACGAAATATGCTTCCTGGCCGTACCAAGGGAGTGAGGATGACACCAGAAAAAGTCCCTGTCTACAACCGTCATGGGAAGGTCAAGAGATATGACCAGTTTGACTGGTTCAAAACCGCAATATCTGGATATCTGAAAGGCAGCAAGGACCACCCTGTAACCGAAGTCGATGAGATGGAAGAAGCAACAGATCTAAAGCCCGCCAAGCCTGAAAAGAAGGAGGTCAAGGAGGGCCAGGAGACATTACAATACTACAAACAGTCCAAGGAGTTTGTCCTCGAGCGGCACTTGAAGCGCGAAGAGGCACTCAGACCTGGAGCGAAGGCCGCCAAGGTGTTCAAAAACAAGGGCAAAGGTGGGAAGGTCGAGGTAGAAGACGTGTTCCTGCGCAGCGATGTTCTGAACGTCAAGAGTGCCGAGACCTGGCATAAACAGGGACGTGCACCACTGGCAGGAGAGCAGCCATTGAAGAGGGTACCCTACCGCGCAGCTACGATAAACCGCCGGCGAGAAATCATGGAAGCAGAAGCTGCTACAGGACAAAAGGTCCTGCAGGGGCTCTACAGCTGGGAGCAAACCGACTGGATCATTCCACCTCCAATCAAGGACGGCGCTATCCCCAAGAACGAATACGGGTATGTAGCCGAATGCTTCTTCCAACTCCAATGTACTAACCGAGTCGCAGGAATATCGATCTGTTTGCCGAACATATGTGCCCTGAGGGCGCTGTGCATGTACCCTTCCGAGGGGCTATGCGTGTTTGTAAAAAGTTACAAATCGACTATGCGGAAGCCGTTGTGGACTTTGAATTTGGTCACCGAATGGCTGTGCCTGTCATCCAGGGTGTTGTGATTGCTCAGGAGAACCACGATATGGTGATGGTAGAGCTCGAGAAGGATGAGGTAGAACGCGCACGAAAAGAAGATGAGAAGCGACGAAAGAAGGCGTTAGCTCAATGGCGCCGCTTCCTCATGGGCATGCGCATTGCAGAACGGATTCGACAAGAGTATGGCGAAATTACTGATGGAATATCTGTGTTTGGACATGCTAGAGACTCGGTCCAGACCAAGAAGCAAACACAGGCTGAGGATGAAGACATGGCTGGTGGATTTCTTCCAGAGGGGTATGTGGAAGAAGAGGAGGAAGAGGAATCTCAGGCCCACCACACTTCGAGCTTCTTCCCTGCTGTTGATGAAGACGATGACGGCGATGATGGACTAGTGATGGAGCACGATGGCGCAGATCAGCAAAGAGTAATGATGCAGATGGAAGTTGACAGCAAACAAGAACCGGCCCCAGAATCGCAGGTCGAAGCAGGGTCGGGGTCTGAACCGGAGTCTCGACCGGTGAACATAAAGTTTGATGCAGGGCTGAAGCATGAAGAGGAAGAGGAACCCAAACTGGATACGCAATCCGAGGCAGAGTCTGAGCCGCCACAAACGAGTGCAAGGACAAGGAGGCGAGGTCCAGCGAAAATGGTTAAGGAAAAGCCGTCGGCTGGACGCGCAACGAGACGGTCAACACGGAGCGGACGGAAAGTTGTCTCGTATGATGAAGACGCAGTGGAAGAAGAAGAGGTAGGAGATTCATATGCTGAATCTGAGGATGATGAGTAGGATTGGCACCTGAGCGGCTCGGATCGCTGTAACATATGATCGTAATATGATAGTACGAATAATGATAATACCTGTCAGCTGTCAGTTTGCATGGATGGGGAGTATCTATCCGTTGGCGAAGTTTACAAGCTATCGAAATTAGGACTGACTCTTGGGCCGACAAACCACGGGTCTGTGCATTGGCTGTTTGATGGGATATGAATTTTGTGTAACTAGAACTGATTTCTTTCAACTACGTGGGAGAGCTTGAGGTGGTAAGTTTATAGAGTGAGAGGATAGACGGTTAGTTGGTTGAATGGTCCTTTGGAGAATCGGTCTTATACGGTATCATGTAAATATGGTTTCCTCAGCAGTATGATGTAAACTAATGCATCTACTCCTAGAGTGAGTGTATGGATGGATTATGCGAATAGACCTTGTAGGCTAAAATGATAGGCAGGCAGATGTTTGACCTGGCAAGGAGTTGTTGGGTTGTATAGGTAAGGTAGCTATTCAGCTGAATGACCGACCAACTGACAACCCCTCACCTCACCTGGCCATCCACATCCATCCACATACATAGCATCCCATTGACTGATTGACTGAATGGCTTTGATCCCTTCCGAAGAAACCTTATACGCCACAGACGCCGTCGTTGCTTTGCTCTGTTGTACTAAGGCAAGCTCTAGGTGCAGACTAGACAGCTAATGCTACCATTCATTCAAATTGCATGTCGCATCGTATCATACCCAAGTGCGACAGCTTACCTACCTATTTATTTACCTACTAACCTTGACCTACAAACCAACATATTTCATCCATCCATCCATCCATCCATCACGAGACCCAAGGTTTCTTCCGTCATCCTTTTCGAACTCGGGCTTCTTTATCCCTTGAATTACTCCATCACCAAGACTGACTCTTCTTCTGCGTGGCTCTGTCGAATTCGTAAACTCCAATCAAAGAGTGCTGTAGCCTCTATTCTATATCTTGGCTTTGCCGTCACTCACTCAGCTCCCATCTCGTCTGACTCTTACTCCGCACCTTGTGAGCATCTACCGACCTGCTTTCCTATGAAGTTATACCAACATTATGAATCTTGGACCCCATGGTTGATGAATGAATCAATTCTCCAGCATATCATTTCCTCTGGCATATTGCGCCTCCCTCTAATTCTCTAAATCTTCCACTTCCTCTCTCCCCTTACATAGTTCATGTTTCGTATTGTCATCTTCCATTTCATTATCGGCGAACCTCTACTCTATTGAAGCGAACAGGGGCTTGAAACGAGGCAGCTTCGAACTGTGATAGTGTGTTCATTGAACAATCGATTAATCGCTTTTTATCCATTTTCAGATGGAGTCTTGAATAAAGCACAAAGAAGGGATAGAAGGAGCTGGTCATTCATTCTCTCTCTCTCTCTTCCCCATCTATTATATGCGAAAAACGTAAACGCCTTTCAACCTTCTCTTCTGCCTCGTCTTCTATCTATTCTCTCTAAATTCATCCATCGCTCGACCTACCATCTTCAACCGACGTCGAATTAATCAATCTCAACATCACGATACGGCCTCGACCATTCACTTATAGCGAATCGAAATACGATCGAGCAGCTTAAGCACAGCTTCTACTGTGCTGAGTATTCACTGAAATATCTACAGAAGCATTATCTTTGTCGCAGGTAAGAGTACCGAGGTTCCTCCATCTCATTCACATTCTTGAACAAACAAACACAAGCCAAAACTTTCTTCACGCCGTAAAGTCGCGGGCTGGCTTCTCGTATACCTTACTTAGAATCCCCTCATCGCCAGAGAAGAGTGCCACTCGCAATCATGGACATAAGCTTTCGTGTTTGGCCGTGGCGTCATTATCACCGTGGACGCCTCCCTCGTCTTTCAATCACCTCTTCACGGCAAATCTTGATTCTCATTTGCCTTTGTGCACGAAATTGTTTCAGATGAGCCGTGAAAAGTGGAAGAGGCCATCGTCTCGGAGTGAGAGTGAAAGTCAAGGATTGGTGCCAAGGTGCGACGCCAGCATCTTCAGTGCTATACTTATGTGACAGTCGTTGCAAGTGTTGAATCACTGTCGCAATTAACTCGTCCTGTCCCCCACTGCCACTGCACCTTCTCTTTATTACATATGCCTTTACCCCTGCCAGAGCATTTATTTGTGAAGGACATTTGCTCGAGCAGTGTCAGCTGGCGGCAACATCATTCACAAGCTCTTGGAATGGAAGTGATACAGATCGATCCACCGCCAGATCATAAGCAAAAAAGCAGGGCTCTTGAAAGACTATGAATCCTTTGTCTCTCATCTCATTTCTAACTGTTATCATCAAACCTAGGCCTCAGCTTTCGATCGTGAACAGAGAGCCAGAGAACTTCACCATCACGAGGATGGAGGATCCCGAAAGCGAGACCGAAGGACCATCTCCGCCCCTACAAGATACTTGCATACAAGAAGTCACTGCTCTATTTCCAGACATCTGTCTCGACTATGTCCAGAAGATTGCCGGGCCTCTCTCATTCGTCCCCGATCAAGTGATCAATCATCTCCTCGATCTCCAAGAGTCTGGGCAAGTATATCAAAAAGCAAAGCGACCGAAACAGGCCATTGGCAAGAGAAAGCGCACAACCGAGGGTCAAGATGACGAAGATGAAATCGAGAAACTTGAGAATAGAATATCCGAAGCAAAGCGTAAATACTGTAACCCTGAAGGGCAAGTCATTGCGCCCAAGAGTGCCCAAATGGCCACTATGTAAGTTTATCTCCCCTTTCGACCGCACATGTTCCGTGATCAGGTGGGTGGCTTTTGGTGTTAAGAGCTTCGTGCCAGCATGGCCGAGATGAGGGCTGAGAACTGTCCAGTTAACTTTTACACAGCAAGCAAATGATCGCAGGAGATTTCCCCTTGGTGCCAGTCAAGGTTATTCAAAAGACCCTTTCTGACAACGGAAACCGCCTTTTCCCAGCATTTATTTCCATCGATACCGCCCTCAATCAGGCAAGCGATCATCACCCGTTACCTTGGAAATTGAAGAAGACACCCTCAGTGCCGGTACAGCGATACAGAAAAGAGAGGATCGACGCTTCCATACAGAGCTGCGCCAACGATTGGGAGAAAGAATTGATGAAGGAACTCGAGGCTGCTCGACTGCTGCAGTGGGACGGTGTTGAAAAGCGTCGAACAGAAGCATTGGCTGAGGAGGCCGAAAGGATGAACCTCGAGTCGGCAGGTGCAAGAGGAGAAGTAACTGAGTGCGGTTGTTGCTTTGTCGATACTCCATGGAACAGACTCGTCTATTGCCAGGGCGATGATCCTCACGTAAGTGTTCCCCCTTTCAGCCACCTATGCTATGGCCAAAAAGGCTTCTGGAGATTTGAGAAGTGTGACGGGCTGCTCTGTGTTAGCAAGAAGACTCTGGCTAACCCTCCTTTAGCCTTTCTGTATCAACTGCGCCCGCCGACACGCAGAGACACAAATTGGCCTTTCAAAGTACGAACTTGAATGCATGTCCATGGTTGGGTGTACAGCAGGGTTCTCTTATAGCGAGCGCCAGAAGTTCTTGAACAAGAAACTGACTGCAGCAATCGATCGAATTGAGCAAGAGGCCAATCTCCGCATGGCCAATCTGCCCGGCCTCGCCAACTGCCCCTTTTGTCACTATGCAGAGGAGTGCCCGCCAGTCGACGTTGACAGAGAATTCCGGTGCCGAAACGACGACTGCAAAATCACGAGCTGCCGGCTTTGTAACTACGAAACACACATACCGAAAACATGCCAAGAGGCAGCCATCGAAAGAGGTGTCGACATGCGGCGGGAGGTAGAAGAGGCTATGTCGAGAGCTCTCATCCGAAAATGCAACAAGTGTATGACATCCATTCAAGCTTCTTCATTTTCCTTCTTTTACTGACTGCTTATGTCTTGATAGGCGACACCCCTTTTATCAAAGAAGAAGGCTGCAACAAGATGACTTGCACCCGCAAAGGCTGTGGTAATGTTCAGTGCTATGTATGTTCCAAGTCCTGTGACTATGATCATTTCAACGATGAGAGGCGAGGTGGCAAGCAAGGCAACTGTCCCTTATTCGAGAGCGCTGAAGAGCGTCACGAAAATGAAGTCAATGCGGCTGAAAAGGCAGCTAAGCAGAAGGTCTTGGAGGAGAATCCAGAACTTGCATCAGCGCCCGAACTTCTGAATTTCAACATGTCCGAAAGGGTCAAGACAGACGATATGCGGCGGAAAAACAAGTTTGGACATAGATTTAGGGATCCAGTCAACTTCATGCCTGTGCCGCCGGTTCTGCCGCTTGAAGGACAAAGGCCATTTTTGGATGCTCCGCCGCTGCCGCCACAGGCACAGCATGGACCGGCAAATAACCCATACCAATTTCGTCAAGAAGATCTCGATGCTTTATTGAGGCAGCAGGAAGCTCATGCCCGGGCTCATGCCCGGGCCCATGACCACGCCCAGCCCTACGCCCAGCAACTTCAAGAGGCCCATGCCATTCACAATGCCCGGCGGCGACCAGGGGAACCTCAAATTCCGTTTGATTTGGGCCGCCTGCAGAACCAAGTCCATGAGCAGGGACATATAGGGATCCGACGTCGCTTCAAGAATGCAGTCGCTCGCCTTGGTAATAGAGTTCCAGCACCATTAGGACCTCCGCCGGTGCCACAAGTACCACACTTGCCAGGTATACCAATACAAGCACAACGACAGTTCCAGGCTGCAGCGTTCCCAGTGGCACCAGGGGATCCGGGCCCAGCGATGCCAGGGCCAAACTTTCAAGGACTGCCAAACCTTGATCCATTTTACATGATGGGGCAACCTGATCCAATGGGGAATTGGCGTGGCCCAGACGAGCGATGACTGGGCTTAATGAGCGAAAGAGGTTGACTGAGAGGACAGACGGGTGCCTTTTTTTTAGAACCTTGACAGTGCAGGGGATCAAGAGCAACACAGCAAATGTTCCCACGACGCACTCTCTAGCAAGTGGTGCAAGAAGCCTGAAGACCAGGGAAATGGGAGCAAAGTTATGGATTCAGCTGGGTGTTGCATGTATTTTGCGGGATAGCGTCACCTCCTTCATGGACTGCGAAACCGGGGTCTTCGTCATGTTATTAGACGGCGTTAATTTCTTTTAATGAGATACTTCCTACCTCTTGATTGGCAAGCGGCGGACTTTGCGCGCCGTAATAGTAGGAAGGCAGTGCCTTGACTCATAATCCGCATTGGATATTCTTGAGGTAATCAAAGTGTATCACACTGTTCATATACAGCCCACTACCTGTTTCTCCCGAAACGCTCATGCCACTTCCCTTTACCGCCACCAAGTCCTTTCGTAGTACCAGAAGACACATCAGGAACAGTATCTAGCTCTACCGTCTCCTTGATGGTCGAAATGATAGAGATGCCCTGCTCAACAGGACCATCCGACGATGCTGGCGCAGGCGTAGGTGAGAGGAGCATGAGAGCATTCGAAGTGTTCTTCTGACGAAGAGCATACGTCTTTGTAGGCGTTTTGATAACAGCCGATGAATCAGAGGACTCCATGGTTAATCTGACTAGAATCAGTATAGTACTTGTGAGAGGTGTGAGAGTAGAGTAGAGTAGGGTAGGGTTGACTTACACGGGTGCATCGTCGGATTCCAGAAGAGATAATAGGTCAGGAGGGAGTTCGATGAGGCGGTAGTTTGTTGGAGAAGGGTTGTGCTGGACTATGATCCCGCCTGATTGGCTTGACATTGCGATGATGGTTTGTTTCTATTGTTTGTGTTGGCTGAAAGGGAGACTGTCTGGTGTAGGAGAGAGGAGGGATGTATCACGACGCGCTAAAAGTGAAGTGGGCATTGGGTCCACGTGAAGATGTCCGATTGGAGTTTGGAGGCTGACATGAATGAGTGACGCCGATGGGATTAAGACAACCTTGGTAACAAAGAGTAATAGATCAGCATGATTGCTTCTTCTTAGCGACACTGCACAATTGTGAGTCAAGATATAATCAGATTGCCAGTACAGACATATGCTTATAATGAAGGATCATCTATCAGAACATCTTATCTCTGGTGCCCCTCTATCATGACGGACGAATAGACGGGGGAATTGAGCGCTCTTGGGAAGAATTGCTATAAATTAAAATGCGCAACTGACCATAAATCTAAGGGAAATTTATGTTACAAAAGGACATGTTCATTGCTTCAAGGGCAAGATAAAAGAAGCTTATATTGTTTTTGCTGGCCTCTTCCCCTCATTAGGGTCGATCAATGAGCAAATCTCACTCTCACAACTAGTACGACAATGAGTAAGGTGCCCAGACCTAATAGGAATGTGTACAACTACCAATCTGTTTCAGTCATGTCAGCTTATAGCTTCAAGAAGGATTTAGCCCCCTTGCTGTGTAGCGCATAAATATTGGATGCCAGAGTAGCCAGCAGCTTTGCTCCTTTCATCCTTACTTTGCCCTTCATCTCAAAATGACCATTACTAATTCACACAAGCCCGAGAAAGTCGACGTTGTTGTCGTCGGAGCAGGCCTTTCTGGTCTTCGCGCCGCTGTCGATGTCCATGAAGCTGGCCATTCTGTCATCGTTCTCGAAGCTGGCGATAGAGTCGGCGGCAAGACTTTGAGCGTCGATGCCTCTCACTTGGGAGGTAAAGTCGATCTGGGTGCCGCTTGGCTCAATGATACGAACCAGAGCGAGATATACAAACTCGCGCAAGAGTTTGGATTTGATCTCATCGAGCAGAGAGCCACTGGGTACAATTTGCATCAGGAGGTAGACGGCAATGTTGTCAAGATGAAACATGGTGCTGGAATGCCTGTACCTCCAGATGCAGCTGATATTGTTCAGAAACTCATTGAGAAGCTGAACAAGTGGGTTGACGAGATTGACCCAGAGAACCCTCGGGCTCATCCTGAAGCCGAGAAGCTGGACTCTATGACGTTCAAGGAACTAAGCGTTAAGTTTCTGGGCCCTGAACTTGGTCCTGCTGTTGCTGATTCGGCTACGAGTCCCCTCTTGGGTGTTGGGCCAGACGAAGTCAGCGCCTTATTCATGGTCGACTATATCCGCAGCGGTACGGGCCTGGACAATATGGCCTCTGACAAGAAGGATGGAGGGCAATATTTGCGCAACAGACAGGGTTAGCACCTTGATCATTCCATGAAGTGAGGGCCTCTAGCTGACAAGAAACAGGAAACCAGACATTCTCGGTCCGTCTAGCAGCAAAGCTCCCAGAAACCGCTGTGAGACTTCGGAGCCCCGTCAAGACAATCAAACAAGGCTCGGATGGTGTCTTGACCGAAACAGCCAACCCTAAGCAGAACTTCCAAGCCAAGAGGGTCATTGTCTCAGTTCCCACGTGTCTCTACCCTTCCATCAATTTCGAGCCGCCGCTACCAGAGAGTAAAAAGACACTAGGCGAAAGCACTGCACTAGGCTGTACGTCTAAAGCCATCTTTGTCTTTGAAAAGCCGTGGTGGCGTGAAGCGGGTTTCAGCGGCATCATAGAATGCGAGACGGGTCCAATTCACTTCTCACGAGACACATGCTCACCAGAAGATGGGCAATACAGCATCACCTGCTTTGTCGTGGGTGACAGAGGCAGAGACTGGTCCAAGTGGTCATATGCAGAGAAACGAAGGATCGTGCTCGAGCAGTTCAACGGAGTCTTCAGCGGTGTCGGTGTAAAGGCACCCGAACCCGTCAATATCATCTTGCAGGAGTGGATCAAGCAGCCCTGGATCTGGGGTTGTCCGTCACCAGTGATGATGCCGGGAACATTGACGAGTGATAGTGGGAAGGCATTGCGTGAGGTGGTTGGGCGGCTGCATTTTGTAGGCACTGAGACCTCGTTGGTCTGGAAGGGGTATATGGACGGTGCGGTGAGGAGTGGGATACGGGGAGCCGAAGAGGTTATTCAGGCTTTTGAGGCAGAGTCAGCAGAATAGCCACCTACCACCTGCACCTGTAGATTTGGTTGTCCCACAGAGCAGAATCAGATATGGACATTCTATGATCGTGTATAATAGTTCATTTATGGTGACGATATATTCCTTGGCAATTACACAGGTTTATCTGTTGTCGGAAACAGATGAATGCGTCAGACGCGGTCTATGGAGACGGGACTTTGTGTCGGCGGGGCTCTCTCTCTCTCTAAGTTTAGCGGTCAATGCCTTGGAATTTAGCGAGGGAGCTCCCGCTGATCCCCGCCCAGGGCATGGTCAGCATTGAATTTGTGTTTGACCGCTGTTGTTGAGATTAGGTTTTTTGTTGTCCAGGCCACCGAGTTTATTTGGGACATAACATGTACTGGCACCAAGAGCAAGAGACTACTGAGTCGGGTCCTTAGGTAGTGCTATACTAGCTGCAGCCGTGAATAACAATAATAACACAATCTGATTCAGTACATAGCAATGTTTGTTGTTCCTATCACGTGTTGTTGTTGACCAACTGCTGGTCGAATGCAACATCAACATCAAAAGTGAATCTGTGTGACGCACGATCGTATCGTATCGTGCTGTAGGGACCTGACCTGTAAATTTTAGTGGGTTTTTGGGCCCAGCGCAGTTGGTGTGTTTACTTTCGAAACCGATGGGACCCACTTGTTCGCTTGTGTTCCCGCTCCCGATTCTGGGCCTTTGTTGACTCCCAGCTCCCGCCCCGACTACGGCCAAAGCTCAAACCTCCAAAACTGAACCCTCGTCTTTTGTCTTTGCTTAGGTTGTCTTGCCTTGTCTTGCCTTGTCACATTTTCTAATCCTAGCCAATTTTTTTTGTCTTAACGAACCCCCCCACGAAAACTAGATCGACTTTGCCCGCATGCGCGAATCTCTGTGTCCGTGACGAGGGAGGAGGCGACTCGTTCATATCCAAAAGGTCTTTCTCGTCTGTACTTTAGTTAGGTAGGCTTGAGTCTATCTTGGGCTGGGCCATTGGTTCATCGCTTCTCGTCGAATCGTTCTCCATCTGCGGCCCAACTTGGAGACCACCGCCCTCCAAGTCAAGTCAGGTCAAGTCAACATCGACGTCAACACACATCGAGTCCTTTCTTGACCAACGGGTTTAATCCTGACACCGCCCGCGTCATGGTTCGCGTTACCGAGGAGTTGGCGCTGTCGTCTGACAATGTCACTCTATACCACGCCGCAGATCCGTTGCTAGGCCATCTTCCTCTGCTACTCTTCCATGGGCCCTCGACTACCGCAAACTACACCCTCAACAGTTCTCGAGTCCAAGTCCACGTCTTCACCCCCGCCGGCTTCCAGAGCTTCCCTCGAATCACAATCTCGCCCAATTCTCCATTTTACGGTGTCGTCCACCATTTGCCCCGCGAGTTTCAGGGCGATGAGGTCTACCGCGCTCTCGCCTTCGCCCTCTTCAAGTACTTCACAGAGCTGCCCGATGGCGTAAAGACATACCTCAAAAACCTATACCCTACTCGAGGTCGACGTCCAGGCAGTGCACCTACTCTGTTCAGCGAGCAACATGCTGCCGAGATTGTTAAGGACATGGTCCAGAGCGACCACACAGCCGACATCATCGAGACATTACAAGATGCTCTGCAGACGCAACATATCAGCAATGTCGACCTTGACTTTGTTCTCCCACCAGGCGCCATCGTGCCCCTCCAAGCCGCTGACCTTGAGGACGTGCCCGACGACGAAGACGACATCCTCGACCCGACTTTGCGCCAGTATGGAGGGTACACCCCACTGATAAAGCTATTCGGAGAGCCAGTCTTCCTACCGACCAGTCGTTTACGAAGAGCGCCCTCCAAGCCGACCGCCTTAAATCGAAGCAAGTCGTTTCTAAAAGATCAAAAGGTGGAATTGCGCATGAAGTTGACAGAATTGGTGGAGACCGAGGAGCGGTATGTGGGTAAAGTGAGGGAGCTGGTCAAGCACGTCGCAGCCGATTTTCGAGAGAGCGCCCAAGCCCGAGCTCCCGGTAGTCTGAGCCCTTCCGAAGAAGAGTTGGAGAAGCTCTTCCCCAGTTCTGCAGATGGCATCCTTCAGGTCAACTCTGCCTTTATGGAGGAGATGCGGAGGATCATAGACGACACCGAAGAGGAGGCCTTGAAAGACATGGAAACACCTACGATGAGCTTTATGGGGTCCAAACTGGGCAGAACAAGAGACCCAAGTGGTGCTCTACAAATTGCCAGGTTATTCTTAGAGTGGTTCCCCAAGTTCACAGAGTGCTATCAGGATTATATCAAGGCCAGCCAACATTTTCCCACGTTACTCAACTCTTTCCTCGATCAGCAATCGAGTTTCAAACAGAGGGTAGCTCAGGCTGGTGAGCAGACGATACGCTCTATTCTTATTGAGCCCGTCCAGAGACTTCCTCGTTATAGCTTGCTTATAGATCAGATCGTTGGCTGTATTCCTATGACACATCCCGCCTTACAACCAATGTTAAAGGCGCGAGACATCATTACAAATATCTGCTCAATGGACGATCCCTTACCCGACAAGCCTCATGTCGCTAATAGACTTCGAAATATGGTTGAAGCCTGGCCTTTGAATCTTGAACCACAAGGACGCCTCATTGCAGCCGCCGATTTCACTGAGTTGGCACCACCTTTTCAACCATTGCTCAACCAGTCGGATAAATCTGGCATCTTCCTACTCTTTTCAGATTGCGTGGTTATTATCAAAAAGATGAGCGGGAATATGACAGGACGAGAGCTTCTACGTGAGATCGAGAAACCCTCAGCAGCCGGTCTACTTATTTCTATGACCAACGCAGCAGGAGGTCCAGCCGCATATGAGTTCGTGTTTACAGGGTGGCATGACATGGCTGACGTGCGGTTTACTGAGGCAGTAGATGGCACACTATTCTGGATGACTTCGACGTCAGAAATGAGGGGAGCTCATCCAGGCGAGCACCGCATCAGCAAGGCCGTGACATCACGATGTTTTCTCTTGCAAGAGATGTACGAATCCAGAGCCGCCAAGTGGGGAGAAGATGTGGTCAAAGCGAGAGTCGAAGCTCGATTCTCGGAAAAAGAGCGAGAAGACCCAACCTGGACTCTGCGATCAGCGCGAATGCCAGATAGCAATCTGGGACTCCACGCTGCTATCTTCCAGGAGGGCGCCGACCAACTCATCGAGGGCCGCAAGGAGCCCGCCCCGATTCGAGTGGTCGTCGATCATGATAGGGGCACTAAAGGGGCTCCTGTAGGCCATTACGGTGTCGAGATTGTCGTGAATGTGACCACGAACGATATGAAGAAGGTATCGATGCTCACAGTTGGACTGAATGGGAGGCAGTTCCAGGACGAAGTTGCTCTGGAAGACTTCCTCCCCACGATGTCAAGACGAGGTGAGAATCAGCACGATGTTCCCTAGATCGCCAAGCTAACCAGGAACAGTTATTCAACTATTAAGCACACAGCATAGTATCTCCAATATGCAATTGACGGCACCTCTCGTCTCATATTATTCAAAGACTCTACATGGACTCTTACTCAACACAAGAGCAGAGAAGACCAAGTCGTTCTTGGCTTCTTCTCCCGTCAAGCTTCTCTCCAGTTTCTGGGGAGGCAACTCTGTGCATATCTCAGACACAGCAAGTTTGGGCTCAAAGCATAAGCAAGTGCCTTCAATACACCGAAACAACAGCCAAGCATCTGTTGTCAGTTCAATAAGGGGAGGCAAGGACAGTGTATCTCAAGAGGAAACACGGACCGAAAACCCATTAGTGCGCCTAGAGCAGACGTTCACTGCATATGTTGCTGCTCTTCACTCTCGCAAGGGTCTGATTATTGGTCGGACATTGCTCCAACGATCTGTGGTTGATGAGCTGTCTGTGAACGAACTATATAACAGACTGATTGAGAGCCCGTTTGACGTCGATGCCGCCGCCGATCTGGGCACCGAGGTTATATTTGTGGCTTTCGAAAAGTTCCTTCGCATTGCTTGGACTGATCAAATTGGCCCTGTCATGTCAATGCATTCCCTCGATACGCTCCAGGCGCGGGTGAATAAGAGAGTGCCTGGAGACTTTGCGGACTTTGTCAACTTTTTATTTGGTGACATGGCACCACAGAATCGTCGCGCTTTCACTGCCCTCATCAAGCTTTTGGCCAATCTGCTGGACGGGTGTGGCAACGATGGTGACAGGGGAGCGTTAACACTTGCTTTTGCAGAGCTGCTCGTCTACGATGGGACAGCTCCTAATTACATCAACCTTCTCGATCGTCTGGTGGAAGACTGCGATCGAATCTTCGAAGAACCTGGTTTAAACCACAGTTTCAATCTCGATAACTCAACATACGAGTCCATCAACTCGGCGATCCGTGGCAAGGGGTACACACCCTCGTTGGCCTCAAACACTTCGTCGCTGCGCCGCAAATTTGGGTTCGACAATTTGTTGCGGCAAAATAGTAGAGACGAGAGACCTTCAGTATGGCGACAGCTCAGTAAGCATAGAAATCCCGCTACGGGCGAGGTAAACAGTTTATCTAAAGCATCATTAGGCCGTTCAAGGTCTATCGATGACAACACACTGCCCAAAAAGCTATCGAGACGCCCAGGTTCCAAGGATCGTCCGCCCATAGCAGGGGCGTTTGACGAAATGCAGAGACCCGGCAGTTCTCATAGGTTGTTGGAGACAATCGGCGAGCCGGAGACAGAGAAGCCACTCCCACGATCACCCAGGAAGAAGCGACGTAGTTCATTATCAGACCTCAAGAGTCTCATGGCAGCGGCTACACTCGACGATGATGCTGAATCACCGCAACCGCTTCAAGACGCAAAAGACACATCAGAAAAGGTCAACGCGAGCCCCAAGGCGACATCTCCGTCTAGAATACCTGTTAGTCCCGGTGTAGCGACGTTGAGAGGTTCCAAGCAGAAGGAGAATGTTCCAGATCTGTTTCAGCAAATTGCGTCGCCGAACACTTTGGCGCCCAGTCCCATGGAACTTTCAGAAGAGCCGACACGACGCACATCACCAGCCAAAGGCCACAGGCACTCAAAGACCCTATCATCAACTAATATCCCGACACTGCGCCCCTACCGCTCAGCGCCTCCAGGGTCTGAATCACCGCCCCGTCCAAGCTCAAGTCCAAGCAGGCGAGGAACACAGAGACTCCGCTTACAGTCCCCGCAAAAGCTTCGAGAGCGACTCAACACTGAGAAGCAGGCTGTCGATGACGTGGACGCTTCTCTCAGATCCGAGCTGTCCAAAATTGGTGAGGAAATGGCACGCGTCAACAATACACGCCCTCCGGGCTCCCAGTCTGTCGATATGAGACGAGTCAGTGCTGCTGTTCGGGAGTTGGAAGACCGCATTCCCACTGCTATTCAAGAACTACAAGACAAGCAAAATGAGATCCAGCGCGATATGGAAACCACGGTCAAGGCAGCCGAGGCCAAGGTGCGAGCGATTGACCAGCTATACAAGGAGGCAGTGGCAGAGAACGAGTTACTATATGAGAAGTTCAACGGAGAGCTTGGCAAGATAGTCAAGGCTCTCAAGGGCAAGGGCAAGGACGAAAAGGAAGAACTGATGATGCGACTCCGCGACCAAAGCGACGAGACAGCGCGGATGAAGAAGGAGAACGCGCGGCTGAAGCGCGAGATGGTGAGTCTCCGCGCGGCGCTGAAGGGGACGACGGAGTAGGCGCTGCTGTCCTCTGGGAGGCTGGCTAGGAGGCTGTTTGGGCGTTTGAAAATGATTTTGATGGTAATGAGTCAAGCTATTTGTCATGTTTCCACGGCCGGGCTGTACATAACGCGGCGGGTTCTGGGCTTTGTCGGATTAGGTGGTAGGATCAGGGTCGCATGGCACGGACTGGTCCAGGTCTGGGAATGGGTGGCCGGGACAATCAATAATGGATTGATGTCATGCTTATACATTATGAATTAGAGGTTATGAAGCGTCAGGATGACGAGAATCTATCTGTTCCAAAGTTGGGTATCATATGTGAATTTTATGAGGTTATGGGTTCGCTTTGTTCGATCCAGCATTCAAAGAATAAAGGACCTGCTTGGACAGAGCGAATTGCTGTTGTACTTTGACCACCGAGAGAGGAGCCTTGCTTTAATGAAGTGTCGTTTGGTGGTTGAAGATTTGGTTGCGATGGTATCCAATGTTGAGGGTGCTAGATCAGTCAGCCAAAATCCGTCTGAAAACCGCTACACTTACCCCTATGGGTGCATTGGCATCATCACGTAGCTCAACAGCAACAGTAAAAGTGCTCCCTTCAGGTAAATCGGGCATCATCTCAGCCTTCTGTGCTACTCTCCTCAGAGCACCTCTCAGCGCCTCATTAACGTCCGTCCAATTCACCACACCATCATCATCACCCTCCACCAACGCAGGGTTGTAAGCCGCCTCCTCTCTATCACCCCACCCAGCAGGAAACAAATCAACATCAAAGACCCATCTCTCCAGCACATCGAACGTCTTTGCGGCATGCATCGCAATGGCTATACGACGCACAGTTCCCTTGCGCAGTTGTGCTGCTACTGAGGCTACAGCATCGTTTATCCATGTGCAGAGGCCGGGATGACGGGATTGATGGACGGGGAGATTGAGGGCTCGGGCTGTTAGAAAGGTTGTTTTGGGGTAGAGAGCGCGATGGTAGAGGAGGGTGTGGATGGTTAGTGTTAGGAAGGTCGTGAATGACGAGAGGAGACGGGATGCTTGAGAGGCGGAGATTAAAGGGCCCGTTTCCATTTTGAGGTGTGTTGAGGGTTATAGAGAAGTGAAGTGGTGATGGTATCGATAGAAATTCGTGGTTTAAGAGACGGTACGTGGTGGGACGCGTTGAGTGGAACGCGGTATCACGTGAGTATCGTCATGGGAATGACCTCTACCTCGGTGCCTACCTACCTAGGTATATAGTCGCTACATAGGAGGTACAGAATACTGAGTAAGGTACCTAGGTAATGTACTCGGTAACTCACACTGTTTAGAGCCAGACATTATTAAGCTCAGATGCCTAATTAATGCCTTATCTAGGCAACCAGTCCTGCACCGTTAAATACATGGCTTTTCCATGGCTTTTGTACCGCTGACACTGCCCCGCGATACCCAAAGCAAAGGATCCACATATAGGGCTGAAGAGGCAACTATTTCATGACGCCGCTGCCCAAGCTTCCTCAACGTTAACTTAACTCGTACCTTCCATCTTCTCCACCCACTATCTTTAGCGAACTGCCTTACTCACTACATCTGCTTAAACTCCACTAATCAACGCATCATCAGATTCATCGTACTTCATCATGTCAGAACCTCTTAGTGTCGCCGCCATTCTAAATGGCATGGCAGATGCTCTACCAACGCATCCCGCCAATGACGATTCATCTGACATCGCTTCATCATACGAAGTCATCGCTCTCCTTATCCACTCATATCTCGCCGCTCTAGGGTTCAAGCTCCTAGGTTTTGATGAGGACAAGAACATACGTGAGTCTATCACGAGTTGTCATCATGACTTAACTCATACGGAACAGCTGAATGCGAGTCACTCGCTCCTCGTCTACCGCCACAATGGAACTCCGGTTTCGGTTCTTATAGTTTTGTCTACAAGCACAAGCAATCAGCCATGACCTTTAGTATCCGTATTGACCGCATGGGTAAAAAGGTCGAGGTTCGAGGAGTAGCTGTCGGACATGACAACATCCGTCGTTTTGAGAGGTCGATCAGCGACGTTGTGGATTCTAAGAAGCTCCCTCTTCGCATCACCATCAAGGACGGTCAGGAAGATCGAAGTGATCTTCCCGAGAAGCTCCGTGGTATCTTCACCTCTGAGCAAGCTATTGCTGGTATGTCATTTCGCTTCCCTTTCACGGGCATCACAAACTAATCGACCTGGTCAGATATCTTACATGACCTCAAGGTCAACATCGTCCAAAGGCTCATCCCAAAACTCCAAAGCGAAGGCTATGTCGAAACAGCTGAAGCCGAAGCTAATGCACGCTCCGAGCGCCGTGCTCAAGAAGCTCAGAACCCAGACCGTCCGTTCCGTGGCGATCCTGTACCACACCCACACCCGCTTCAACCCCCAGCGAATCCGCTCCCTGAGATGGCTCGTCCACGGCCTGCACCAGTGGGCGACTTCCCTCCTCCCGGCTTTGAGGATGAGTACGAGATGAACCGGCCTCCACAAGGCGGTCTTCAAATGCCAGGAAGATCGCCCTACAACATCGGTCACGATGACTTGAATCCTCCTGGCCTTGGTCCGCACGATCCTCTCCGTGGCTCGTTCATTGGTGGAGGACTACCTCGTCCTGGTGGTGGCTCGGGGATGCATCCTACTTTCGATGATCCTTTGTTTGGCGGGCAAGGGGGCGACGGTTCCCCTGGTTTCGATCCCCAAGCACCGCCAGGAGCCCGCTGGGACCCCACTGGCCCTGGCGGCAACCCGAGATTCCCTGGTCCCGGTAGTGGAAGGGGAAACAATCCCTTTGGCGGGGGTTACGGTGGCAGATTCGGAGGAGGCTTTGGCGGAGATATCATCTAGACAGGAGAGAAACAGAACATCATAGCAAGCGACGGTTACCAGCAACGGCGGACTAGGGAGGCAACCAGAATATAATTTGAGGGAAATCGATGAGAAGATAGAAAATATAGCCTATTATTGGACTCGACTTATGCTGCGTCACCATTCACAACAGGAGCAGATTTCAGGGGCACCGTGCAAACAAACTGGGTGCTCTACATCGAATAGAAGTTACATAAGGTGTCCGATTGATCTTCATAGAGTAGCTGCGTCTTCAATCATGACGAGTGGCGATATTCCGAGATTTTGCTAGTGTCATGATTCAGTAGCCAAGGCTGCAGTTCAGACATGATGACAGGGTCCAGAGAAAAACAACGGGGGAAAAACATGAATGGACCAATAGCTTCTGCCCCGCGATTTGAGTAGTATCGAGGTGAGAGTGCCGAAGAATTGCGAGAATTCATCCCTAGCCACAAGTAAGGTAATGTGATATAATGTCATCGGGCTCTCTCTAAGTACCAAAGAAGCCGAATTACTGGCCGACAATTATCGTTACTTCCATCATTCAACATTAATTTAATAGGTGCATCCTTCTGAGAAGCACGACGTTGGGCTCTTTCTTCTTCAAGCTCGAGACCCACACGTTGTTTCCTCGCCCTCGGGGATCAAGAAAACATCAGACCTTGAGTTAGAGTGTCAAAATAAAATCAGCAAACAGCATCATAAGATTAGCATGAGATTACCTAATTATTTTTGGCACTTAGGATCAAGGTCCTAAGTTTTCTTGCCCCCTCTAGTCAGTCCCCCCACCATCGTCGTCAATTCCGCTTCGTTTCTCCCCCGCCAACCTCAACTTTTTTTTGAACCATCCCATTCAAACCTTTTATTCACTAAAGTCATATAATCATGGAGGACCAGTTGGTGCAGTTTCTTTCCAACACTCAGCTGTCTGAACAGGGACCTAGACTACAGGCCGAACTCGAGCTGAAGCGCGCCCGAACGAATCCCGTCTTTCCCCTGTCTCTCGCCAACATCGCAGCCCACACCTCGATTGATACCAACATCCGTCAGGCTGCACTGAGCAACCTGCGACTTTTTATCGAGAACCACTGGAGTAACGATGAACCTGATGATGGACCCACCATTCCTATCTCTGATGAGGCGAGAGGCCAGCTCAAGCAGGTCCTGCTCGACCTGGTCTTGAGCCCGGAGGACGATCGCAAAGTCAAGATCTCAGCCAGCTATGCTGTTGGCAAAATCGCCGTGCACGACTTCCCTGAGCAATGGCCAAACCTTCTCCCCACAGTTATCTCCGTCGTTCCGGCCGGCACCGATTCACAGCTTCACGGCGCCCTGCGATTACTCAACGACATAATTGAAGAGAGTTTGAGCGAGGACCAGTTTTTTTCAATGGCCCAAGATATTGCCAAGGCCCTTGCCCAAGTCGCCCTCAATGAGAACCGAAAGCCCATGCACCGAGCGCTTGCTATTTCCATCTTCCGAGGATGTTTCGATCTCCTCAATATGATCAAGGAGGACCACGCTAAGGAGGTCCGCGCTTTTGCGGATGGTCTACTTCAACAATGGAATCCCTTCTTTATTACCGTTCTACAGAGCCCCCTTCCAGAAGCCAACCTAGAGAGCGGGTCTCAGCCTGACTCTTGGAGCCATATCATCGCTCTCAAACTTCAGGTCGTCAAGACACTTCTCCGAATTCGACGCGTCTTCCCTAATCTGCTCCTTCCCCAAAGTACCATCTTCTTCAGTGCAGTCTGGAAAGAGCTCTCTACTCTGCAGGGACCACATGAGCAGCTCTACATCAAAGAGGATGCCCAAGGACGTCTTGAAGATTCGGACAACCTTCCATACACCTTGGATTTTCTCATTCTTGAAGAATTAGACTTCCTTAACCAATGCTTCAGAGCCCCTCCTGTGCAGGCCGAGCTGGACGGCCACCTCAATACTCATGCCTCAGCGCGAGACGTTCCCTGGATGAAGGAGATTATGAACATGCTCATTGGTTACTCGCGAGTGACTCGGGAGGAAGAGGAATTGTGGGATATCGACTGCTCCCTGTATCTTGCCGAGGAGACCTCCGTGACTGCCAACTATACCGCACGAACTGCCGCAGGGGACCTGTTAATCAAGATGGGTGAGTGGTTTAACCAGAAGACGATCGACGGTCTGTTTGGTCAAACACAGTCCCTATTTGGTGGCGAGGGTTCCGACTGGCGGAGCCAAGAGGCCGCGCTCTACCTTTTTGTCATGCTGGTTAGCGACTTCCAAGACATGAACAAGGATATCCCCGAAGCCGTAGCCCACGCCTATCTTTCCCTGGTTGATTACGCCGTCAACCGGCCCGGAGAGCCTCTTCTCCGCGCTAGAGGTTATCTCGTCGCTGGTATGCTTTGCCGTTCTTTCCAGACCCCGGTTGAGCTGCTAGACCGTATCATCACCTCTATCACTCAGGAGGAGTCCGAGGTTGTGCAAGTCGCCTGTGTCAAGGCTGTCGAGGGTTTGATAAATGCCGGCCGAGTGTCGGCCGATAGGCAGGTTCCTATCGTCAACGCCATCCAAAGCTACATGAACAACAAGGATCCCAGTGATATGGAAGATGCAGACGAACTTCTCGTTACGCTCGCTGAAGCTCTCCGCGCTGCCATCACTCTCGACAAACGCATCGCGCTGTCCAATGATGTCAAGTCGGTTGATCTCCTTTTCATGCTAGCCAAGCTAGGTGCAAGCAACTTCCAAGTCACTATGCTGATATCTGAGGCATTTGAAGATATTGTTGCTGATCTCTCTGACACTGAATCTTACACTGCTCTCTGCGCAAAGCTTCTGCCCACGCTTACCGGCGCATTTGATGTCGCCAATCTGACTGAGGATAACCCTCTGGTCACTGTGAGTCTCTTGATGAAACAGTTTTCATGCTTAACTGACAGTACCTAGGTTGCCACCGAGTTATTGGCTGTTTTGGCCGAGAATGGACCTGAGCCTCTCCCCGCAGGTTTTGTCGCGGCTACTTTCCCTAAGCTGAACCGTCTCCTTATGGAGTCCACCGAGGGAGAAGTCCTCCGACCTGGATCTGAGGTTGTGAAGTGGATGCTCCAGCATGATCATCAGCAAGTCCTTGCTTGGCAAGATGCCAACGGCCGCTCAGGTCTGGAGGTTTGCTTGCATATAATTGACCGACTTCTGGGTCCTTCTATTGAGGATAACTCAGCGTCCGAGGTTGGCGGTCTGGCTGCCGAGCTCGTCGAGAAGGCTGGCCAGGAGCGCCTCGGTCCTTTCCTACCTCAGCTTCTCCAAGCTGTCGCTAATCGGCTTGCAAGCGCTCAAGCTGCAGCATTCATTCAATCTCTTATTCTCGTCTTCGCCCGACTGACCCTCTCTGGCGCTCAAGATGTTGTCGAGTTCCTGAGCCAGGTTCAGATCAACGGTGAAAGTGGTCTGCAGGTTGTCATGGCCAAGTGGCTAGAGAACTCTGTCAATTTTGCTGGATACGATGAAATCCGACAAAAGTATACCCAACTGGATCAGATACAAGACAAGACATCTGCTAACTGGATTATTAGTGTCATTGCTCTATCGAAGCTCTACTCTCTGAATGATCCTCGACTGGCTCAGACACAAGTCAAGGGCGACCTAATCGTCAACAACGACGATGGGCTTATTAAGACACGCTCACGCGCAAAGCAGAGTATGTATCCAACCATTCACGACTTCTCAACCACCACCTCCACCCTAGACTCAATCTACGCCCGATACGCTGAAAGTCAGCAAGCTAATAAAACCGACCGAAATTCAGACCCAGACCAATACACTATCGTTCCTGCTTCACTTAAGATTATCAAGGTCCTCATCGAGGAGCTTCTGTCTGCATCTGGCCAACGGGCCGCTGCGAACGCCGCGTCTGCTGCTGTGGCGTCTGCCAGCTTCGACGACGAGAACGACGAGGAGGGTTGGGAGGATGAAGATGATACTCTTGACCTCAGCCTAGGTACCACGAAAGCTGACCTGATGTCCTTCATGGAAGGTGGCCAGCGACAGCGAAACGACGAGACCCAAGCCTACCTGACCGAATTCTTCATCAGTTGTGCCCGCGAGAACATTGCCAACTTCCAGGAGTGGTACAACATGCTCACAGAAGAAGAGAAGTCGAAGCTCAACGAGGTTGCCAGCTCAGCGGGACAATAGACTGGAACTGCATATGCTTGCAACGGATCTTCGAGTAAGGGGAAGAAGAAGGATCTTAGCTCCTCTCGTCGAAGGTACCTCCAGAAGCTAATTTTTCGAATACAAGCAAATGCCGCTGCTATAGGACTTCTGATGAGCCGCTTACAGGATGAGATGTAGAGCGCGGGAAACTCTGGGCCATTGAAATTGGTTTAATGCATACCAGAGAAACCTGCCTTATTACGACTGGACATGAATTGCAGATAGAATTAGAGAAACGTGCGGGCGGTCTGTTTGAGAGAGAATGAATTAACGAGGAATGGAATACATCACAATGGAAAAGTTGAAACATGAACTAGTTCAGGTAGAAGCGAATTAATCATTGATCATTCTGCCAAGCAAGGGTACACCCGCCATTAGTATCTACCTGGAAAATCTAATAGGGCTCTTCACGATGTTCTTTGGGATGCGAGCGATATCATATAATGCAGTCGTGCTTCGCGATGCCTACCCTATAGCAGCAGTCTCACGATAAAGATCGTCCGTTTTCAAGTGATTTATTATAAGATCTAGACACTCCTGATAGCAAAGTAAGCTGGTCTTGACTTAGACGCCTAGTCTCTAGTGTTTTTATAATTCTGTCTATAATTCTTCCTACTGCAAGTATCTGATCGACTTTGCACTGTGGAAGCTGTGCTCACATAGGTGACAGAGCCGAGATGTCGTGTGTCAGTAAAATATTGGTGTCTTCCATGATTACAAAATCGCCATACTAAGCCAATACAATCCATCATTTTCTGACCCGATTCCCTGGTGTCTGTTTCCATCTACTGGAGAGAAAAACTCTTTACATCGTATGAGGCCCTTTACGCTGCCCCATCTAGCATGTGGTGGGCCGATGACCAGACTTATGTATAGCCAATGCCGGTTTCGTTCTCTCTGATGTGATTCCGAGATATTGACGGAGTTGAAGTCGCGTCTGTGATTTTCATCAAGTAATACTTGCATGCCGGAGCCTTTGACTGTCAATGTTCCTTGATACATGAATGCCGATCCAAATCCGAAGAATTGCAACCACTGGCTAATTTTTCTGGAGAATGCAGTTCGTGAGGAGTTGAATCATACCATACATGGGCCAAGGACTTGTTCAAGTTAGTCTTATTGCTGCGTTGCCTCGGTGTTACTTGGATTTCTAGATGTACCGGAATGACTCTGCCCTGGGTTGGGCCATGCCAGTCCAGAACAGGTCAACCATGCCATACGGGAGAACTCAAACCAGTCCTGAAGTACATAATTTCAATTCGAAGGTGGTGTGTTATTTATGACACAGGTCGTTTTTCATCTAACCATGCAACGTAAAAACGGCGAACCTTCAGGGCAATATGGAGCTGGAGAGTATGGTCGTGAGTTGCTGCCAGAAACGGGAACAAGGATTCTTACGCTGATATCAACCAGAACAAGAAGCAACACATCAAACTCCAGATCAAGAGGGGCAGAGAGAGAGAGAGATCAGGTAAGAGAGTTTCGGTTGAAATCCGATATGACCTAAGCTGTTGACAACGAGATCGCATTTCAGTGACTACTACGTGGATGAAGTTGAAGATAGTCCTGATAGGGCAGATAACTGCAGGCCTGGGCAATTTTACTATAAAAGAGACGGTTGACTCGATGAGATCGAGTAACAGATTTGTTCTGCAGTTCCAGACTAACTCGGTTTGGGAAAGGCGGTACGGTACCCGTATCTTGGACGCATCGTTGTCGTGATAAGGAGACTGAGTTGGCCAATGATGTTGCTCCGTTTGTATCCACCTGGGGTAATTGACCGCGACCTTCCCATGGGTTGGCTCCTACTCACTTGGCGCTGATAGCGGCGACCCTGCCCTGCACTGTCTGCAGTTGTAACTGCATACGTTTCTGCAGAGCATCTTTTTAGGCCCAGAAATTTAAGAGGAGTGGAGTACGTACCGTCTGCACTGCAATGAACTGCTTGCACGTTTTTGTCTCTCTGTTGCAACAAAACAACAACGAAGTACCTTATTCAAACTCGAACTCGAACTTGGTACCTACATCTCTCCTATGCCAAGTGATATCGGTGGCAATTCTACCGTCTACGTCAACATTACCCCGAAACCCCATTCAACAACCACTCATACCAAGTGCTGCTGTGTTGCTCCATGGATTTAGGGTCTTATGTGGGGGCACCCACCAAAAGACGACTTGGCTTCTCGGGCCCCATTTTCGTATCCATGCCACTCGAATCATCTCTCCGCATCGTTCTATTCTACCTATGCCAAACAACATACGTACCAGTGTACTTTGATCATATTCGAATGGATACCTATGGACGCTTCAACTCTGTTGTCGCGTGATGGTATTGCCATGCGGATCCTTCTGCTTCCCGAGGCCTGGATATCTGAATGTACAGCACAGTCACAAATTCGTCGTGTGCTTGATGAAACAACAAACAACTACCGACCGGAAATGCAGAGTCCTTTCGGTGCCAGCATGGGGATGGATAACCTTTCTCAGCTTGACCTACTACGGCAAAAGTGGCCGCCGGCGAGGGTCCTTGCGCGGTATGTTCCTTGTCGGCGAGTTATCAACAGCGGATGGGTCTGGGGATGGCGATCAAACTGATAGTGGCTGCTGAGCGCCGATAACCTCAAGCCAAGATGGGGTCTAAACTAGTTCCTCTTGTCAACGCAACTGCAACGCAACGCAACCCACGCAGCATGTCAATCTCAAGCCACAAATATAAATACTGCTTGTCACCCACTTCGACCAGACTTTCCAAGACAAGAAGACGGCGGAGAAGTCCCAATTGGCCCCCCCTCATCCTTCGGCAAGACTACCATCTCACGTCCTTCCATCATTTGTTGTGTCATTGGATTTAATCCCAGTCTGCCGTACCTGGTGTCACCTACACGTCATAAGCACCTTTGGAAAGATCTACCTGTCACAACACAAAAAGTCTACCTTGCTTTTTGAGTTTCTTCTAGATCAAGCCTCGGAAGTTTTTGATACCCTTTATTCTTTTATATTTCAGCCTCCCACCCCGTCGTACACCTCGGCCATGGAGACCAGATCACGATTTAAGGTCTGGGCTGATAGAGCCGCCGTTGAGTCCGAACCTGGTTTGACCAGCACCCAGCTTATGGTATGAAGGCCTCACAAGCTTTAGCGTTCCATCATTGGAGTGCATTGCGCACTGCGATCAACGAGACCGAGTTGTACTGAACTCTTATGCAGCTAACGAACCATGATCTCAAACCCGTCGAGAAGGAGCGCCGAGAATGGGGCCCATGGAACTTTGTTGGTTTCTGGATCGCCGATTCTTTCAACATCAACACTTGGATGATTTCATCGTCCATGATTGTCAATG
The DNA here is from genome assembly GCA_013266175.1 of Fusarium gaditjirri. Lineage (NCBI taxonomy): Eukaryota > Fungi > Ascomycota > Sordariomycetes > Hypocreales > Nectriaceae > Fusarium > Fusarium gaditjirri. Next base: position 49,470 of record JABFAI010000161.1, on the reverse strand, counting down.
GTCTGTCATGGTGGCAAGCCTGGATCTGTGTCTGGATCGGTTACAGCATCACTGGTATATTCGTTGCGATCAATGCTCGTTTCGGCGCCGTGTACCACATTAGTTTCCCTGTTGCCAATAGAACCTCCTTTGGTATCTGGGGTAGCTTGTGGCCTGTACTGAACCGTGCTGCTATGGGTATGCTCTGTCTTTCCCAACACAATAAGGATTCGTCACTAACGCATGACAGCCTGTGTATGGTACGGAGTACAGGCTTACATTGGCGGTGATTGTATATATCTCATGATCCGTACTATCTGGAAGTCATGGGCCAATGTCCCCAACACTTTCAGCGAAGACTCGGGCACCAACACCGCACGCTTCGCTTCCTTCTTCATCTTTTGGCTTATATCGCTTCCAGCGCTCTGGTTCCCTGTCCACAAGCTCCGACATCTCTTCACTGTCAAGGCATATGTTGTTCCCGTGGCTGGAATTACCTTCCTGGCCTGGACCCTCTCGCGCGCAGGTGGTATTGGCCCCATTGTAAAGGCAGGCAACAAGGTCCACGGCAGCGACTTGGCCTGGGAAATTGTCAAAGGCATCATGTCTTCTATCTCCAACTTTGCGACACTCATTGTCAATGCCAGTGACTTTTCTCGATTTGCGCAGAAGCCCAGAGACGCAATCTGGCCCCAAATGATCACCATCCCCTTCGGTTTCGCCATCACTTCTTTCATCGGTATCATGGTCTCTTCAGCTTCCTCCGTTCTATACGAGGAGGCCATCTGGAACCCCCTTGACCTTCTGGACAGATTCATTGACGATGGAAATTCGGGCGAGCGCTTTGGTGTTTTCTTCATTGCTACATCCTTCGCCCTAGCTCAGCTCGGAACCAATCTGGCAGCCAACTCTGTTTCTGCCGGGAACGACTTGACTGCTCTGCTTCCCCGCTGGCTTAACATCCGTCGTGGAAGTTACATTTGCGCCGTCGTTGGCCTGTGCATCTGTCCTTGGCAGCTTCTCAAGGACAGCAATCAGTTTACGACCTACCTCTCAGCCTACAGTGTGTTTCTGAGCTCAATTGCCGGTGTTATGGTTTCCGATTACTACATTGTGCGCAAGGGCTACGTTGATACGAAGGAACTATACGATGCCCGCAAAGAAGGACCGTATTATTTCACTGGTGGTTTCAACTGGCGTGGTTATGTTGCCTACGTCGCCGGAATTATCATCAATGTGGTCGGTTTCGCCGATGCTGTCGGCGCCAAGAACGTTCCCCAGGGCGCGATCTACATTTATCAGCTCAACTACTTCTGTGGTTTCATCGTTTCATCGACGATTTACTGGGCTCTATGCAAGATCTCACCCGTGCCAGCGACCAGCGATCGATGGATGGAGGTTGGTGATGAGATCGATGACATCCGAGTCGCTTATAACTCGAGAACTCCATCATATGACGAAGAGATTGCTGGGGCTGAGGCGCCAAAGGCAGCCGATGATACGAAACATTTCTGATTCTAGACATATAAAAGACGGGAGTTTTTGTATGGGGATATGTTTATTATAACGATTGGTGTTAATTTTAAGACACTTGAAACAAAGCAGCAGCAGCTGTATCACGAATGAATATATGGTTTTGGACCAATTGGCTTTCTTACGCTCTAAGTTTACTGATGATGGTTTTGTTATTGCATACTAAACTTTACAGGCACTGCCAGGCCAGAGCACTGAACCTGGCTCAACGGCTTACAACACTACTATACCATCTTCAATCGACTCAAGGACGAACTTACAACTATTGCCAAGTCCTGTTCGCCGCCCAGCTTCTTAGACTTCACTCTAGAACTCGCTAGTCAAGCCCCGTTGGCTCAGTGGTAAAGCGTATCACTAGTAATGATAAGATCACTGGTTCGATTCCAGTACGGGGCAAAACATCAACTACCCGGCACATTTAGGTGCCTTGATTTTTTCCTCAGTTTAGGTAGAACGTTAGTTGCTTACGAGCGCTGACGAAGTTTAACCTTTTGGTGTTATACAGTACCTATAATAAAAGCGGAACGGCACGGGCGCTTACTTGATTTAAGGTTTATGCGGGATGATGTCATGTATGCAACCACTTCCCATATTTCGATATCGTGACAGAATGCAATTCAACAACTTGGTAAGGAAGACAATTCACAGGCGCTGAGCGCTATACATGTCATTGCCAGACAGTGGTGGCAATTGAGTTTGAGGCATTCTCCCTATAAAGCCTCTTATACAATTTGCTGCAGACCTTTAAGATGGTATCGATATGTGTAAACTTGGTAATTTATATTTACAATAAGTTCCAATGTGAGGTTCTGTTATTAAATACTATCTGTCGCTTCATCGCTTGTTCTCTGTAGATCCGATCAACAATGCGAACACTAATCACTATATAAAACTCAGAAAGGACCAGGGCGCGCGCTCCCGAAGTGCTACGTGTAAGTAAGCCAGCTCACCACTAAAAAGGAAATAGCTGCCTTAACATTATAAAAACCATCGCGAACATGAAAAAGGATACTCATCGTATCAGCAAAAGGTGAAACTAGATAAATCACGTGCCCCGTACTGGAATCGAACCAGTGATCTTATCATTACTAGTGATACGCTTTACCACTGAGCCAACGGGGCTTGTAAGGTGATTCCTCGCTTGTTAATGACGCAAGCTGGGTTAGGGTCTATATTATATTCATCAGAATCTTACCGAGAGAACATAAATATAGAAGACTCTCTGTTGGGGTTTAGAGCGGGCAGAATATGGTACTGGGAGAGAAAAGCTCAGGAAGAGAATGGGAATATAGGAAACTTTGTTATTTGTGGAGGTTTGGCAAACTGGTTGGAATTGCGTCATACATACAGCTCAATCCTTGTCCTGTGTAAGCTTGATTACATTATTTCGACATGGATTTATTCACCTTGACTTCTTACAGACGCGCTATAACTCAGAAGTTGCAAGACAGGCGGTGATAAGGAGAACAGAGAGTATTTAAAGGTTAGACTGTCTGTTTACCGACAGAGATGCTTGCTGGATTTAGTACTATTACTAAGAGATATCAAGAGCCGTCAATACTCAGAGATTCTGGGGCGTTAATACTTACATATATACATCTCTACTGGTCTTGGGATTGAAAAGAACACTGATATTTTATGAGCTTAATTATAGAGATATAGAAGGAACTGCTTAATAAACTAAACGTAAAGTAGATATGAGGATTATATATATATTGATTAGACAGTTTGTAGATAATGATTCCCCTGTAGTGGCCGGACTGGTATTTATTGCCGTCTTCCGGGACTCCCGTGTTATGTGGGCTTCTCTGGTTTCTGCACCCTCTTCGTATTGCATGTAAAGAAATTAAATACCACTGTACTAGAGTTTCGTTTTAGTTGCTTATTATTTCATATGAAATTTCATGCTGGAGCTATATTTTGTATAGAACTTGAATAAATAGATATTTCAGAGGCAGTAGCTGCAGGATTGCACCAGAGATCCATAAACTGATATTGAGAAAGATACCCCCGCATACCCAATAAACAGGCCCAACCACGATGAAGGGTGGTTGCAAAACGAGCCAATGTTACATGAGGGTGGTCATTTGACACGGGAACTTTGAAATGCGGGATTAATGTTCCTTGAAGTTTCAATGATCTGCTATCTGTTACTACCGATATCTTGGCTTCCACTTACACGGTTTGGGCATGTTTGATGGATGGGGTCGGATCGCAGCTTGAACCAATTGTCAAAGCTTCAGTCGCAATTATATGTTTCATAGCAAGCCTCATTATTGATTGCGTCTGATAGTCTGCAATAACGACAAGATGAGGGGGCAATAAAGAATCATCTCGCCATCTTGATTTGATATTGGGTTTGACTGTCACTAATATGGAGTGAAGAAATGACATATTTTGGGGGACTCCACCACTGCGGATCATTGTCCGGCCCGCCTTGACCAATGCGATACCCCGCCAAAAGATTTGTGGTCGCCAAAAAAAAAAATGACCGATATCGTCGTGACCAGAAGAGAAAAATTTTCCCGTAGGTTTCACAAACAAACTGGTACAAGTCTAACTCTTGTTTGGGTGTAAGAACGCTCGATTCCTCTTCAATCTTTACACGAACTATTTCCGTGACACGATATTCAACATGTGTGGTGTTTCGGGCATTTTGGTGAGTCTTCACTCTTCTGCTCTTCTCTCTATTGCCCCTCCCCCGCGCTCATAGCAAAAGAGACCCTTGCCCATGCTCGGACTCGAGACGGAAGTGCTACCAAAAGAGTTGAGGAAACGGAACACAACATAATATCAAACACCATGTACTGACAATCCTCATAGCTAGGTGACCAGGAGGCTACCTCCGCCGCCATTGATCTTCACGAGTCGTTGTATTATCTCCAACATGTTAGTCCCCCATCGCGAATATCCGAATCCCGAAAATCGATATCTACAGACGTTAACCAGCTGTAGCGTGGACAAGATGCTGCAGGTATCGCTGTTTGCCAGGGTGGACGAGTTTCCCAATGCAAGGGTCTCGGTATGGCCAGCAAGGTCTTTTCTGATGGCCGAAGACTTGAGCATCTCCCCGGTTACATGGGTATGGCAATGCGATGCACAGATTACACGGAGACTGACTCTCCATAGGCCTGGGCCATGTTCGTTACCCTACCATGGGAACTGCTTCTGCGTATGTGTTACTGGGCACACAATCTCGTACACCACTGACCAGATATGCGACTACAGTTCTGAAGCTCAACCTTTCTATGTCAACGCCCCCTTCGGTATCTCCATGGGCGTCAACGGTAACCTCGTCAACACCGAATACCTCCGCAAATTCCTCGACGAGGAAGCCCACCGACACGTTAACTCCGATTCTGACTCGGAGCTCCTGTGCGTAATCGAAGCTCGCGCTGATTCGAGCCATGATGACTGATTAGTACCAATAGCCTCAACATCTTCGCACATGGCCTCCAGCAGCTCGGCAAGACTCGCGCCAACTCGGAGGATATCTTCACTGCTCTCGGTGATGTCTACGCCAAGTGCCAGGGCGCTTTCGCATGCACTGCCATGATCGCTGGTTTTGGTATCCTTGCCTTCCGGTGAGTTGTCGCAACTTAAAACGACTTCTTATCAAAAACTGACAATATTCAGTGACGCCAACGGTATCCGACCTCTTTGCATTGGTTCCCGACCTTCTGCCACACTCCCCGGTACTAAGGATTACCTCGTTGCCTCCGAATCCGTTGTGCTGAAGCAACTCGGTTTTTCAAACATTATCGACATCCTCCCTGGTCAGGCCTGTTTCTTGCAGAAGGGATGTGCTCCCAAGTTCCGCCAGATTATCAACGACCGACCTTACACACCCGATTGCTTCGAATTCGTATACGTCGCTCGCCCTGACTCAACCATGGACGGAATCTCGGTGTACCGTAGCCGACAAAACATGGGAGAGAAGCTGGCCAAGAAGATCCGTGCGGTTCTCGGAGAGAAGGGAGTTCAAGAGATTGATGCAGGTATGGGGTATCCGTATATTTCCTGCGTTGGAACCGTACTAATTATTTTCCAGTCATCCCTGTTCCAGAGGTATGCCTAGTTTAGGAGTCATGATGCTCGTGAAAACATGAAAACTGACTCACTATCAACAGACAAGTAACATTGCCGCTGCTACTCTTGCTGAGAAGCTTGGCAAGCCATACGTCACAGCTCTTATTAAGAACCGATATGTTCAACGAACTTTCATTCTCCCCAACCAAGCTCTTCGAATGAAGAGTGTTCGCCGCAAGCTTTCACCCATCGACTCAGAATTCCGAGGAAAGAACCTCATCCTAGTGGACGATAGTGTCGTGCGTGGCAGTAAGTAAAATCTCTCACATATGTGTATCAACACTAATTTGGAAATTAGCTACATCTGGACAAATCGTGAGTAAAATGACGATGGATATATCTATGAGACAGAACTAATTGGTGACTGTAGGTTCAAATGGCCAGAGAAGCTGGTGCTGCTAAGGTCATCTTTGTTTCAGCCTCTCCAGAGTGCAGACATCCCCATATCGTAAGTTTTTACCCTGGCATGTAATATTGACCATATTACTGACGATAATTGAAGTACGGTATTGATCTTGCGGATCCTCTTGGTATGAAGATATTTTGTCCTGTTCTTTGGCTGTCTTGTTACTAACCTTTGTGAAGATTTGGTTGCTCATGGCCGAACAAACCAAGAAATTGCCGACTGCATCGGTGCCGACAAGGTCATCTTCCAAGATCTTGATGGACCTGATGGACTGAAGGCCGCGTGTCTGGAGGCTGCTGAGGACACAAGTAAGGTCCATTCTTTTGAGCACGGCGTCTTCTCTGGCAAGTATGTCACAGAAGTACCGGAAGGATACTTCGAACATCTCAGTGATCTCCGTAACGGCAAGCGGAAGGCGAAGACCACCTTGACGACCATCAAGGCTGGTGGTGACGAGGGCGGAAACGTGGTCGTCAGCTCTGGGCCTACAAATGGACCTGAGGCTGATGAACGAGAAGATATCAGGTCAGTCTCTCCCAAGGGATTAGTGGGTTTCGTCTGCTGACACGATTTACAGTCTTCACAACATGGCAAGTGAGCAGATCACAACCTCATAGGTGCTGGGATGAGGCACAAGAGTACTTGAATAATGGGATCATGCTCGTCCTTGGAGCAAGGCATTACGCTGAAGAAGATGAATGGGTCTCAGTACGGGCTTGGAAATGGAATTTAAAAACGAAAAATAGAATGGCGTGTCAGGCGATTATCCAAGATGCCACGAAAAATAATACAGCCGGGAGGGCTGCCAGCCAGCTGTTAGCAAGAGTATGGTCATAGAGTCACAGTCTTGGCTGACAGCTCTGCGAGGCATGAGGATGCTAAAGATGCCGCGAGGCCTAGATGGGTACGAGATTACGAAAATCCAAATTTATGAGCGTTGCTTGACCTATTACTTGACCAATTGCTGCCGTATCGATGCCGTATCGAAATGGGTGATTTGTTGGTAGACATTCAACCAACCCCATATTGTGAACTCAGCTCCCAAACTTCGGCAATCGAAGGGACTATACTCATCTTGAGTGGATTGAGATGGATGTCTCCAGTATGGGTGAAGCTAGAGGGATCAGAACAACGCATAATGTGTTATCTGGTTTCCTAATCCAGGGTTTACAAGAGTCTGCAGTTGAATCACTCTACTGTACCGATCGTCACCATTTTTTGTAACTCAGACCCATAAGATGATCCTAGTGGAACAAGTACGATGAGCAAGGTGAAGAAATCCAAGTATCGTGAAGGTCAGTTGGCATTTTTGGTGGAGTTGTTGCGAAGGTGGGAGGAGCCTCATGAGGAGAAAGTCAAGGTTTCTCCATCAAAGTAGACCCATGTCAGAGGATTTCCCTGCCTAAACCTTGCTGGCGCTTACAACTGTTTTGCTTGGCTGGAGAGGGGAGGATATGCTATTTATTTTAGTTAGTGGCCTTATTAGTTACTGTGGTTGGAGATGGTTGGAGAGTGTTTCAATCGGAGAAGCCAATTCGTATTGACTAAGTTTCTTGACTAATGCAATGCTATGAGAGAATAGAATCATCGAAGTTACGTTAGTCAGAAGTCACGAAAGAGAGTCGTGCCGTTGTTACAGAGCATTAGGGAGTTTATGCTCAGGCGAGGCAAGGCGAGGCGAGGCGAGGTAGGATGCGGATTATAGTGCCATGGGCGGTTCATATGCTCCGTAGCAGGGGTTTACATCACGATCTCCAACGCATCAAACAAAGAACAGACACACCAAGATTAGTCTACCCCTCATAAAAGAAGGGAAAAGTGAGGAGGAAGAGAAAAGAGAAAAAAGAAGACAAAAAGAACGAGGCTTCAAAGAACAGCTGATTTCCAAATTAGGCAACGTTGTCACCTCTGGCTGGACGTGATTGCGCTGAACCAACAATGACAAGCTTTCTGCGGACTCTTGTGGTAGCTTTGTAATGCAGGTCCCGGAGCTCGGCTGCACGGTATGTATTTTGGTTGCCTTTTTGGGGAGAAATAGCATCGGCCGTAGTCGGGAGATCTGACAGTGAACGTGGGGCTTTTTTGTCAGAGGGAGAGCGAGGTGAGGCGGGCATTGTATTCATTGGGGATCATGATATGGATCACGGAAGGATATATTGGTGTGCCCAGCTATACAATTACATACTATTCCCAGATGCTTGATGCCATCGTCAGCCCTTATTGGAGCTGAGTCATGAGATCTGCTCTTAGCATAGACTAGTCGAATCAGTCAGTACTAGACTATCTACGTTAGTTGATTGCCTGCCAGTTTTTATTCGTGTCAGTCGGTTAGTCGGTAAGGTTGCGTTGGTTTATAAGAGGATTTGCACACCCTAGACTCTATGTTTGTACAGTATCCATACCCCGTGCCGTGTGTTTATATGACAGACTCTCACAATTACATAGGTAGTTCGTCTAAGCTGATCTTTGATCTGGGTATGGACGGATATTCTTCTCCAATTTCTAAAAAAGTACCGAAAGAGCTGGCTGACATGGTATTTCGGTAGTCTGACGTATTGGCTCAATAATGTTCCTTCCTCCTGATCTTATTCCCAGCTCAACCCGCACCCTTCCTTCCATTTACCCCTCCATGTTTCAATTGTGCCATTCCATACTCGTCGTCGTGCCTTCCTGGTACCTACCTAGTTGGTTAGCACCTACCTCCATTTCTACAATACTCCGTCCGTACTAGCTTTCCATAATAACTCCATTACATTCTTCTCCGTCACAATCTTTTTCTATTCATCATCATCCTCATCACTATTATCACTGACCTGTCACTGTCACTAAAACTCAAACTCCTCTCTACCCCTCACTTACACCCACGCCAACGATATCCTCCTTTGTCTTAAGAGTCCACCATGAACCTTCTGTAACGACTCGCTCGTTACATCCAAACCGCTGTCTCGCCCGCCACAAAGAGCTCGAGCACGACCTGGACCTAGTAATTTCATAGGACTCGACTTCCAGTCCAGTCCGGTCCAGCGCAGCATACAAGACACCCTCTGTAGCTGTCAAGCTGCTCTGTCAGCACCCGGCGCATGCCGCCAAGCAACACAAAACCGTGTCACAACTGCCGTCGTCGACGCCTGCGCTGCGACCGCTCATGGCCGACATGCCACAAATGTGCGGTCTCAGGGCAGGAATGCCTCGGATATGGTAAGGTCTTCGTTTGGACCCAAGGAATTGACTCCCACGGCAATGTCAATCCCCCTCCCGGCCGGCGACTACCCGACGAATCTGATGCTTCCACCTCTATGACACCTACCGGCCACCAGCAGGGCCAGGGCCAGCATGATCGCGCTCGACCTCAGCCTCAACCCGACTATAGCGACCAACATCCGCTGGCGCGTTTGGTACAACAGGCCCAGCAAGTCGCCCAAGAGGCAGAAGAAATGAATCAGCAGCAGCAGCCGCAGCAGCAGCAAAGGCAACAGCAGCAGCCAACCCCGCCAGATTCTGAGGGCTCCCCTCCACACGACCCTAGCATACCCTGGCCTTCTCCGGCTGCACTTACAGATCCGTTGTTCCAGGACCTTGACCGCACATCAAGATACTACCTAGCGCATTGTAAGTCTTGGCTCTAGTTTTTTTTGCCTCTTTTCTTTTCCTTGGCCAATGCTAATGTATGCCCCAGTCAGCGAGAGGGTCTGCAAAGATCTCGTGGTCCGAGACACGCCTGAAAACCCGTTCCGTGAGCTGATACCCTTGACGCGGAAGCACCCGCTCCTCTTGCAGATTCTTGTTGCGACTTCAGCAATCCATTGGTCCAACATATTTCGTCGTGTTACCGAAATCCCGGCAGGCCTCACCAATCCCGCGGGCTACCTTTCCCTGCTACGCTCAAAAGATCTTGTGACACGACAGGCTCTCATCGATGCCTTGACGGCGAAGCAAAAGGCCATGAGCCACATGAGGGAGGTGCTCGATACCCTTGACCCGGCAGGTAGTGAGGTGGCATTAGCTGCCATGCACTTTTTTATCAAGTTTGACTTGATTGATCTGGATAAGTCAGACAACCAGAGCTGGAGGGCCCACTTGGAAGGCGCCACAAGCATCATGGCATTGCTCAACCCTGACAGTAATCCCGACGCATCTAGTAGAATGCTGCGGGACCGTGTCATTACTGACAGCTTCATGTAAGTCCGTCCTAGCTACTGGTGTACTCGCAGTGGATACTGACCTATCGAAGCTACAACATTTTGGGCTCGACGTTGACATCTGGTGGCCTTGCAGCTCGTGTTGCACGGCAAGCTTTCCAGTTCTTACCCGTTATGAAGCGTGTGGAACTGACGAGCTACTTGTCTTGCCCTCCAGAGATTCTGAACATCATTCTTTCTGCATCCGAGCTGTCCCATGAAGTGCCCTGGACAGACCAGTCTCTAGGTGCGGCAGACAAGGCAATTTCTCTGATAGACGAAGCTCTTGCTGTGGACATTCCAGCTTGGGCCGACTATTTGCGACAACACAACCTTATTCAGGATCTTGAGAGTCGAGTGTGTCTAGCTGCGGCACACCGGTCAGCAGCTTGCCTGTACATCCTCCAAGCGCTACCGCTAGTTCGGTCTGTACGGTCCATTGATGCCGATTTCCTGCTGGAGGACGTTTTGAGAAATTTAGCCGCCATCGATGAAAATGACCCATACTTCAAGGCATCGTCGTGGCCGACTTTTGTTGCAGGGGCCGAGACCCGAGACCCTGAAAAACGCACTTGGACCCTGGCACGGCTGTTGTCGATTTGGCAAATCTGTCCATGGGGGTATCTCTTCACGGCAATTGAGATGCTCAAAGCGACATGGGCGATGCAGGATTCGCGCGGCTCAGATAATGTCAACTGGCTACATGATCTACGGGGGATGGGATTTGAGAACTTGATTGTCTGATATGATATGATGTTGTGTTTATGGTTACAGTGTGTGTTTACTGGATCCAGTCCATACGTACTGCCTGTCACTGTGGGTGTGTTTACTTAGCGTCGAGCGAAAAGTTGTGTCGAGTTGAGACTTGTGCTTCATTCTAGTGTTCATTTCAGTTCGGTTGCAAGCTCGGAGTTAAAAGTAGTAGCTAATAGGTTAGAGGAACGCCGCGTGTCTTTTTTTTTGGGGGGGGGCAGCTGTCCATGGTGCAGTGCTAGAGAGAGAGAATAGAGGGTGTTTTGGGCGTCGGGAAGGGTCATTTCGCAAATGCCGGTTCTAGACTGATCGAATCTCACGATGGCTTCACCGGTTTCAACAAGGGACCTACTTTTCTAGTTTAGCTACCTCAAGACACGGGATTTATCAGCGGACCCACCATTCATACGACACTGAGCTGAGTATGTCACTTGACATTTTCTCCTTGTTGTTGGACTTGTCCTTGAGCTCCTCAATGTGTTTCGAGTCTCGATTGCAGAGGCCCCGTTCTATCATCTACGGCGTAAGCCGGTCATGCCCTGCAACTGTGATTAGTCCAACGCTCAGATGGATCTGGCAAGTCCATTGTGGCATTGTGGCATTGTGGTTAAGGGTCAGGGTCCTATAGAGTCAGTCCCCACTGAGTAGAAGAACTAGAAGCATGCAGCTTGTCCAAAGTAGGTTGAGCATGAAATATCGGCCGAAACACCTGACTTCTTTTGGCGCTTGCGAGAATCGCCTATTCTAGCCTGGTCATTGTTGAGCGAAATAACGTCGTCGGTTACACCTACACGCGTGTAGGAGGATGTGGCTCTCGTGTTGTAAGCAAAACGTAACGTGGGTGACACGGCATAGTTGCCATGTCAGATTCCTCTTTTCTCCTTACCCATCAGATCTGAGCCCAAAACTGAGATTGAGATTGGGTGAGGGATGTGCATACTCGTTGGCTGCAAAAGTATATAGTTTCCGCTTAGACAGGGTAGAGACGTTGAACTTGCATGAGCAGCGATAACAGAATCACATAGTAAAAGTGGAACCAAAGTTGTGCAACCACGTTCCTTCACTTTCACTTTGCATAGAGCACAGAGGGAATGATTGAGAGCGAGGATAATATCTCAAACAGGGCCACTCCCATTGGCGGGTCCTATACTCCGTATGCAGGTAGCTGCCAGCCTTGAGACAGACTAATAATGCATGCTTCCTAGGTAGAAATCCTCTTTTGATAGTAATATGTGATAACAAAACATGACAAACAGGTCCAGCAAGTATTGCTTACCTGGGTGCTTTCATTGACACTGACAGGGTACTCTACCCAAGTAATGTGATGGGTTGGGTTGCTTCTCACTCGAGAAGGCAGTAGACAACCATTCCCAGATATGAAGCAGTGAACTGGTATGAGATAACAATATGAACTTGCTAAACGCATTAATTGTAGCCTCGATAGCGGTTGTGAAATCAATCTCGTTGCCAATGACAGAGGCTTGGCAAAGCAGGCTCAGGCCTCCTGATACTACTGTAGCATGACTGCTACACAACAGCGATCTGCTAACTATCATTACCTTGTCAAGTCTATCTGCTCAATTTTCTGAATGCCATCAGAGTTGAACAAAAAAGTGTTTGCAAAAGGCATGAGTATATCTATGCGTCTACCTTACCTCTCACTGACGGTGGTGATAAGATACTGACCCTCGATCGTAGGAACCTGGACATCAGAGCATTCACTTAAGCAGAGAGTAGTAGAGGAATGTGTAGAGGAACGGCCAGGCACACAAGTGTTGGTCGATGGCGCACCAACAGGTCATGATTGATACCATGAACAGCCAGCTAACTGGCAAAAGCGGAGATAGAGAAATAGAGTAAAAGTTGTAAGATTAAGAATGATCCCACGCATACCTCGTGAAATATACGCCAGTCATGCAGCTTGTTCATGATGATCGTTAAAAAAATACTCCGAAACCGCAGCGCGCCATTCTAATAAAGTCTAAGATGAAGAGAAGCACAGCCCGCGTGTAGGGAGGGTGCTTAATGAACGGAGGGAAAAGAAGTGAGGGAATAGTGCCTGGCCTAGATACATGGAATCATTGCAACGCGAGTTGCGGTTCCAAGTTGGGAAACGGAAGAAGGAAAACATGATGTACCAGTAACGTTGAGAAGCTGTAATACACAGCTATTTTCGTCGTGAAGCCTACCAACGGCGACTATTCTGATATTAGCTTTGACTGCATAAACAGCCCATCACAATTGCATACCTATACGCAGAATCGAGTTTCGCTTGTCGCCGTTTTGGCTTGAGCCCTGACATGGACGACTTCGGCCGTGGAGATCCTTCAGGAGTCTTTACTTTGGTATCTCGTCCGAGCAACTCGGCTTCCAAGGAATCCAATCCTGAAGATGCAGCAGATACTGATGAGTCGCGCGACGTTGGGGTTCGATTGCGGCGGCGGCTGCGACTAGGACTGCGGCTGCAGCTGCGACTGTGATTTCGACTGTGATTTCGACTCCGACTGCGACTCCGACTTTGGTCTCGACTGCGACTTCGAGTACGACTCCGGCGACGTCCACGGCTACGGCTATGATCTCTATCCCGATCTGGTTGGTACCGGTCTATCGATCGTCGCTGGTCGTCGACGTTACGGAATTCTGTAGGTCGACGTTCGGGACTACCTGGACGTGACCTGCGTCCTTGCGGAACGTACGAATCACGAGAGCGCGAATGCCGGCCCTGTGATCCTTTGCGGCTGGTTTCGAAAGAACTTCGAGATCTCTGTCTCTTCACTGGACGCTCACCAGGAGCATCGTCATCTGGGTGACCTCGCTTTGCAAGTCGTTCATGGACCTCGCCACTTTCGGAACTTTCGCTCCGAGCGATCTCCTCAGCTTTTGGTGGTCTAGGTGGGAGATTGGCAACGGGATATCCGCTAGGAAGCTTGCCGTCTCGTACGAACGCGGGGTCGTGTTCGATCTTTGACCAATACGGAGTTTCGTGTATTGGCTTCACGTATTCCTCGATATTGTCAGCTTGAACATAGTCCGACTCGATGCATTTTGCATCCCATTTTCTAGGAAGAAGCACCTCATCATTATATTCTGCTGGCAATGGCTTACCAACCTCATCTGGTGGATGACGTGGCTCAGGCCCTGCGAATATGGCATTCTTGTCCCATTCAAATTCATTATCGACAGCCTTTTCGGGTGCTGTATCCGGTCTCTGTGATGAATCAGGTCTAGGAGTTTCAACTTGAACCTTTTTAGTTTCAGGAGAAGCAGCAGGCGGGCTTGACTTTGGTTTAGCGGCAATTGTTGAGCCTTTCTGATCCTCCTGTTTTGGAGACGGCGCAGGTCTAGGATGGTTGGGCGTCTTGACATCGGGGCGTCTGTTGTTGCTGTTGTCTTGTGACTTCTGATCCAGGCGAGAATGAGGCAGATTCTTCTTTTGTCGATTGTCGTGATTACGAGAGTGTCGGTCATTCTTCCGCTTGTTGCGATGATCTCGAGAATGGTCAGGAAAGTCCCGTCGTCCCCTACCAGGTTGACCATGCTGATTGGGCTGTGGTGGTTTTGGAGGTAGAGAAGGTTTAGGGGGCAAAGAAGCTGACAAAGGTAATGTTGATGCAGAATTCTGGCGTGGTACAGAGGATGAAGCTGATCGATGCGGGCGTGAGGCAGGAGGTGGTGCTGGTGATGGGATAGGAGGCCGTGAAGGTGGAGGGTGCCCATAGGACGGAGGCGCGCTATGAGAAGGATAAGGAGGCGGGTATGATGGCGGCGGTGGATGCTGAGCATATGGTGCTGAAGCTGGCGGGGGATAATGGGGATAATGAGACTGTGGAGGGTAGGGTACGTGGTCTTGGCGAGGCGGAGGAGGACCATATGCACGTGGTGGATATGAAGGTGGTTGCGCTGGAGGTTGAGGAGGAGGCGGAGGGGGAGAAACATATGTGCCAGGAGGCCTGGGAGGCGGTGCCGGAAGACCTGGGGGAGGACCACCATAAGAAGGTGGAGGATATGGGTTAGAGTACCCTGGAGGTGAGTAGCCAGGTGGTGCGTAGTTAGATGCTGAGGATCCGTAAGGAGGGTATTGCGGAGGATATGATGGAGGTCCTCCGGGGTAGTGTGTAGGTGGAGGAGGCCCATATCCTGGAGGAGGACCATATCGAGCCACGCTTGGTGCTGATGCTGGTACAGGCGCAGGTGCATATTTCGTAATGATAGGGCCTTTAGACTTTTTGGAACCACCATTATGGTCTCTGCTGCCTCCGTGTCCAGGAGCGTTGGCGTTTCTCCAAGCTGCGAGGCCACTGTTCTCAAGTTAATACGTGAGTGAAAGTATAAACGATAAAGGCAAACTGAGGGAGCCTGATACTTACGCAGGAGTTTCCCTGGTGGGTTCTGGGCATGCAACAGTCCAATGGCCAGAATCGCCGCAGTTATAGCATCTGGCGTCGTCTGGCCGAGACTGGCCAGGAGCCGTATTAGACATGACTGATGAAGGAAAGCGTAGTTTGTGGTGTGGAAGATGGCTTTGACCAGTACAGGCAGGACACTATCCTGTCAACAAACAACGGCAAGGAAATCGCAGACCAGATACCGCTGTGGCGTATATAATACTTGTGATGCTAAAGAAGAGTGACAGTGACTTGATTAGCAGAAAGCAAACGAGTTCAGTTCAAGCGCGGACACGACCCAAGAGGAGGAAACAGGTTTGATCAAGCGGCCGGAGGGTGGCTTGAGTAACACTGTAATACGTCTCACAACAGGGGCCTCGGCGCGACTGAGAGGCGAAGCGAGGCGGTAGAGTCTGTGTTGCTGAGACTGAAAATATGGCTTGGGGATGTTACTGTTACAGCCCAAGCTTGTTGGTGCAAGTGCCCGCGCGCGGTCGCGAGATGCGAAAGCGAAAGCCCCCTCCCTGGACCTGCTCAGGTAAAATATCAGAGAGGCTTCATTCAGAGATATTTGGCGGGCGCGACCTGACGAGGCTGGCGATGTCCGACTGATTGATGACGGAGTCGAGATTCAGGGTTGGAGCTGAAGGTCGATTAACAAGATATTGATGGCGACGATAGTCATCCATTGGTGGATGGCGATGCTGAAAGTGTTGTCGCGTGCGCACGGACCACTTTTGAGTAGAGGAAGGTTGAAACTGAAATAGACTTGGGGCATTCCTGGCCACTACAGATGTATTCAGGGCTTCTTCTTGGCATCCAATCCTTTATTAGAAAAGAGCCCTATTGCCCAAGGTATTGTCTTGCTATGGTTGATAGCATTAGATTGTTCGGCCAGGCTTCGAGGTGTCCGTTTCTATAGGCAGTTAACCATTATCAGCAATTCACCCAAACTAGTACTGCATTCGCTCCGCTTGCCCAGGATCATTGTAAGCTTATTGTTTCATGAAACTGCCATCTCGATAATTGTCTAGAATCACTCTATACAGTAACCAGCTCTCAGACATTTCTCATACCATTGTTAAACGAATGTCTATTGTGAGAATTGTAGCTTATAGTATATACAACAGCTCGTCAGAAACCCAATTTCGATGATCGTTGATGTTCGCTACAAACTGGTATCCTCGAATCTTCCTAACTACCTATACCCCTCGATCAGCTCAGCCTCACAAAGCATATTATGATATCCAGGCAATAAGATTATCATTACTGGTTCTATACAAACCCATTGTTCCAATATCGAGTATCTCCATCTTAGTAGTAGTCGAAGTGTGGGGAGATGACCGGGCCTTCTTCCCGCCGAGGCACCGTCATCAGCAACGACTAAGCAAACCACCACCACTACTGATGCACAGCTAAAACATCCCACCGCTCCAAAAAGCACATACCACCACCACTTCAACATCACCATCCTCCAACTGTATATGTAATCACGGGTACGGTTCTACACGCAATTTGTCTTGTTTTTGCATAGCGAGCCATCGACCTTCCACCGCCCGCGCGCTCGTTAATCACGAACGTCTTCGCCCTGCGCCCATGTGAACTGAACCACCTTGATCCCGATCATGTTGGTACAACCACCAAATTCACCTCCAGACATCATCCTTGCCAGGAGCCGAACTCGACACCATCACCCTTAATGATATCGACGTTCACCTACGATCTTTGATTCCCACGATAATACTCATCCAGTGATCCCTAGTCATATCACCACGTCGACATCTACAGCAACAACCACCACATCCCAATATGCCTGGGCTACCTTGTAAGCGCCGCGCCGAACCGAAGGGCTCCCCAGTCTGACCTATCCTCCCCAGCATCCGTCGATCTCGACGAGTGCATCTCGCGCCTGTACAATAAGGAGTTGCTAGCCGAGTCTGTCATCGAAGCAGTCTGCGCCAAGACGAAAGAACTTCTTATGCGCGAGTCCAACGTCGTCCACGTTAAAGCGCCCATCACTGTTGTAGGAGATATCCACGGCCAGTTCTTCGACCTGATCGAGATTTTCCGCATCGGCGGCTACTGCCCCGACACAAACTATTTGTTCCTTGGTGACCGCCCGCGAAATCAGATACAGACGATGTGAACATTTGCTGACCTTGGCGGGGTACAATAGGAGACTACGTTGATCGTGGCATGTTCAGTGTCGAAACGATATCGCTACTCGTTTGCTTGAAACTACGGTACCCTAATCGCGTACATCTTATTCGAGGAAATCATGAGTCGCGCGGCGTGACACAGTCATATGGCTTCTATACAGAGTGCTCGCGCAAATATGGTAATGCCAATGTGTGGCACTACTTTACAGACATGTTTGACTTTTTAACTTTGAGCGTTGTGATCAACGACCAAATATTTTGCGTCCACGGAGGTAGGCAGACTTTCAAGGTTACAAACGTGGCTAAACTAACGGGATGAGTCAGGACTTTCCCCTTCTATCCATTCTATCGACCAAATCAAAATTATAGATCGTTTCCGCGAGATTCCCCACGAAGGCCCCATGGCCGATCTTGTCTGGTCTGATCCTGACCCTGAGCGCGACGAATTCTCCCTTTCACCCCGCGGCGCGGGGTACACTTTTGGAGCACAGGTTGTTAAGAAATTCCTGGCTGTCAACAACATGTCGCATATCCTCCGCGCCCACCAACTCTGCCAGGAGGGCTTCCAGGTTCTTTACGACGATCGTCTCAGCACTGTCTGGAGTGCGCCCAACTACTGCTACCGTTGTGGAAACATGGCCAGTGTTCTTGAAGTCAGTGACACGGGCGAGCGTTTCTTCAACGTTTTTGCAGCCGCGCCAGAGAACGATGTCCACAAGGACCTTCAACCCGGGAACGAAAAGTCTGCCGACGGTAATGCCTTGCCAGACTACTTCTTATAAACGAATTTTGTCACGAATACATATTTACGTTGCCCTGGAGCTTCAAGCTCGGGCTTCACGATATCCGCATCAATGATACCATGTCTTGAAAGCAAGCATCTACGCATTGCAACATACAATAGACCTGCATTGCATAGCATAGACTTTGATGTATATAGGGATTTTTATTCTCCTGCAGTATTGAAGCTCCAAATCGAGCTCAAGTACTGTCTCGTCAGTGACGAGTAGATGATCCGAAACAGAGCAACCACCTTTCTCCGGCCCAAATGGGGTTTTCTTTTGCTTTATGTGAGTTTTTTTGTGTAAAAATTCTTCTCCAATGTTCAGGTATCTCATTATCTCATGACGTGTGTGATATGTATTTTTTTTGAGTTGTGTCGTTGGGTCGCGCTATCAGGGTGTTGGTGTCTACCAGTCCTTGGCGATGTCAAAACTCCACTCAAACTCGAGATGCTTCTTCTTATCGTCGTCCACGAAGCTAGAGATGGCGTTGTAGTGACCACGAGCAAGCATGCCGCTAGGAGCCTCCTCCTCTTGGACTGGGGCGAATCAGTAGCTGAATCTTGACCGAACTTTAAATATGAAACTTACACTTCTTGACGTAGGTGGGCTGCTTATCAGTGTTGGGAGCATAGCTGCCAATCATCTCGGAGTCCTTGGAGACTCGGATACCTTTTCGCTTGACGACCTGGACGTAGTGAAGACCGCTAAGAATCTCGTGCTGGACCTTGAACTTGGCGCTCATGGTGAACTTGGCCCCCTCCTTGATGTTGAAAGGCTTGTCCTTGAGGGTGGTCTCGCTTCCAGGGGTAGAGAGATCGATGGTGACGGGAGGGCGGCCGGGAGAGTCCATGGTCAGGGAGAGAATGATGCAGACTCGGGGATCGTTGGGGTCGGAGATGGCAGTACCACCGCCGAGACCGAGGGACTCCTTGTATCGCTGGAGAGACTCATCGCCGGCGTCTGAAGAAAATTTATGTTAGCTTGTGAGATCGAAGAGCAATTGCAGTGACTGGTGCGGTAAAGGGGGCAGGGCGGAGACAGTCAATTCTAGGTGTTGGCTCAAATACAAGCGGCAGAATTGTCCTATAACAATAACTGCAGCTACATCATAGCTTCGACCACATCACACAACAGAGAACAGTGCAGTATCTCAAGATCGTGCCATTTCAGTGCCATGCTGCGAGACGGTGCCACATACTCAGGGGCCATGGGTTGTGCATATCGCAGAGCCTCACTAACGCGCCTACTGTCCATGTCGTCCAGGAAAGAGAGTGTACCTACCCATCTGCTGGTACTCTGCCAGGCTCTGCTTAGGCTGGGAGAGCTTGTAGCCCTGAGTCTCCTCGGGCATAGTATCATCGTCGTGAGAAGCCATGGTGGGCGAGCGTGGCGAAGCTGATGTGCAAGAGGCGGGGTGTTGAAGAAACGGAGGATGCTATAGCGACGAGTCGATGCTACCTAAGCAGGTTATCAGGTTAAGTAAGAAAGTTGGAGGTGGGAAAAGGGAAAGAAGAGGAGAGGAAGGGAAGAGGGAAAAGAAGGAAGCTTACTCGTTAATCCCAGCCAAGGTTGAGGTGAGCTTTGTCCCGGGCTTGCTTGGGCTTGGGCTTGGTCCTTTGGGTCAGGGCGGGCTTTGGAGGGGCTTATGGCGGTGACGATAGAGGGGCTTCCCGTTCCCGCAGGCGGTGTTGCAAGAGGTCGCAAGAGCTGGGCTGAGTTTGGGCTAGGCTAGGGGAGGGCGGTCATGCTATGGTGGGCCAGGACAGTTGAACGGGGTCTCTGATTGGTGCATCCTCGATCTCAGGTCAGAAACACACAGAACAACGCCAATGGACGTTGCCGATTCTTATGGAGAAATGCTTCGTTCAGGGGTTCAATGTGAGACTGGACCCGAAGATGAGGCTTATTTTGTGATGGTTCATGGCGGCCGTGGCTCTGAGTGTCTGGAGTTTTAAACAGCAATGTTTGAGAAGGTGATTAATGACACGTTAGATAATATGAGAACTTGTGTCATTGATTCCATTGTCCTCGTAACTTGAGAAATAGGCGGTGATGACTGGGCCTTGGTTTGTGGATCATATCAGATCAAAATCGATCGAGGGCATCGCGATTTGGTTTATGGATAGACGATGCTCGTATTCTATTAGACCACCATTCTCCCTCCCAATAACAAGTATGTTCCTTGTTGGCGCGGCCTTTGAATAAATCCTTGAATCTGTTAGTACATGGATCTTTCGACTGCAAGTTTTAGTGATCCCCGTTACTTGATTTCATGGCTAAGGTTTTTCCAAACCTGGACGTGGGATGTTCATCGGATGAAGAAGTACAGGTTTCGTCTTGACATTGGGTTGTAAATGTATGCCATAATCATACTCCCGTCTCTGTTCCAACAATAAGGATTCTAAAGATCGTCATTTTGACTTACAAAGCTCTTCATGGCCAGATTATGGAACTGATATGATCTGAGCTTCCTCTAGGGTAGGGTAGATTGGTCACAACTGACTAGGAGCCAAGATAAGATGGTGATTTAGAACCTGCAAGTCACCCAACTAACTCTGAACGCGTGGACCAGTCGGTGATGGACCCAAAATCCACAGACCTCCGCGTTGCTGTCATGCAAGTGAATGCACGCCGACAGATTTGAGACATGAGCGGCAATAGATAATAAAGTAACCCAGTTATAGCCAGTCTCATAGGGCACTCCTTGTAAGTCTCGTTTGCCAGTGTACATGAGCAAACCAAACCTGGGGTTGACTCTTGAAGCAGTGACAGGAAGTCCCCGAGCTAAGCCATTGATTAGCTTGAATTGCTTTTGGATGATTCTCTTATTCCCAGTCAAACTCTATCGAACGCTCTGAGGTCTGTTTTAGCTGTCAGATCTGGGCGATCAGCTGAGAAAAAGACTGGCACACAGAGCACAGCACTGCCGTGCTTGACGCGCGATAAGTGACATGATGCGTCGCCATTCGTCAGAGTCCCAGGTTTTAGCAGCCCATCTATCACCGAACCCAACAGAAACGAGTGAGACTACAGAGGTCGCACCCATCCATTAGACAGTCTCTTCTTCAGCAATCTCACCATGCATGTCGTGTCTCTTGCTTGTCTTGCTTCCATCTGGATCCCGTCTCATGGCGCCGCAACCGCAATCGCAAATCTGAAAATCACAACCCGAACCCATGCGCACTTCCCCGCGTTCTGAAAAAGAACAATCACCTGTTCGCGCGCGACCGGGCACAGTGAGGTCCAGGGGGACCCTAGGGGCTTGTTGGGGGTGTGGTTCACCCTGAAGATCGACGACGACTTTGGTTGGCGCTGGACCGGTTGGGCTGGTTGCTAGGGGCGGTAGAAGAATTGCTGGCTGACTCTAGAACAGAGTTTCCCCACGTGCACTCCTGGCTAGTAACAGTAGACGACATCATGGACTGTATGGATACAGTAGAAGAAGCGATGATACGCGACTGATGAGCTACCGTACATCATGTAGCTTTCGGCGCCGTTACTTGGCTCAACAAATAAAGAAATAATCAAATTAAACGATTATCGGCGACTAGATCTGCCGGTAGAGAAAAAGAGGGACGTGATGAAGGGTATTTCGTTGGGTACGTACTGTTGCTTCGCTGGCAGGGGGAACTCATCGGGTAATAGCGATAACTCAGGTGCATGGTAAAATGGGGGTAATTTGGACAAATATCAATATGCGACCTCCAATTTGCATGGCTTCACCAGCCAAATTCAAGTACCAATCTATCTCGCATTTCTCCACTTTCTGACATCACACTAATCTCCTTTTAGCCCAACAGCCCGTCTGTTAAATCCTCGACGCTATCGAGCATCTAATTTGCGCGACTGGCTTCCCGTCTCGTCTCAGCTCTTTCCTCGTCTCGCTCGTCGAGTTTGTCGCGATCCTTTTTCCACCCTCATCCACTTCGTCTTGTTTGTCTTCTCTCACCTTATCTCTACGGCATAGGCACCGTCAGAGTTGCCTATCTCTCATCAATTTTACCGCCTGAAGCGCCATTGACGTTCTTCAAGACTACTTTCTTCTGCTGAATGAATTTAGCCCTGCCATTGACACGGTACGTCCAAAGCCAAATCGACTACGGCCCGTTCCCGCCGAAGTCGAGCCCGCGCCTGAAAACGACCACCTTTCATCGCAATCGATCACTGATGCGAGTCTCCATCCTTTCGCAGGCTCTTATATCTAATTTATCATCATTTGCGCGCCGGTATACGAAAGCACAAACTGCCGCCTGTCGCGATTACGCTTCGATTTGTCGATCTAGAGGTTCTCCAATTCGGTCGCGCCGCGCCTAAGCATCATACAAAATGGCATCCCGTCAAGAGCGCACACTGCCCTCCAAGCATAACCCTCTCATGATAGAGGATGTTCCGGACTGTAAACAACCCCAAGTTATTTTTTCAACGTCGCGAGATCGCAAGCTTACAATCGTTTCCAGACACGGATTTGGTCGCGCGTAGACGTCTCGGACAGACTAAGCTGACACCTAAGATGGCCGGCACTGGTGAGACTGAACAGGCGGCTCTTGGCGTTTTCGATTATGCGCATCTCCGGGCCCCCCTTCCCAAGGGTATCGTCTCGGGCATCTTCAAGTCGAGCCCTAGCAGCTACTTCTTGATGCGACGCAGCTTTGACGGTTACATCTCCGCGACCGGCATGTTCAAGGCGAGCTTCCCTTACGCTGAGGCATCCGACGAGGAGGCAGAGCGCAGGTACATCAAGTCTCTTCACACTACGAGCCCCGAAGAGACTGCTGGCAACGTCTGGATCCCCCCGGAGCAGGCTCTCGTCCTCGCTGAGGAGTATAAGATTGCTCCTTGGATTCGCGCTCTCCTCGACCCCGCCAAGATTACCGTGACCACAACCCCAGACTCGTCTTCGCCCAAGAAGAGCATTACCGCCCCTCCCAGGTTTGATCCTGTCAAGGCGTCGCAACCTGTGCTGGCACCCCCCGCCCCCTCGACTATTCCTCGAAGCACTCGATCTCGTCGTTCTGCTAGTCCCACGAAGAGCACCAGGCGCGCCCCTGCCTCGCCTCGAAAGCGAAGCACCCGCGCCAAGGCCGAGACTGTCGAGACCATCACTGAAAAGACCGATCTCGTAAACGGTGTGACTGAGACTGAGGCCAAGGTCGAAGAGGCCAAGCGAGAGGAGATTGTTCTGCAATCGACCGAGTTTGAGCCAGCTATCGTTCTGGAGCCCAGGGAAGAGGACCCCAAGGTCAAGGTCCACGTTGAGGAGGATATCGTCAAGGCTGAGGACGGTGTTGAGACTAAGCGCACAATTACCGAAGTTGAGCTTCCTCTGCCCACAGCCGGCGAGCCTCCAACTGCCGAAGAGATTGCCCAAATGATGGAAGCAGCCAAGGAGATGGTCCAGAAGACCAAGCAGACCGAAAGCAAGGCTGATGAGGAACAAGACGAGGTCGAAGAGGCCCCAGGTTCTGCCAAGAAGAGCAAGCGAAAGGCCGCAGATATTTCCGTTGGTGACAAGGACGGCGAAGAGACAGAAAAGACACCAGAGGAGCAACCTAAATCGAAGAAGGCCAAGACTGAGACGGAATTAAGGAAAGAGAAGGTGAAGAACCGGGCGTTACTTGGCCTGGGTGCCACAGTCGCAGTTGGGTGAGTAAAAGAGCTATGGCCTAACAGTGAAGAATTCATGCTAACATTTGACAGCGCGATTGTTCCTTGGCTTATGAACTTTATCTAAGCAATGAATTGTATGTCATGTCTTCGGAAATTAAACTAGGTCTTTTAGTAGGGACCTGAATAATCCCACCACGACCATGGCTGAGATATGGGACGGGCGGACTGGATTGGATCGGCGCGGCTATTGTATTTTCTTGGTTGTTTCTTCATTTTCTGTCGTTGTGTCTCGTTTTAACGGAATCACTACCCAATACTCACTCACCCTACCCTGTTGCCGTAATGAGATGTCGAGAGTGGCATCCAGTTGAGACAGCGCCCTTTCGATGTCTTTACTGCTAGTATTACTATACCACATCACCATACCATACCATACCTTGACCTTTCCTCTTTTTTTTTTTTTTTTTTACCAACTTTTATTACCAAAAACTTACTTCCCCCTTGCACATACCCCCTTGGCCTGGGAGACACCGATACTAGATGAGTTGGTAGAAACAGGGTCTTTTGCTTGATTGGTTCTGTTTGCTTGAATGGAGATTTCGGAACGACAGAGATGGAGATGGGCACGATGAGGGACGTCCATATGAGAGGGGAGGATAGAGTTGACTACGTCGACTCTATAGGATTATGTATGAAGACATTGAAGTAAAATAAAATGAAAATTAACATGCTAAATCATGTCGGGGCTAAGTGAAGCTAATATGAAAGACTGGAACCAAGTTGTAGTGAGCCCCAGGTTTTAGTGTCTCTACTCCCTGAACATCCCCCGCAGCTCAGGTGCTTTCTTGCTCAGGCTTCCCCGCATCGTCCCTCCGGCTTTTTAACCATCTCCAACTCGGTCATCGTGTTGTGCCATAGGGAGAGACTCCCCCGTAGATAAACTCGGTAGGTCTGGCTAAGTACGGCAATGGCCGGCTGTGATTCGGGTAACCATTCCCCCACACACCAACCTCAGTGAGATCCAAGACTGTTTGTTTGTTATAATGATTCAATTCTCTTGTTCTTTTCAGCTTCTTATTTAATATTCTAAACCTTGCTCCAAGTCAGGCATTGGTTGTGACCTTGTCAAGTAAACCTGAACTATCCATTGTCTTATACTCAGCTATCATGAGCATGAGACCTTCAACGCGGCTTGGGAGCTTGTTGCTTCGTCGAGGTTTCGCCAGCTCGGCACGGCGACTAGACAATTACGGCTTCATCGGTCTAGGACAAATGGTACACATCTCTTTCAAAGAATGGGCTGTCAAATACTTACACGGACGGAAAATAGGGTTACCAAATGGCAAAGAACCTCCAGTCAAAGTTGAAACCGTCAGACAAGGTGTCCATCTTTGATATCAACCCTGAATCTATGAAGGGCCTAGAAACAGAGATGAAGGCTGCTTCGACAGGAGCTCAAGTTGAATTGGCAGCCAGCGCATTCGATGCCTCCAAAGATGCTGTAGGTCATCCCACCCACCGTGTCTGTAGCTGTCTCACTGACACATCCAGGACACAATCATCACTGTACTCCCAGAGCCTCAGCACGTCAAGGGCGTATATGAATCCATCATCACTTCATCTCTCCCCAAAAAGCAGCGTGTGTTTATTGATTGTTCAACCATTGACCCTTCAACATCACGCCAGGTCGCCAAGACGGTATCTTCTGCTGGACAAGGCACATTCGTTGATGCGCCCATGTCTGGAGGTGTTGTAGGCGCAACTGCTGGAACACTCACCTTTATGCTCGGTGCTTCACCCGATCTCATTCCTCGTCTCGAGCCCGTCCTTCTCCTCATGGGAAAGAAAGTCCTTCATTGCGGTGACCAAGGCGCAGGTCTATCGGCCAAGTTGGCCAACAACTACCTCCTGGCCCTGAACAACATCGCTACCGCAGAGGCTATGAACTTGGGAATGCAATGGGGTCTGGATCCCAAGAAGTTAGCGGGAGTTATCAATGTCAGCACAGGACGATGCTGGCCCAGTGAGGTCAACAACCCTGTTGCCGGTGTTGTAGAGACAGCACCAGCCAACAGAGATTACAAAGGAGGATTCGGCATATCTCTGATGAAGAAGGATCTTAGACTGGCTATGGTGGCTGCCGAGGAGGCTGGTGCCAGAATGGAGCTGGCAAAGACGGCGTTTGCAGTGTATGAAGCTGCTGAAAAGGAGGAAAAGTGCAAGGGACGGGATTTTTCTGTTGTGTACCGATACTTGGGCGGTAAGGAGGAGCAGTCATAAAACAGTGAGTGAGCCTAGAAGAAAGGGGTGATGACGCATGGCCAACTTATCCGTGCTCTTGAATAAAAGAATAGACCAAGAAAGAAAGAATAATAAATCTATGACATGTGATATTCACTAAAGGACAGTGTTACAATGGAGATAAAGCTTGTATCCGTAAGGTATGTATCATCAGATCTAGCTACCATGGTAGATCTCATCATGAAACATACATTAATTACGCCTTGGAAATCGGATCGGTAGCATAAAACGATCCGAAGTCCTACAGCAACTAAAATAAACGGATCAGATTCGACCCGACGCTACAGATCTTATCTATCATGTGCAGCAAAAAGGGTCGGCCGCCAAGTGTAATAGACCTCCATAAACACAACACGGACACGCTCCAGAAGCGGAAATGCCCTGCAAGCGAGCAGCAGAACCCGAAGCTCAATGCGAGAAATGCGAGAAATGCGAGCTAAACAAGCATTTCCAACGTTGAAATGAGCGGATCTGCACCCGGGAATAGACGTAACCGGGCCTTGGCATTCGCATCACCAACTGTTAACGAGCTAGACTAGCTACCGTAGTCACTCGAATTTAACCTATGAATTAACCACCTACTTTCTCTCTGTCTCTTCAGTGCTCTCAGGTATGGGTTAATGTCCCGAAGTCCGGGTGTTTGTCGGTCCCGTAAAATCCGGAGGAATTGGGAAAATGAATGGATCGAGTCAGCAACGATGGATCTTGTATGCGTGTACCGTAATCATATTCGGCCTATCTTTACACCTTGTTTGCTCTTTTCTCGCTCTCTTTCTTTACCCTTCTCTTCTTCTCTTTTCCTCTTTTCTTGTGTTTCTTCATGAAACAAGGATTCTTTCATACAAGCGGGTTCGGTCGCTTGAAACGAATCCATAAGTCATCATCATACACAGACCAAGAGGCAAATTCCAAGGACAATCACTGCTCTGCTCTCTCTTCATTCTTCACATTTACATATCGAGTACTACACTGAGATAGCTTCAAAATGTACGAATTATACGCTCGTCGACCGGCGAGTTTCGATGACTGCACCGATATCACTGCCCTCTGCCCCGTCAGCGCAACTGTCCTCGGTTATGTTCCCAACAAAGGATCCAGTTACTTCTTTACAATCTGTTTTGCGATCCTGTTCCTATCCTCTGTAGGATTGGGTGTTTGGAAGAAGACATGGACATATGCTGCGACTCTGGGAGCTGGTTTATTGCTAGAGACTATCGGTATGACAGGAACTCATTCAAAGGAAGAGAAAAATAGAAACATGACATGCTAACAAGTTCGTTCAGGATATATCGGCCGTATTCTGATGGACCCTAACCCTTGGAACTCATCAGCCTTCCAGACTCAAATCTGCTGTATCATCATCGCCCCGACCTTCATCTGCGCCGCCATCTACCTCACCCTCAAGCACGTCGCCCTCGCCCTCAGCCCAGATCTCTCACGAATTCATCCTCGATGGTATCCACGAATCTTCCTCCCCGCCGATCTCTCATGTCTCATCATCCAAGCCATCGGCGGTGGTGTCGCAGCAGCAGCAAAGCGCAACCAGCCCGAGCTCGCCAGGAACGGCAACAGAACCATCATCGCTGGTGTTGTCCTCCAAGTCATCGTGCTCCTCGCCTTTGGAGCCATGGGCACTGACTACTACTTGCGCGTGAAGAAGTACCTCCACAGTTCAGAGGCTGCCCCTGAGTCGCTGCGTGTCTGGCAGGATAAGAAGTTCCGCATGTTTGGCTTTGCTGTTTCGGCCGCCTATTTTGCCATTCTCACTCGTTGCATTTACCGGTTAGTGCAAAATCCTTCCAGTGTGCCCTATCTTCTTACATCAGCTGACGCGAGAGGTCATAGAATTGCCGAAATGGCCGGTGGTTGGGGTAACCATATCATGCAGGATGAGCCTAGCTTCCTCGTTCTTGATAGCTCCCTTGTTCTCATCACTGGCTTTCTATTGACGGCCTTCCATCCTGGAGTCTTCTTCCCTCAGATGGCTGTCACTATGCAACGCACTAAAAAGACCGAGACCGAGACACCTGCTGAGTCTTCCAGCGAGGAACGAAAAGTTGAAAACTCCCAGACTGCTTAGGGGCATGTGGAATACATAAGGATAGGATACATAGGAAGGGGTATTTGTTGTTTGGTCTTGCTTTGAACTAGGGCGCTAGGTATTGGGACCATATTAGATCAGTTCTTGTAGACTCGGATGAGTCCACTTTGAACGTCTTGATAATGCTTTCTATCGATATTAGGGCTTGACCAGTCTATCGGCTTCTCCATCGTCATCGCTATCCGTCTCTTCTTCCTCGTCATCATCCTCTTCCTCATCGTCTTCCTCCTCCTCCGATGATTCCTCTTCTGTCTCTTCTTCCGTCTCCTCACTTCCTTGCTCTTCTTCTGCAAGCCAGTCATCCAAAGTCTTAGCACCCACTGCTTCGCCTGTGCCTGCCCCTGTGCCATTTGCCTTGCTAGGCATGGCTGTCTTGGCCGCCTCGTCGAGTCTCTCACTGGCAGGTAGTGTACTTCTTTCAATGCCATACCTAGAACTTTGACCGCCTTCAGGTTCTCGAAGTCGGCGATCAGGTTGTTTTCCTTCCTCGACCCAGTCAGGTAAGGGTTCATAGCCCCGAAGACCATGAATACCACCGCCACCTGCAAGCACTAATGTGGAAGAACCCAAGAGGAATCCCTTTCGAGATTCTGATGGACTGGGGGCATGTGGTGCGGGTTTCTCAGCAAGGAGCATCAATGTCGCCAGCTGGGGAACTGCAAGAAGTGATCGATACATTCTTGCGCGATCACGGAGATCGAAAGATGTATCATATCTCACAAGTAGCAGGACGTATTCCCATAACCTCACAATGGGGTGAGTATCTGTATCCATAGGCAGGCCCTCCTCAGCGTCCCTCTCCTTTTCAGCTTCACTCTTGCGGTTGAGGTGGTGGAGGTAAACCTTGGCCGCCAGGAGCAGGATCTGTTGCTTAGCAACTGGCGATTCATTGGAAAACTCCTTGAGCAAGATGCGAAGAACATCTGGCGCAATGTTGTCCTCTCCATTAAGACCTGAGAATTCACCCACAAGCCAGATGATTGTGGCACGAGCCTGGGGGTCAGTTGCAGAGTCGAGATTCTTTGCTAGGCGAACAACTGTCCCAACATGTCCCTGGACGTCCTGCTGTATCAGGTGACGAATGACTGTCAGTGACTCGGCAGCGAGGGTGCCGTCCAAGCTAGTGATTTGACCCAGGAGTAACTTCAAGCATCGAGGAGCTGCAGATATATCGGTCTGGGCGCAGCGGCCAATAGCACGCACCGCCTCTCGAACTAATGCCTTGTTCGTTCCTTGTGAGAAGTGCTCGAGCTCCTTGAGAATAAGGCTTTTAACGTGTGGTGGGCTGTGGGGGAAGATGATGGTCAATATTTCCAACTTTAACTCCCATACAGGGGCCGTATCAGTGGCTCGAACTAGGAAATGGCTCGCATATTTGACGAAATCGGTTGGCCGAAGAAGACACACGGAGACGATATTGAAAAGGGCAGTCTCCTGTATATCCTGAGCTCCACGAAGCAAGGCGATCAAGGGGCCAATAGCCTGCTTCACGTACTCGGGTGTTCCGATATCGACATAGCACCGAGTGACAGCGACAACAACACCAGCATTCCTACTCTGCAGTAAAGGTCTGATGCCATTTAGCAGCAATACCAGATCCGGGTCAAGCACTGAAGATCCCTGGCTTCGACTACCTTGTCGCGATTCGCCGTAGAAGTCGTCCACTTGCTGATCCCGCAAATTTTCGTGAGATTCGTCCGGCGACACTGTCCTTCGAGGGAAACACTTTCGCGCATAATACATCATAAGTCGTAGGGTAGCCAGTTGACTCCATTCGTCCATATCTACCACTTGCTTGATCAACGTGCGATAATGCTTATGAATAAGGTCGATTCGGTCGGGGCAAATCTCGAGGAAGGCCGACACGGCAGCTCCAGCAACATAGTATTGCCTATCACCCAGCAAAGTCGATAAGTAGTCGATTAACTGCGGTGCCTGACTCGGGTCTAATCGATGGCATTTCGGAATCGCAAGGGCAGCTGCTTTCCGCACGTAGGGGCTCATGTCGGCGACGCCCTTCTTGATAGCGAGAGATACAATCTGGCTGATGACGGGGACTCGAATTCCGGACATGGTCTTGAGGGCGAGAGCTCGGACTTGGGGGTTCTGATCGGATAAGGATTTCTGAATAGTGTTGATAGAGAGGAGTGCGAGATCGGGCTCCTGTTCGGCATGGTGGATGAGGTATATGTAGACAAGCTTCTTGATCTCGATATTCGGAGAGGCGACATTCTTGACAACAGAAGAGAAGAACGGTAGAGTCTTGTGGTTTCGGTACATCATCTGCCTCATCACTATTAGCGCCAAGAAACACAGTCAAGAGAACAACACTACGCACCGCCATGACACGCCGTAGACCCTCGAGAACCTCGCGCTCGTTCCTACTATCCAATAACTTCCTCATTTGGTTTCGATCCAAAGGTCTTGAACTCGTGCGCGCACCGCGCGTCGCCTGGGCAGCATCGAGGGTGAGCTCCCTTGCTGGATGATCAGTCAGTTTAATGACAGATGAAGCGGTCAATAGAGAGACGTACCGGTCTCCATGAGACTCGAGATCCTCGCTATTGACTCCATTGCGCGAGTGAGCTTTTCTAGCTTACGCCGCGTTGAGAGGAGGGAGAGCTTTTGAGGGGGGTTTTAGTGTAGGTGTTTGAGATGACGTTGAGAGACGGTTGCTGTGGACTGTGGAGGTGGAGGGGTGTGACAACTGGTGGGGAGCTCAATTGCCTACCGTCAGACATTACAACCTCAATTTTCTTTCAATATATGGACCTGAAGTTTGAGAACAGCATTTGAGTTTCCTAAAATGCCATTAAGACAGCCATTACCCAAAATATGTCATTAGGCTTTAAACATGCGATATCGAACTGGAAACTCAACTCAACTCAACTCTCTTTGCTTAACCTTCTTGATATGAGCTACCCTGGATAAACTCAATAGCAACATCACACTATGGAATCCTCTCAACCCATCGTCGTCTCGCCACAAACTCCTTCCGAGCTTCTATCGTATATCATATCGTACCATAGATATCCTTCGACAATAGTAATCGGCTCGTCAAAGGAAGAGTTCCAGAGCTCACTCATTGAGGAAA
Organism: Fusarium gaditjirri; assembly: GCA_013266175.1. Classification (NCBI taxonomy): domain Eukaryota; kingdom Fungi; phylum Ascomycota; class Sordariomycetes; order Hypocreales; family Nectriaceae; genus Fusarium; species Fusarium gaditjirri. Next base: position 18,100 of record JABFAI010000161.1, on the reverse strand, counting down.
TAACACACCATCTTACTCTTCAAGGGGAACAGCTTCAACCCGAAGACTCAGGAAACTCAATAACACAACCTTCTCATCATCTCCTAAAAGCACCTCTCTATCAAATAGCCATATCCCGTCACATTAGATTTCTATTTGCGCCAACCGTTACACACCTACGCGCCTTTCTCTCCGTCTTTGCACCAAAGGACTCGCCCATACCAGCACCACCAAATTATATGCCCACTTCTCGACCACCACTGCTTCTGGTTTACGGTCTTCTGGCTCTTCACAGGGACGCAAGTGAATGGTCTGCGCAAGGTATCGGCAACTCAGCTGCTCTCCTAGTTGATGCTGCCTCACGAAACGAGTTTAGAGCTGCCATCATTGAGCCAAAAGGGGTAGGAGGACACGGTACACTGGATCACCTTGGGGGAGAGATGATACCTCTGTTGAACGGTACATCGAGAAGAGACGATGGGTCCTGGAGTGGACGGACTGTTAGTGTCGAGCAAGTCTTGAGTCGATGGTTCGAATTCAATACTCGCGACCAAGAAGGTTGAATTGGTTGGTGCTCTCCCATCACAAGATTGGACGAGTTTCCCCAATGCTAAGTGCGCAATACACTCGGACAATGAGAGAAATAGTCAATGGACATCAGGTCTTCATTACCATGATAAAAATAGACACACTAGGCGTCAACATTAACATATCATCGTTACAGCCTTCAACGCCAACCCATGGTATCTAAGGTATCCCAAATATTGCCGCCATCCAGAGCATAAAGCATGACAAAAGCATAAAAACAGCCCCAAGACAGACTTAGGCAATAGCCTGCTCCATCTCAGCAATGTATAGCTTGATGTGTGCCTCCATCTTGCGGTATTCCTCATGCGCACTATGAACCTCATTCTCAATATTCTCCTTCAAGTCAAGCATCTATGCACATGTTAGTAATTTGCCACTCATACATAACGTCGCGGGATGGTTTACCTTTTTCTCAGTCTGCTCGATTCTGACACGCCGAACCTCCATCTCCTTGCCCTTCTCAGTCTGCTCCTCAGTGAGCTGTTTGTGCACTGCCCGGAGCTCGTGCATCTTCTCCTTCGCCTCTCTCGCCTTCTGGTTGCTCTGCTCACGGAGTTTCTCCGTCCTCTCTGTCCACTTGTTCAACTGACGTTTCAGCATAGTCTCGGTGCGCTCGACTTCACGCGCGTTGTTGCCGCGCTCTGAGAGGGCATCGCGCTGCTTTGCATTACGTGCTAGTTCTTCCTCCTCCTTGGCCAGCTCTGCAGCGATCTCATCGAGGATCTTTGTGCATGATGCAACATCTGTTGAGACGACCGAGAATGAATCCGTCGAGGTCTGCAGGGCTCGTGCTCTTCGGTCCAATGCGTCGATGTGCGATTTATCGTTGTTGAGAATCTCACGCAGCTCGGCCAAGTTCTCCTGAAGATCTGATGCGCTCTGGAGCACATAAGGTCGCAGCTTTGTGCTTTCTTGTTTCAAGGTAACCCTTTCGTGGGTCTTTTGTTCCAACACTGCAGTGAGCTCGCCCTTCTTTTGCTTGGCCTCTTCGAGTCGTGCAGCAACCCTTTCCTGGTTCCGCCGAAGCTCTAGCAATCTCTTCTTGAGCTCCTCGTTCCTCATTGTCTTTTCTCGGACTTGCGCCTCCATTGCTTTGCGGTTGTGTTTCATATCTTCCAGACGACTCTCGTTCTCCTGGTTTTCGGCATAAAGCGTCTCAATACGTGTCTTTGTCGACTCTGCCTTGTTATAGTACTGGTCAATAACAGCTGTTTGTGACTCGCGGAACCGAACAAAGTTGATTAGGTAACTGAAAATCTTAACGAGGCGATCATATGTCGGCTTATACAAGTCGTTGAAGCTGAAATCGGTTATGCCGCATTCAAACAATAGCCTGCGCAGCGACACATAGAAGCCCATCAGGTTGCGAGTGTCCGGAGGGATGACATCCGAATATTCTCCAACAATATCCTCGGCGGCAGCTCGCATGGCCGGCTCAACAGTCTCCCGCGTCGCATTGAGAAGGAGTTCAGCGAACCACTCAAAGATTTGCTGAACATGTGCTGCATTCGGCTTTTGAAGATCTGCGACGGTGAAGGTGATGCCGATGTCGGTGATGCAGCCAACGATTTCGCGGTCAGGCAGACGCATAAAAGCATCTGCCTCTTCCTCCTTTTTTCGAGTCCGCGATTGCTGCTGCGAGGTTGGAATAATGCTCATTCGCGGATTGTACGCCATGGTCGCGATTGTGTTTTATCTGGTCAAAATCGTATTCTCTTCTTCGGCTGCGCTTTTGGCTTAATTAATTAGGTAGTTTGTCGCGATTACTGAACAGGATAAACACTACCTATACACGTGTTGCCGTGGAAACACGGAGAAGCGACATCACGTGACGGTATATCGTAGCCCAATTCTTAGGCGTGTCAGTATTGTTACAGGAAATGGAGATTTGTGCAGATCTTAAACAGTGGCTTCAGACAAATACGATAGATGTCTTTGATAAACGACGCCTTTACTATTGGTCATGTTTCATCTCGTCCCTAATGATGGGAGAGTTTGATCTCTGAATCTTGCCACTGATCTCGATCGATATATGATCATCAAGACAACTCAGGATTAGGTACTTCAAGGACGCCATCTTGAGTCTCTGATGCTATGAATGATAACTCTAAGCTTCGACCCATCATCTGATCTCGACATAACACTGTCAAAAACCAAAGAACGCTGCAGGAAGAGGCACTGACATGTTCCACATAACTGCTATCAGTGACGTTCGCTCGTATCACTAAATATAGTCCAGATGGCCACTAGCATATCATTGGCGAGAATCGACTGGTGATCCTTGACTACTCTGCAGTCTGCACTTGTTCGTCTCACTTGCAGCCGTCAACTCGTCTCTGTGCATTTGCAACCTGTGAATTGATCACTCAATTCGCGTGGCTTGGTCATGCAGCGGATGCAAGCACAGTGAAGCAAATTGTCGTGACATCTAGCCTCTGCGGCACGCAGTGAACGCAGTGAACAGTCGCTCAGTACAGCTGATGCTACCTTAAACAGCGACTCAGGGAAAGAAACCCAACTTGGGCTGCGGGCCGTTGACCAAAACTCTTCCAAGGAAACGTTTTTGTAAGCCAGTTTCTCAGAAGTCTGCGTCCCACGTTGCCCGCTCCAACCACAACTTCTTACAGTATCTCATCCACGTGGCGGTACGCCAGCCCGCCTAAGCCGGCCTCCGAACGTTTCATTGCTTTTTGATCAATCAAAGTGGCGCCCCTGAAACGAAACCACAATCCTCTTACTCTAGCCTGCCTGCTTGTCCAGGGGTAGGAGAACCCGAAGTATGAGTAAAAAAGCAAAAGCTCTACGCCATTGAAACATGAGATCGATTGGCCCAAAGCCTAGTCCCCAGAACCAATACTCCCCAATGAAACAAGGGCTCAGGGGCATCGAAACGCTGGGACAAATTTGCTCCGATCGACTCTGGCAAAGGAGCAAACCTAATCTTCGCTTCTGCCGAAGAAATTGAACCCATTTACTGATTCAAGAGCTGATTGACTCGTTGGTATTGACCGCGAATAGTCCTTGTCTCGGAAATTGGCCAGAAACCTATTGGAATACAACGGGAAGCGACATATATCTTGTTGTGCGACACAAACATCCCACGGTTATTGGCGATGACCAAAAAGAAGCCTTCAGAAATCCTCTTCATGCATGACTTGCCATGCATGGTGCCTTGCGGAAAACTTGCTTGGATAAGGAAACCCCGAGTAACCTGCTGAGGTTACGGAGGGATGGGCCGCCCTTTGTTTCCGTGGCGGGCGCCGGGAGCGCTAAGATTTACCACTGTTAGACAAGGATCCCATCCTCTGCTGCATGATTGAGCGTCGTTGACATTGCAAGATGGGACTGTTGGGATTTCGCAAGCTTGAAAGAGGATGTCCCTAGGATCTTGTGGTTTCTCAGCCGTTAGGATGTAGAGATGCCACACGATTCAGTATCACTTCGACCCAACTGTAAATTCATTGGCCAATCTGAAGCTCGGGTGAAGTCAAAAAGAGCCCTCTGATCCCTGATTCGCAACGTTCATCAGGCCAAGCTCCACATTGCAACGGTCGTGCTGCGGGAGTGCTATGGTACAGTATACGTACCAAGGCATGTTCCGCGATAGACTGGACAAACTTGCCCACCATGCCACAGTGATGTATGACAACTGGATTGTGTGACGTCGAATATGTAACTTCAACTCTCATGAAGGCCAAGATGAACCGACCTGGCCTTTCTGCCAGTCTGATTGAAAGAAATCCTGAAATGAAATTGATCGACATAGAGCTTCAATTCGGTATAGTAATGGTTGACCTGAACTGCTCGTGTAACTATGACGCTCATTTCCATGTCGAGGTTGGATCGACGTTAGGAGGAGACGAAAACTTGGTTCGGAAATAACCCTACCCATGCATGCCATGTTCCGGATAGGATTGTGAACAGTGCCTCTGGAGACTCAAAGATTGAAAGAAAGAAGCAGAAAGACTACCTAGGGATAAAAATACGGTAACTGACCGTATTTGTTATCCTGCCATGTCAGAAAAAAAAAGCTGGCCTTTGCGGCTATCCTAACCACTTGATAGCCTTGTGGCTTCGCTAAGCTCTTGGTGATAGACAGGGGATGTATCGATCATCACATTCCAAAAGCCCATACAAGATCCAACGGCTAACAACAAGCAAGGTGCTAAGATTCAGTCAGCACTTTCTAAGCATCGGCTAGCGGATACGAAGACCCAGAAGGCAACGAGAAGTCAAGTGTCGGGGTTTAAGAGAGTGACTTCGTACTTTGAAAAGAAAATACGAAGAAACACGCAGGGTCGGCGTAGACAGGCGCAAGTCGCATGGGCCCTGATGCGAGGTACATAGGTATCGGTACCTGGTAAACGGACGAGAGAGGCTTGGCAAAAAGGCTCAGGTACAGGATACCTGATGTCATCTGCTAACCGAACCTCTGCAACGTCCTACGCACAGCAAATCAATTCTCATCTGCTGCAGCACTGGGCTGTATGAGGTAGTTTCGCAACATTGCTTTGTCCAAGGCAAGCGTTCAAGCTAAGGGAGCGGAAGAGGGAGGGAGCAAGCACTGTCGTCTCTTGAGACTCTGCATGCGCCGGACGGTTGTGAGACATGACTGAACAGCTGTAGTAGTCACCTAATAGCAAGGGGCGGGGGATTTTGGCGTGACAGCCTCGATGGCGTGGCGGCGAACGAGGTCTTCAGACAGGGCGAAATGACATCCCCTGTGTTGAACTAGCGTCTGTTGATAACACTCAATCTTGTGGCGGGTGTCGTGAACCACGAGACAAGCTATCGCGATTCATGAGGAGAAAGAAGCCGAAGAGAATAAGCGACGAGAACGAGAGTTTCTGACATGTGCCGATGGCTGCTTGGTTCCATGGCTACTATTCAATGATATCCCGCGAGGAGACGGAAAAGGCGTTTGACTCGATCTTGTCAATGGCAGGGAACTTTCCAAATTTGAGCCAAGTCAATTTGTGGCTGCAACGGCGACGACAAGTGTGGCGAACAGTCGCGTTGCGGCAGATCACAGACAAAAGAGGAGCTGAGCACCGAGAAAATGTCCCCGTGGCATACTGAATTATAGAGTGGGAGGAACGGCAAAGATATCTACTCGTGGTTATACACACCCTCTCGTTACTGAGATTGGCCAATCTAAGGAAGTGACCATTGCGTAGGGGCACGAACTTGACCTCATGCATTGGCTGAGGTGCCCTGAGGTAAGATGAGATTCGACTTCTAACGTCCAAGCCAATGCCAGTACCAATGCGAGAGAGGACGTACACGGAGCTATACCGACGATCATCGACGGCTCCTAGTGGAGTGAAGATCCGGAGGGCCCATCTTGCTCCATCTTCAGCTGTGATGATTGCCAAGTATCAAAGCTCAAATGGAGTTCTGTTCTTTTGTCAGTACGTATCTTGTAATACTTGACGTAGACACGAACAGCATATTGAGCTCGTGACACAAAAGACAATGCCGTCCATGCTGTTTGTTTCATGCAATTCCTTCAAGTGGGCAAAATAGCATCCGCTACTCCTTTCAGAGTTAATCTAGCGGCTGCTGAGTGTTAGCTGACAGCCAAGACCGCCCAGCCTCTGCTTGGAACACAAGTACCGACAGGGGCAGTGATGAGAAGAATTTAGAGCATGATTGTACAGGAATGAGAGAGCACAATTCGGACCGCCTAAGCATTTGCCATGAATCAGTTGTTATCATCAGCTGCTGTGGTATGTATCTGTATTAAGGTACCTATAGTAGTTAGAGAGATGAGTCCTCAAGTTGGCTCCCTCTTGCCATGAATCGTAGCTACTATTTGCTCCCCGCCTTTACATCATCTTCATGCCATTGGCAATTCACACTGGTGATGGTTTGCTTTAGGAGTAATTAGGCCCTTCCACATGAAAACAAACAAACCTGATCAATCACCAATACCGTAGCTTTCCTCGCTAGATCTTCTGCCCCTCTCAGTTTAGACGAGTCAGCTTGACCTCTCATTGCTGCCCTCTTGTTCAATCGATGACCACCATCTGCTTAAAACACTTTGACTTGCATATAACTAAACACGATTCATTGATCCGGGCCATCCACTGGATCACGAGGACCTTGAGCGGATTGCTGCTTGTCCAACATACTGTACTTATCGTACACTATCTTATGTACCTCTTCACCTTCTCTCGCTTGCTCTATCCGAGTTCCCTTGCTCCAGTTCAAGTTTCACCGAGTATTGCGGTGTTGACCGTCTGGTCTTGTCGGATGCTTTTTTGGCCCTATCCGTTCAATTACGAGGCTGCCCCGCCGCCTAACTCCCAGCACTTAACCAACGCCAACAGCATCTCAGCGGCCCCTCCAGCGGGTTGAGCGCCACCTCATCAGTAGCCTAAGTGTGCCCCTTGACGCCCTGGAAGTCCCCGCCAACAAGTACTGGTACTGGGCATTGCTTATTGAGTGCCTACATCCACTAACGATTCTCGTACCGCTACCTCATGAGACCTTTTTTACAGTGATCCACTTCCATTTGCTCTAAAAGGCCCCGTTGAAAAGGGCTCCAGAGGGACGGGACCCTTGCCACGTCGACCAGGGGGGTATCTGGGGGCTTTTGATGTCCTTCTGATGCGCTAAGGTCTAAAAAAAAAAAAGGAGGTACGTACCGATGACCCACTGAAACCCTTGACTCCCGTTAGCACGTTCAAGTTGCAAGGGACCAGACCAAAAGCAAAGCACAATTCAGTGACTGTGGGCCTTTCCCGCCCTTCCCTTCCCTGTGTGTGTCCTGGTGTCTCTGCTTCCGCTGAAGCCTGACGTCGATTTTCCCACTCAACCTGCAGCACCTCGTTGGCCGCAACTGGGAAGCTACCTCCCAGTTATTGGCTCGCCCCATTGACCCATTCCTTCCCTGTCCTGCTGGCCCCGGTGCCCTGAAAAAATAGTCTTTCTTTCCAACACCCATGATCCCCCCCCGGAGTCCGCACACCCAGCACCTGCCGTTCCTTGCACTTACCTTAATTACCTAGCACCTGCTGCTTCCTCAATACTCTACCACCACACACGTTTCGCCACGCACCAAACACCTACGACAACCACGACCTCGCTCGCGTACTTGCATTCTTTTACATCCACATACATATAGTACCTATACAATCACCGCTTATTTCGACTGTCACCGCAGCAGCTGTACTTGTCTTCCAATACTTTCTTACAACCTACGCGCCCTCTTTGATCCTACATCGTTTTGTTGCAGCCATCGAGCCCACCGGCGCAGCGAGTTGTTCGACACGACCCTGCAGCTCCCACTCGTTTCTCCTGATGACCAGCTTGGTACGAACATTTTGACGATTCCACGATGCCCTCGCATACCCGATATAATCACGATTTCGACTGTACATCGGCGACGATATTGGTTGCTCATTATTAGCTCCAGCATTTGGCAACGAATTAGGAACCATGGCCCTTTGGCCATTCCGGCGCCGGAGTAGCCGCAAGCGCTCCCGCAGCGGCGCTGCTTTCTCAGATGCAGAGGGCGCGCCGCTGCCTCACAACGAGGGACCCAAACTTGGGTTGAAGAAACGGCGTACCGAACCGCCCAGACTTCAGCAAGCCGGTCGAACCTATAGTTTCTCCCCAGGACGCCAGGATGACATTCGCACCGACCGAGACCGCGCTGGCTCGCCAGTCCGTGAACGAACAGGCCGAACAAGGACTACTGGCAATCTTGAAGAACGTCCCGAACCCTGGGATCGCACACCCACGCTTCGCCCGACCCACCAACCAACAAGAAAGCAGAGGAGTAAGAGGAGGAAAGAAGAACGCAACAGAGAAGCCGAGATTAAAGCAATGAGTAGTTTTGCCCCAGTTCGGCCTGCTACGGAACAATGGAATTCAGGCCGGCCTATGAAGAAAGATTCCAAAAGATCAAAAACCGGGGGATTTGGAAGGCATCGAGCTGGTCGCAATTCGGATGTTTCACTTCCAGTACCCGGATCAATACACTCCAGTCTCTCGTCTGATTCGGAGTTTGGCTCGTATAGAGTGTCTGCTCTTGCAGCTCTTGCACCTCGACCTACACTTCGCTATACCCCGAACGCTCGATGGACGACTCCCCATGTGCCTACACCTCATCGGTCTGGATCATTAAGGAGGAAACTTCTTGAGCAGGAGCCGATTCCGGAAGAGACGATGAGATCGCATAGGCGCATCGATTCCCTTGCTGACGACCTCGACGCCCGCGATCTTAGGGAACTCATGGAAAGAGATAATCGACGACGAGAACTGAAGAAGCAGAAAGAGAGACAAAGGATGGAGCGACGGATAACACAAAGGGCAGAGAAGCAACAAGCGGAGCAAATACAGGCCAGGAACACAGGCACTCCTCCGCCAGAAAATCTTGAGAGAGGTGTCATGGGCCGCGAACTTGCAGGGTTGGGGATCAACCCTGCTTCCGCTGTTGTTACTGAAACAAAGCCTGAAGTTCCAGAGCCTATGGATATTACTGAAGACGAAAGGGAATCCGAGTCTCCGAAGAAGGCTGAAGAGGTCTTTCATCGTACGGACACAGCTGCCTCCGAGCAGCCAACACCCATGGAAGAAGTCATTACAAAGGACACCTCATCAATGCGTCAGCCCTCTGAAGACATGGGAAGCGTTTCTCCCGGAACAAAAATTTCTGATCTTTTGAGATCAGCCAAGTCGCGATCCAGGTCGACGATTCGATCTGACCGAGATAGGATGGTTTCTCCGCCACCTGAGACCATCAACGAGGAGGATGTTCACATGCCCAGACAAAACTCTCATGATTCTGATGGCAGTAAAAATGGGTTTGCTTCTATTAAAGCATTCCTGAGGATTGGAAGCAAACGGCAACGACGTGAAGGACCATCGTCCTTTACCAATACCTCTAGGGAGGAGATGCAGGCAGCCGCAGCTCAGTCAAGAGCACAGGCGCAAGCCTACGCCCTCGCTAAGCTCGAGGGTGAGGACTCGCCGAACTCTTCAAGCGGTAACTATCTATCCCGTAAACCAAGCATTGGCGCCCCAAAGAGGACGCGTTCTCGCTTCCGGGAAGACTTACCTGAGTTACCTCTTTCACCGCCAGCTTCACGCGTTCAGTCGCCCGAAGCGGAACCCCCTATGCCCATCCTCACCGAACAAAAGATCCGCGAGATGGAGGAGTTGAGGTCCTTGGGCGTGCGCTATGACACACCAACATCAGGCCACCGATCCGCCGAGGCCATGCGCCGTACGCCGTCGACAGTAGAGCGCGCATATGTTTCACCATCCCCAGAAGCTGGCATGTCCATGTCACTCGCCTCGATTGACTCTGAAGGTTCCTGGCTTTCCGGTAATGCCAGTGGCCGTCGAGCTGCCATACGAGATAGCATTCGAAGGGCTAATCAGCGTGAGCAAAACGATGCCCACACGGATTCCCCAACGAACAGCACAGAAGAAAACTTGGAGATCGTCGAGGATGAATATTTCACGAAGCTTACTCCCCGAAGAAACTCGAATTCTGAGTTCATAGGTCGTCGTTCCAGTGAAGGACGTCCCAGCAGCGACGAGGAAGAATTTGCTAATGATGGAGAGATGAAATGGGGCGCTGTTGGCTCGCAGCCCCAAGTTGTGCACAGATTCACTATGAAGAGCCACGAGGGACTCTTGGAGCTTGAATCTGAGGATGAAGAGAGCCCGACGTCACCCGTATCTCCATCACAAGAGCTTGCCAACGTTCAGAGCGCTAGAAGCGTCAACCTGGGCAAAGGTCACGTTCGCAATTTTAGCGCTGGAAGTGCTAAACTACTCGATATCACCCCTCGGCCATCCGTTGATGCCACAGGGAATTCAGAGAGGCGACGCAGTCACGTCCAACCAGCCATGTGAAAGCTAAACTAATGTTGATCGTTCAGAAGAAGAGTCTCGCAACCCAACGAATGTCAGCCAGACGACACCTTCCACTCCTTTTATTTCCTTACCGTCTCAACTAACTGAAGTCACTCATTTCACATTTCCTTACCACCATTATTATCAACAACGGAAAACCAACCAAAAAAAGAGGAAAGCAACAAAATTACCGAAGACTCTTCTTCTGACGACTCAACACTCCTATAATAGCTTATCACATGGACGGTACTGGGAAACGACTTGCCCCTGATGTATGACACGACCTTCATGACTACGGCGCATTCCAAGTTCACTGCTAGGATTTCTTTTCTCAACTACATATACCGCGCCTTTTGATACCCCGCGTCGACCGCCAGTTGCAGAGTACTGGGAGACTCGACGCGTTTGATTTACCAACTATTGGTGAGGGAGCTAGTCTCCCTGGCCGGCCCCTCTTCGTGCCCATTGGGCGCTGTCATTCCTTGGGAAGCCGGTATGGTTTTCCTTATCTTGTCTGTGAGATGAGGGGAGCATTTTGTTTTCTACTAGCCTGGGTTTATGGGAGGCGGGGAAAATGGTTTGATTTGAGCAACTGGGACTTGCTTTTGCACTTGGGTGTCTAGACACATAAACTGGATGCCTGAGATCGAGCTTGGCGCGAGAGTGGTTGGTTGCATGAAACAATAGATCTTGCGATGCGATAGCGCAATGGACATCAGTGGGAAATGGGGGTGGACCAAATCACAAGACGACGGACATGTGTCTGTCCATCACAGAGGAGGAAGATGTAAATGTTTGTAAGCTGATAGGTTAATTGACCAGATCGAACAATATCCTGAGATTAGAAGCTGTTTCACCATAGGTCAAGTGATAGTTAGTTATATTAAGATTAGGTCTGATCCACAACCCTGGGTGCATAAAATAAGTTTGTCTGTGGTCTCGGCAGTTGAAGCAGTAATTAATTCTAAGATGATCTTTGTAGATCTCGGGAACTAGCTTAGGTATTTAGGTGCTGTGAATGTGGAAATCATCATGCTATGCGTGCATTTGGGTGTGGCATATCCACAAGTGTGAGATGATGCTGTTGTGGTTCAAGTAAATGAAGACTGGACAAGAGAGTGAGTGAGTCACTGAAGTCTGTGTAAAGTATTCAGATTATTTGTTTCTTGTCTTATCTGGAACTTGTTCAAAGATGCCTCATGTTCTGATCATGGCCCCAGAGAGCTTTTAGACCTGAGGCGGTTATTTCATGCTATAACGCCATCACATCAAAGGTACTATACGTAGTAAACCTCTTTCAACATGGATATAATACATAGCCAGAGCGCAGTGCCGACCCTAAAACATTCTCGTGAAACTTGAGTCTATCATGAAACGTCCAAGATCAGTCATGAACTCTGTGTCATCATGATGTGATTGGCCCAATCAACCAAGTCATCATACTCCACCCAATGAAGAGCTATCAGAGCTAACAATTAGAAATCCAGACCTCTCATACTAGTCCAAGTTTACAACTCATATAAACGACACGTTTTATAAGACTTCTACTATGTCCTCCCCCTTCCGTCTTATGCGACCTGTCGCCCAGGCTGCTCGATCTGGCGCTGTGGCTTTCGCTGCCCGGCCATTCCATAGCACAACTGCTCGATTCGCTGTGCAGGATATCAAGACGTGAGCTTAAGAGCAAGTATGAAGGTTCTGGGAATAGTTTTTATTAACTGAATCCAACAGAACGAAGGAGTTTAAGGACCTTGTTTCTACAACAGACAAGGCTGTTCTCATTGACTGCTTCGCTACATGGTGTGGTCCTTGCAAGGCCATTTCTCCCATCCTCATCAAGTAAGTGACTTGAATGATACAGGATTATCACAAAATGGGCAGCTAATAATGGAATCTAGACTCTCCGAGGAAAAGGCTCTTTCAGACAGCATCCAATTCGTCAAGTTCGACGTCGATGAGCTCCCCGACCTGACCGCGGAGCTCGGCGTTCGCGCTATGCCAACTTTCTTCGTCTTCAAGAACGGAAGCAAGGTTGATGAGTTGGTCGGTGCGAACCCTCAGGCCCTTCAGTCGATGCTGGCCAAGCATGCTGCATAAATTGTATAAATCCTGTAACATCTCATGTCGCTTGATGAAACTATCAAGGAGGGCCATGACAGTAGACTCAGGCTGTTTACATTGCAGAAGAAAGTAAAAACAGCCTGTGTATTATAGCATAGTTAGACTTGTACTGTGAGTTATTAGTGTCTGTCTATGGTATCGTATCCATGTATCATTCTAAGAACCATTTGAGCTCGTGAGTCTGTACTGATCGGCAGTTACACCACACTTCTATGATTTCGGCTAGAAATGGTTCAACTGCCAATGGCTAGTTAGCCAAGTTCTCTCGCGGCCTTCTATTTCCAGTATGGACTGCCACGGAGGTGGAAGGCCGTCGTATGCATATGACCATTCGGCGAGTGTCATTTACGCCCAAGAAGCATTTGACAGGTCAGCCATAGCTTCCAATACAAGTCAATTGGTTGATCAATATGCAATACAAGTCATTGTGACAGGCTTATCTTGACGTTACTTTTTATGCTACTATCATGATAGAGCCGAGCCCGGTTTCGGCGGCCCCGCGTTGATGAGCCAATCACAAGAGCCAATCAACCGGTTTAGAGATCGGGGCTTCAACTGGGAACCGATGAGATGGCGTATAAGTTGATGTGACAACCTCTACTCTATAGTCTAGTCTTGGGTTCGATCAAGTTATTTTCCATTTCGACAAGATCTATACCAAATACCCAATTGCCAGAGCGTGACATATCAAAATGGCGAACACAATCGTCGTTGTTGGGTGAGTCTTGGTGGGATATGCTATTCTGAACGAAGCTGATCCTATGAAAGTGCTGGTGTTTCTGGCTTGACGTCTGCCTACCTTCTTTCCAAGAACAAGGGCAACAAGATCACTGTCGTGGGTAAGCATATGCCTGGTGACTATGACATTGAATATGCCTCGCCATTTGCTGGTGCCAACGTCTGCCCGTATGTGATCTGGTCCATTTTGTATGATCCTACTCACGATTTCCAGTATGGCTACACGAGAAAGCAGCAGATGGGAACGCCGAACGTGGGTAGAGTTCAAGAAACTGTGCGAACAAGTCCCCGAAGCGGGCATTCACTTCCAAAGTGCGTCACCACATTCACTCTCAAGAAAAACAACAGGTTAATATCCAGCAGAGTGCCTCATTCAAAGACGAAAGAAGGACGCAGAAGCAGCAAAGAACCAAACATTCCCTGACGCTCTCTTCATGGAAGATCCCTGGTACAAGGAAATCTTTGAGGATTTCCGGGAACAGAACCCTGACGAAGTCACTCGCGGACACGACTCAGGCTGCGAATTCACATCTGTCTGCATCAACACCGCCATCTACCTTCCCTGGCTTGTCGGCCAATGTCTTAAGAACGGCGTTGTCTTTAAGAGAGCTGTCCTGGCCGATATCAGCGAGGCCAAGAAACTTAGCTACACGGACAACGTTCCCAATATCATCGTCAACGCGACAGGCTTAGGCTCCCTGAAGCTGGGTGGTGTCAAGGATGAGACTATGGCGCCTGCACGCGGACAGATTGTGCTGGTGCGCAACGAGAGCACACCCATGCTTATCACATCCGGAGTTGAAGATGGCGGTGCTGATGTCATGTACCTCATGCAGAGAGCAGCTGGCGGCGGCACGATCTTGGGTGGAACTTACGATATCGGCAACTGGGAGTCTCAACCAGACCCCAATATCGCCCAGCGCATCATGCAGCGCATCGTCGAGGCACGCCCTGAGGTCGCTGATGGCAAGGGAGTTAAGGGGCTAAGTGTTATTCGACATGCTGCTGGACTGCGTCCTTGGAGACGAGACGGACTTCGACTTGAGGAGGAGAAGTTGGACGATGAGACGTGGATCGTGCACAACTATGGTCACTCTGGCTGGGGATATCAAGGCTCATATGGCTGTGCTGAGGGTGTAGTTGAGATTGTGGACAAGGTTGGCAAATCTGCCAAGTCCAAGCTGTAGATTAACTAAGCATTCAAAACTGACATGATGGCGGATACTTAATTCAATAGGTAATTCTTATGAATGCCCTCAACTTAACAACAATTGAAGTTGGTGCGTAGAGAATATGAGAATATGCATATCGCGGGGCCCCGCATTTCCCACACGTAGCTCTCTCCAAGCTCTTGAACCCCTGTTTTAACTTGAAGAAGAAGCCTTCCTTTCCGCCTTTCACAAGCCAGCGCATTCTAGAATCTATTTCTAAAATGCCAGAATCTGCGTCTGGAACCCTGAGTCAGGGCGTGCGATTCCTGAGAAACGTCCTCAATGGCCGCCATGCGCTCTCCAAGCTCATCCCCATCGCGCTCTGGCTGGTCGACGCGCTTGGTTGTGGCTTGATCATATGGAAGATCCCATGTGCGTGGCGTCTAATCTCCAAAGCCTCATGATGAAGCTAATCTCGTGGAACAGATACCGAGATCGACTGGGTTGCGTATATGCAGCAGATTTCGCAGTTTGTATCGGGCGAGAGAGACTATACCAAGATGGAGGGCGACACTGGTCCCTTGGTGTATCCCGCGGCGCATGTCTACACTTACACGGGGCTTTACTACATCACGGATAAGGGCACCAACATTCTTCTGGCGCAGCAAATATTTGCTGTGCTGTATATGGCTACCTTGGCAGTGGTGATGCTCTGCTACTGGAAAGCCAAAGTCAGTAGCATCCCGAAATAGTTGAATTAGGTCGCTAATGATTCAACGATTCTAGGTCCCTCCGTACATGTTCATCTTCCTCATCGCCTCTAAACGACTACATAGCCTATTCGTCCTACGATGTTTCAACGACTGCTTCGCCGTTTTCTTCCTATGGCTCACCATCTTCCTTTTCCAACGCCGACAATGGACTGTTGGAAGTCTAGTGTATTCTTGGGGTCTCGGAATCAAGATGTCGCTACTGCTAGTTCTACCTGCTATCGGCGTCATCCTTTTTCTGGGTAGAGGCTTATGGCCTAGCCTTCGTCTCGCATGGCTCATGGCACAGATTCAGTTCGCCATTGGACTTCCATTTATCACCAGGAACCCTCGTGGGTATGCGGCTCGGGCCTTTGAGCTGTCACGACAGTTTCAGTTCAAGTGGACGGTCAATTGGCGCATGTTGGGTGAGGAAGTTTTCCTCAGCAAATATTTTGCTCTATCTCTACTGGCGTGCCACGTTCTGGTGCTCTTGGTCTTCATCTCCAAGAGATGGATCCAACCAACTGGACGATCGCTCTACGACCTGATTCCCTCATTCTTGCGACTCAGGTCCCCGTTTACTATGCAGGAACAGCTTCGCATATCTCACTACGTCACCCCTGAGTATGTCATGACTACGATGCTCACCGCCAACCTCATTGGTCTGCTGTTCGCTCGGTCACTGCACTACCAATTCTATGCATATCTCGCCTGGGCATCCCCCTATCTCCTCTGGCGAGCCACCGAAGACCCCGTCATCGTGACAATTATCTGGGCCGCGCAGGAATGGGCTTGGAACGCGTATCCAAGCACCGACCTCAGTTCAACTATCGCTGTGAACACAATGCTGGCGACAGTTGTGCTGGTGTATCTGGGAACAGCCAGGCTTGCCATTCCTGCTCCCGCTGCCAAAGCCGGGGGTGTTGATGATAAGAACAAATAGATCTGGATCCAGAAGTGCATTTTTCACTCATCTTCGGAGTCACTAGGGGGCATTTTTCCGACATTAGATTCTTCCTCGGAGTCGCTCATGTCGTATGTGTTTTTGACGAATTCTT
The DNA here is from genome assembly GCA_013266175.1 of Fusarium gaditjirri. Lineage (NCBI taxonomy): Eukaryota > Fungi > Ascomycota > Sordariomycetes > Hypocreales > Nectriaceae > Fusarium > Fusarium gaditjirri. Next base: position 1,840 of record JABFAI010000161.1, on the reverse strand, counting down.
TGGGCCTGCGATAGACTTGATTAGCCTAGTTCATTTCAGACGAATAGATACCACAAAACTCACCAATATGGTTGTTTGCGCCAGGCCTTCTCATCGCGGACAACGTTGACGATTTCTCCCTCTGCTCGAGTGTCCTCCTTGCCGTCTTCGTATCGTTCAGCCAAAACAAATCCGCCGCGCTTGATCCAAATGGTGTTTCGAAATCGCTGGGCCAGTTCCAGTGCAAGGGTTTTGCCATTTGGAAGCTCACAGGTGTACAGGTTGTTTCCTTCAGGCTTAACAACGCGGACGAGAGATTGATTGGGCTCGAGAGTATCGGGAGGCGTCAGGGCAGCCTCTGCAGCGGCCAGAACATTTCGCTTGGGACGTCCCATTGTGATGTTTTATGTCGATTGCTATTTCATAAATGTCTGGCTTGGAATTTTCTAGACGCGCAGAATATGGAGGGGTTGCTTGGAGGGGCAGATACTGATAGAACGATATACCTTGATAGACTCGACAACTTCAAGTATTGCTCTATCCATATTGACTTGTAAGTGGGAGCGGACTTACTTGATTCGGAAAGTCCGGTCCTGGTCGAGGAGCAAGAAAACCTAAGATGTCAGAAGAGGATGCAAAAATAAAATTAGGAAAACGTCCCCTAAGCCCTAGGCTAAATTACCTAAGTATTCTTGAAGCTTAGGTTCAAGGTCCCAAGTTTCTTCCCATAGTCTGCTCCCAATATGATCTCGTGAAATTACCATATCGGGCAATAAGGTGTTCTCCCGATCGTATGGATATCGTGATTGTATTTTAAGCAGCATATTGCTTGGCTGCTAGTGGTGGGTTGCTGGGGTTGTTACCAAAAGTGGTATTAGAGCCAACCTCATTATCATGAAGTTGAGTGACTAGTGACATAACAGTCGCTATGATGTACATATTGTCAGTGCCTCAAGATTATTGTATGTGTGTACTGCTTGAGAACTACGTATACCGATGTCTCATCTTTATGCACAGGATACCTTGAGTTACAACAAGATCATCTGGTATGTATACTTCCCGTGACACCTGGGTAAATTATTCGGTGCAATTGTAAGGATGAGTCTGTGCTTAATAGATCACATTGTATAGCATTGTCGAAGTGGGCTCGGCTTGATTACCCTCTTGTTTGTGCCTCTTGGCATGTCAGGGTTCCAAAAACTACCAAATAGAGGCATTCCACTCTCTAGGGTGTCCCGTGGGGATATCAAAATCTGGGTGACCGGGTGACTCAAGTTGACATTGTAGAGATTCATGATAATTTGATACAAAACCGAATAACTAAAACTACTTACTTAACCGCTGTCGACAGGCTCAAGCTGATTTATCCCTCGGACATCCTTACAAAATGGGATCGAGTGTTCTCCTGACTATCCATTACTTTATATCAAATCATTAGGTTCTTGGTGGCCTGGTGCTCATACACCATGAAGACCTCAATGCTTTCAGGTCTCTCAGTAGTTCAGCCAGTACCTACAAATCCGGCAAAGGAAGATATGTCTCGTCCATTAACAGCCCCGCCAATGACTACCTCGAGAACCCAGATTGGTTCAGCCCAGAGAGAATCATTTGACCTCGAGATACTGCCAGTCCGAGATGGTCCAAAGCCAGACAATGCATCTTCCGACCATGCCGATGACTTAGAAATGAGTCAACCTGATCGTCCAGGTTCGCGCACTGAGACTGTCGAAGTTGCACCAACTATCTGGGCCCCTTTCATGAACCGCTTCAGACTTCTCTCGACCTGTCTATGCCAGATAAACAATGCTCTTAGCGATGGTGCTACTGGTGCTTTGATCCCCTATATGGAGAAGTATGTCGA